>OY856412.1:1211545943-1211898443 GCA_963693085.1 Alisma plantago-aquatica
TTCAACTATAAATAAGACCCCTTGGGCTTCATCCCATTGTTAGCCAAGCACTATCAAGGTCCATATACTATACTTGAGAGATATTTGCCTCCAAAGAGCCTCCATCCACTCTCATGAGCTTAATCACTTGTTACATCAACTAGAATGTGAGAACATTTTTAAGAGAGCTAGTCCTACATGTCTATCTTCTTAGGCTCTCACTTCCTCTACCTCCCAATCTCTCTTTCTACCTTGAACATGAAGATTCTCTCTCTTGGCTAAGAGAGGTGAAGGAGAAGAAGGGCAGGAGGTCCTTGGTGAAAAGCTTCACCTTGGTAAAGGTGAAGTCAAAGATGGAAGATCCAAATCAAAAGCGGGTAACTCCTTGAAAGCCGAAAACTCGTTGCAAGAGTGGGCAAATCCTTGGTGAAGGTCGAAGACTCGTTGCTAGAGTAGGTAAGTCCTTAGTAAGGCAAAAGACTCTTAGCTATGGATAGGTAAGTCCTTTGTAATATGGCTATTAGCTCCTTGATTCGAAAAGAAATCTTAGTTTAGCCCTTGACCTAGAAAAGTGTGGCCTTACGTTATAACTCTTATAATAGAATATAAAGAGTGAGACATGGTTGAAAATCCTAGAGATTGACTCATCTAGGTAGTGGAAGTGCATCTCCTAGTTTTGAAGTTGGAACCACTACATATACTTGTGTTATTTGGTGCTTGTTCAATCTCTCTCTCCCTTGCTATGTTTGTTTAGTTGCACTCAAATTTCATACTTGCAATATTATCTTAGCAAATATGTTGAAGGTCTAATGAATTGTGTTTAAGTAGTTTTAGCTCTATTCACCCCCTCTCAAGAGCCCGTTTATAGATCCAACATGTATGACATGATACTAGTTGGCTGTACATCCTTCAATAGTTGCTTCTTTGTTAGATGGTCAAGTAGTCACATGTAGTGATAACTTGTCTATTGTCTTGCACAAAGAGAAGCAGTCATCTGCCTCTCTATTTCCAATTTTAATTCTTATTCTAACCTTCCCCCATCATATAATGCGTTCTTATCTTCTTTGTTCTTCGCTAAATCACCCAGGATGGCATGCCGCAATTGAGAAAAAAAAATCTTCCTTGAAAATAAACAATGCATGGTCTTTGGTCTCATGTCCTTCTAGTAAGTCTATCTGTGGTTGCAACTGGGTCTTCAAGTCAAGGTTGGGCGTGATGATTATGTTGATAGGCTAAAAGCATGCTGGTTGCCAAAGGCTATATGCAGGTGTATGGTGACTGGTGAGGATTATTTGGAGACTTTTTGTCCTACGATAAGATGAACTTTGTTCATCTATTTATGTGTCTTACCCCTACATGCCAACGGCCTCCTATCAAATTTATATCGAGAATCCTTTCGTGCATGATGACTTGAATAAGGAGATTCACATGGAGCAACCACCTTGCTTTGTTACTCAGGGGAAGCCTGGTATGGTGTGTCAACTTCAAAATATCTCGGAAATAGTCGTCCTGTGCTTGATTTAGTAGATTCAGTTGTGTCCTTTTTGGGTTTGGACTCCACAGGTCCAGCATGGAACATTCTATTTTGTACCGGCTCAATAATTCTAGGTGTATTTCCATGATCACCTATGTAGATGATATTGTGATTATTGGTTATGATCAACAGGGTATCTTGCCGCTCAAGCCTTTTCTTGAGGACCAGTTCTAAGCTGCAGATATAGGAAATCTCAAATACTTTATGGTATGACAGGTCAAAGACTTGGTGTCTTACAAGAGTAAAAAGCACATGGTAGTCCCTAGGTATGTCGAGTCAGAGTATGGAGCAACTTGCAACGTGTGAGTTGGTGTGGCTCAAGCATTTGCTAGAAGAGTTCGGTTTTGCACCGCATGATCCCATGGATTTGAATATGATAATCAAGATGTTCTCCACATTGCTTGAAATATTTTTTTCAAGAGAACAAAGCATAGAAGTTGATTTTCATTTACTTAGAAAAAAAATTGAAACGGGTTGATTCAGTTGTCACCAGACAGATGTGAAAATCAAATGTCGATTTGTTTCACTAAGTCTTAAACTGGTTGTCAGGTTCAATTCTTATTTAATAAGTTGGGCAGATATGATATATATGTCCAATGTGAGCGGAGGTTTTATATGGTATATGAAGGACTTACTTGTACTTATGTAAATAAGGGCCCTCATGGAAATGTACATTATCTCCTATAAATACAAGTCATGAGACATACTTGTAATTAGGTCGTCTCCTTCCCCACTTACGTCTGCTGCGCCTATGTATTGTGACAATTAAATAGCCACTATCTTAGTAAGTAATCTAGACTTCCATAGAAGAAAAGTCACTTTGTGAGGTAGGTTGTTATGAGGCAGTAGGTGAGGGCTCATTACATGAAGACAAAAGAACTAGTCATTGAAATGCTTACCAAGTCTGCAAATAGAAAAGGTTACATTCTATGCTTAAGAAACAAGGCATGATAAACATCTATGCTCCAGGCTGAGGGGGTGTATAGTTCAAATTTCTTCCTTTTTCTTTTCCTTTCATTTTCCTTGTAACATCCATTCGCGTTGTAATTATGCTTGTTGGCCCTGTCATTTCCCCCCTATTGTTATAATATTATATTTCTTCTTTGTAATAGCCCGGTACATTTTGTATATATGGCCATCGGATGAAACATGGAGCATTGACAGGCTTAGACTTCTGATGGACAAACTAAGATAAAAGGAAATTCATTGGATAACAATTTAATATAAACAAACATGCATTGAAATGGAACTTCAAGGAAATGCATGCTCCATGCATGCAATTAAAAAACATATATCAAGAATATAGAACTCGCCTGTTGTTGGTTCATCAGCAAAAACAAGAGATGGACTTGCAATCAGTTCACAAGCAAGCGATAGACGCTTCTTTTCACCACCACTTATGCCACGAACTTTTGTATCACCGACGATCGAGTCTGAACAATTTATCTTTGGCAAGAAATGTATACCTTTTTCAGATAGAAATAGAAAACAATGCATTGAGAAATAACTATAAAAGTAGGCAAGCTTTAGCACTGAACAAAATAGTTCTAACTTGATTACATTGAGTCTCTAACCACTAAGTGTAAGCAATACTAATTATTCTCCTAGTCCTAGGTATACTTGTTAAGGCCCATGCCTAGGCGTCAAGGTGCCCCAAGGAAATGAACCTTGACCTACATAACAAGGCCACAACTTTTGTCACCTAAGGTCCTTTGTAGACACCTAGGCCTACTACTAGTTATTAATGTTCTTTTTTAAAGGGTCCAAAAGCTCAAATTATTGTTTTATCCATGTTAGGAATATAAGTACCACAATAGTTAGACATTAGTACCCTTAGTGTCTTTATTTCCCATAGTCAATGTCGTGAATTGAATTTCGACTTTGAGGACTTTTGTTATATTTTTTGAGCTTTCACTGCAATACAAATATGTGTAACTTATGTTATTTCCACTCTTGTCTCTTATAAGAACCCAAAATATCCATAACTATTAAAATGTAATTTAGTTATGTTATATGGTTTTGTGCATACTTTTGGGATTAACCATTAGGTAAATGTATGTAACTACTAAACTAAATTTGTAAATATGTGGACTATATAAAAAAATAGTGAAGTGCAAGGGTTAAAATTTGTACATAGGCTTATCGTTGGCTGCCAACAACAAAGAATGACAACGATGACATGATGCAAATAGGATCACCAAAGATTCAAGGAGTCGTAATCGAAGGACTTCGTGGATCCCAAAGACAACTCAAGAAAATCGTTCATTCACAGTTGGAGACGTGGAGCAGGAGAGAAATGAGGCAGAGAGAGGAGATGCTGGAGAAGAGAGGCTAAGAGAGGAAGCATCAAAGAAGAGAGGTAGAGGAGCCGCCAGAAATGAGGTCTCGCAAAGGAGATGGACGCATGCCGTGCTTGTGGTTTCTGTTCTTGTCACGCGCAGACCCAGGAGTCATGTATCGCGTCTTGTGTGCACCGTGGGTATAGGAAATACATAGTAGGGAGGAAATAGAAGACAAAAATTATTAGTTGTTGGGTGGAGCCCACGCTGACTAAGCGAATGACCAGAAGCCTAGATCGACGAGCAATTGGGCTAATTGACTGACTAGCCGACCAGTCGGGCTGGGTGGACGCTAAGTCAAGACCTAAATATGGGTGGCTGGCTAGTTGTTCCCCCCAACCAACCAGTCGATTAGTCAGCCGCCTCAACAAATATGTCAAGGACCTAAGAGTCATTGGCTATAGTATGGAATCATCTGGACTCATTTGTTTTGGATGACGGCCCCCTCTTATGTGGAATGTGGATGGATTATATCTTATTTTTGGCTGGAGGTGAGCGAAGTTTCTATCAACAATGATTTTAGGGAAAGACCGTGATGGTTGACCTGGTAATAGTGATAAGTCTAGTGAATATCTAATGTTTAATACAATGAGTCAAACATGATAATAAAAGTTTGAAAACTAAACAAATATGATTGAACTTTTTTATTTAGAAACTACTAGGTATAACATGTCTGCCCACTATAGTAGCCGAAGTGCAACCCTTTTTGGAAAGGTGATGGATCTTCAAGCTTGTGCAATATTTATAAAATACTTGTCATAGATTCAATGTTGGTCGCTGCTTGTAGACCTTACGGGCTTCTACTTTTTATGCAACTAGGGAAAAGGGGATGTCTGATGGGCTCGCAAGAGTGAGAACATGTAGGTAGCAAGGAACAGAATGACATGGATTTAGTACCATGTCGAAAAGGGTAAAGTAAGATGAAGCCTTATATACATGCCTATTGGACACTAACATCCTACAAAAGGAAAAAAGAACATGTAAAAATAAACTACACTTCCCTAGTTCTAGGGGTGGAAATCGGGTTTATGTTGACCAGGTTTTACTTTGAGTCAATGTTCGGTCAACACTTTTTGGCTAGACTGTAAACTTGCAAAAGATGAATTTTTAAGTCAAATCCTTGACCTAAACTTGACCCTAAAATATTTTTGGCTCTATTGAGTCTGACCTGTAAATCCAAAAACAAGAGCACAATTTTATAAACAAAGCTATACTTTGTCTAATCCTTAAAAATAATAAAGTATAATCAATAGATCTCCATGTAAACAAACCTAAGTTGTGATTGAAAACACATAAAAAATTAATGTATTTTGTACAAGAGTGTTTAATTCCTATTTTTTTTTAAATGAGCATAATAATACAAACCATTCAAAACCATGTAGATTTTCAAAAATAAACATAATGAGGGACGTATTAGTTATTTTCTTGGCCATTGGATGGTAAAACATTAGTATTTTTCATTTTGTTATGAATATGTAATTGTGGTTTTCGGGTCAGTCAGATCAATCTAGGTTTAAAATCTAAACCCAGACTTGACCCAAAAATAATTTGGGTTCTTTTGGTTCGTTCAAATTAAGGTCGGGTTGAAAAACCTTAGACCCTAACCTGCTTAAACGATTCGGGTTCGGGTCGGTCCATCGAGTTGGGTCTGATTTTGCTAGCCCTACCTAGTTAGTACCATAGTCACAATATACTCTGTTTTTTTAAAAAAAACGCGTTTAAAATGCGTATTATTCACGTGTCGTATATGACGGCCGTTTTAAACTCAAAACCGAATAATACGTTTTAAACACGTTTAATTCACGTTTTATTCGCGTATTGCGTTTTAAACGCATTTAATACATTTTTTTGCCGTTTTAAACAATTCTGTACTTATTGCTTCACATTTATTTTTTCCACATCCTTTTTAACTTGTAGTAAGGTTCCACTAAACCATCCAACCTTCCTCCTCTATCCCCCGACACACCAGGAGTAGCAACCCTCGACATTCTACATGTACGCTCCATCTTTCTCCTCCATTCTCCCCCTTTCTTCCCTAATTTGTGCCTGTTGCTTGCTGCTCCCACTTCTTCCCCTTCTAATATCGAGTAATCAGTTCGATGTTTAGTCATTTTCAATCATTATATGTGTGGGTGTATATATATATATTCTGCTTTTTTGCCGACTTTTTTCCGAATAGTTGACCGAACTTTTACCGTACGTTGACCGATTTTTATCCGAATTTTCCGCATAATTCCTGATTTCCGAATTTTTCAACTTGGTCGTACATATCCCGAATACCGAATTTGTGACTATGGTTAGTACTAGCTCATTGACTACACAAATTCTTTACATCTTTGGTAATGTTTTGATGCTTCAAGCTTTGTTCTTGAATTACCTCCTGCCTCTTATAATAATTATGGTTTTCTCATATTCAATTATTTACCCCTTATGTACCTGGAATCATAATTGATTAGGTAGCAAGGTGCCTCGACGCCGAGGCTGAGGAAAGTGCCAAGGCCCCTTAAACCTTTTCATTTCAGCCATTTTTAGACAAGTGTTATATATTTCATGAGTACTCCTTTATATATTTACATATATTTAATGGTTATTTACATGGAGGGAGAGGTGGGCGACGGCGCAGGTGTGGGCGGCGGCTAAGCCTGCTCTGATATCATCTTGAGTTTGTTGTAAGGGTTAGGGTACACAATGTGTGTACCCTGTATATTTATAAAGAAAACAATTACATATAGGTCCACATAGAATAGGAAAATAACAAGTGAATATAAAGAACTAAATAAGACATTATTTAACACTCCCCCTCAATTTAGAGCATAGATATCAATCATGCCCAACTTGTAAACAAGAGAGCTGAAAACACAAGTACCTGGTACAGAGGCCAGACTGCAGTTCAGGTTACGTACAATTTTACTGACAGATAACAAATTTAGCAAAAAATTTGGCACATATAGAGCAGATCTTAGAAGAACTTGAGCATAAATATCAGCAATCTCAGACACAGCACATTTGGATCCGTCAGCAAGCATAATAGCAGATTTAGGATAGGGTTTTGATAATTTAGAAAAAAGAGAACGATTGCTAGAGATATGTGAAGAAGCTCTAGAGTCAATCACCCATTTGCTATTACCAACACTAGAAGAAGGAGCACTCAGAAAGGCAGAATCACAACCGGTGTAAGTGGCGGCATGAACTCCAAAGTCACCAGCAGAGGAAGATGAAGAACTGATTTTCTATAGCAGGAGGCGTTCCACTTCTGAGCGTATAAACTCAGCAGTGAAGGAACTCAAGGAAGCAATAGTAGGAGTTTGAGAAGCACCCTCAGACGCGGCATTGGCCCATGCAGGTGTGTCATGTTTCTTCCAAAACCGGTCTTCAGTGTGGTTGGTCTGACCATAAAAGTCACAGTACCGCTTAGCCGCGGTACCTCCAGAGACATCAGCAAATGAACCACGGCCAAGGGACCCATGCCATGACTGAGGAGATGACTGCTCTTATTGACAGAGGTACCTGGGATTTGGTTGATCCTCCATCTGATTGCAAGCCTGTTGGATTTCGTTGGGTTACACTGTAAAGTGTCATCCCGATGGGACTGTTGAACGCCTAAAGGCCCGCCTAGTGGCCAAAGGGTACACTTAAACCTATGGTATTGTTTACTTTGAAAATTATTCTTCTTTTGTCAGGCTAAATTCTGTATGGGTTCTTCTTTCTGTGGCAATCAAGTTGAATTGGCCACTTGTACAGGTAGATGTCAAGAATGTCTTTCTCTATGGTGATCTCCAAGAGGAAGTCTATATGGAGCAACCACCTGGGCTTGTTGCTCAGGGGGAGTCACACAAAGTATGTCACCTCAAAAAGTCTATTTACGGACTCAAGCAGAGTCCATGTGCCTAGTTTGATAAACTGAGCAAAATTTTGTCTACTTATGGCTTCCTCAGATCTCATGTTGATCACTCTGTCTTTATTAAAAAGACTTCCTCTGGTATTGTTGTTATGATTGTGTATGTTGATGATATCATTTTATCTGGCAGTGATCTTTTTGAAATTCAAGCTACTAAGGCCTACTTATACAAGCACTTTGTCACTAAAGATTTGGGAAAGCTGAGATACTTTTTGGGAATTGAAGTTTCCAAGAATGTTAATGCTCTTGTTTTATCTCAAAGGAAGTATGTTCTAGATCTTCTACAGGAAACTGGGATGCTTGGAGCTCGGGCTACAGATACTCCCCTAGATTCTAATGTGAATTGGGATGATGATGACTCTCCTATGTATCCTGACAGTAAAAGATATAGGAGACTGGTTGGCAAACTAATCTATTTAAGTATTACTAGAGTTGATATTTCTACTGTTGTTGGCCTTGTTAGCAGGTATCTTGACAAGCCTAGACAGTGCTACTGGGAAGCACTGTCATATTCTGAGGTACTTGAAGAAATCCCCTAGTAAAGGCCTTTTCTATAGAAAACATTGTCATTGTTCTCTTGAAGGCTACTCTGATACCGACTATGCTGGAAGCAAAATAGACAGAAAATCTACTTCTGGTTACTGTACATTTGTTGGTGGAAATCTTTTAAACTGGAGGAGCAAAAAGCAGAATGTTGTTGCTAGATCTAGTGCTGAGGCCGAGTACCGAGCCATGGCTCAAACAGCTTGTGAACTTTTGTGGGTACAGTCTCTTCTAAAAGAATTTGGAGTGGGGTCTTCTGCTCCTATTCCCATGCATTGTGATAATAAAGCAACTATCTTTATTGCAAATAATCTTGTCATGAGCAAACCAAGCACATTTAAGTTGACTGCCATTTCATTAGAGAAGCTATTCTGACTGATCTTATTTGTACTCCTTTCACTCGCTCAGAGGATCAGGTTGTTGATATCTTCACAAAGCTGTTGGCCAAGAAACATTACAGCTCTCTTGTGGACAAGTTGGGCATGATTGATATCTATGCTCCAACTTGAGGAGGAGTGTTAAATAGTGTCTTATTTAGTTCTTTATATTCACTTGTTATTTTCCTATTCTATGTGGACCTATATGTAAATGTTTTCTTTATAAATATAGGGGGTACACACATTGTGTACTCTAACCCTTACAACAGACTCAAGAGTTAGGTTTTGTGTTGTTTGGTGCTTATATAGAAACAAAATCAAGGAAGGTGAGGCAAAAGTTCTAACACCAATTGGGGAGATTCTGCAACGATTTCGTGAGTTGGTTGACGACCCCACACGTAAGGCAAAATTCAAGGATTTAGATTGGAAATATGATTTTTGGCTAAACTTGTTAGAAGAACAAAGTACAATGTTGTATGGTCATGTGAGCAGCAATGGGATCAACTGTTTAAAGCAGCATCTCATCAGAAGGCTTTCTGATATTGTTAAATATGCAAGATGTTCTCAGAATATATATGATGAGATGAGGAACTACAGAGAACATAACAAAAAGCGTAGGGTTGACATGAGCTTCAATGACAATGATGTTGCTGAACTTGAGGAGGATGAGGAGAGTCTTGTTGCACGAATAATTGGTGGGACTGGGACAAAAGCAAATCTATTTTCTGTAGGTTCTAAAGAGAAAACTGCTATGAAGAGCTGTGTAGAGGGCTTTGTAACCTTAGTCATGTTGAGTATGTAGCACAAAGGAAGGCGGGAAAAGTGCAGAAGACCATTAAGTTTACATTTAGGAGGCTTTACAAGTTGGATATGATAGTATTTCTGCTTTTTTATGATGTATGTATACCCTTCAACGCAGTAACTGCACATCTTTTGCGGTGATGGTAGAAGCAATCAGACAATTCGGCAGAGGACTTCGCCCTCCTTCATACCACTCAGATGAAGCAACCTCTTTTGGAGAGACAATATACAATGACCAAAGTGTTGGAGCAGGAGCATGAAAAGCACTAGAAGTTGCATGGCTGCACTTTGATGTCACATGGGTGGTCTGATAGGAGACAGAAATTTGATTAATTCTTCCTAGTGAATACTCTGGAGGATTCTTTTTATTTATATTCTATTGACTCTTCTTCCATAGTGCACACGGCTGATTATATGTTCTCTGTCCTTGTTGTGCAAGTTGTAACAGAAAATGCAACTAACTATGTAACTGCAAGGAAGAAGTTGACACAGAAGAGGAGATTTTTATTCTGGATATTGTGTGTTGCGCATTGTGTAGATCTGATGTTGGAAGATATTGGAAAAATGAGAAAGTATGTCCCCATTATCACAAAGGCAAGGAAGGTGACTGTCTGCATATACTAACATGTTTGGTTGCACAATGCATTTGTCAAGAAGAGAAAGAACACTACTGAGTTGATGCGACCTGGGTTCACTAGATTCGCTACTCCCTTTTTTACCCTGCAGAGCATGCTAGGCCATAGGGACACTTTGTTTGTCTTGTTCAATTCAACTGCATGGGAGGAGAGCAGTTGGTCAAAGCACATATGCCCTCTAAAAATGACCTAAGCCAAGAGTATAAGGAGAATTTTGAGGGTAACATGGATGATTTGATGCAAGTTTAGTAATAGAGGAAATGATTATAATTGAATGATCATGTTTAAAATACCAATGGTTGTTTTGAGGTAGTGTGGTTTGGTTGAGGAAGAATGGAGAATGTGAGGCTATGTTGCGATTAGCCGATGCTTACGATGTGATACTGAAACAGCATTTCCGAAGGGGGGAAATGAAATGTAATTAATTTTAGTAGTGGTCATTGTTATAGCCAGAGATTGAGAATCATACCAATCCGAAACGGAATAATAGGCTGCGCAGATACTCCTCTCTGTCCTTTCCTGATAGAGTGCCTCGGAGCTGCAGTTCAGCAGCAAGTGACAAAGTCTCCCATACTGTCAACTGCGAGAAGAAGAGATCATCTTGCCTGATATAAGCAACCCTGCACAAATAAAGAGCAATTTAAGATCAGACAGCGAAGAAAGAGAACAGCATGCCCCAAAACAAAAATCTCAGCTTAACAGTTAGCACTCACCTTAACTGCTCTCCCCTTGGCCTCTTGCAGCCATTGACATCAATATGTCCAGTAAGACGCAGTTTCGGAGACGCTTCTAGTTGCCCAGCAAGAACATTCAGCAGCGTCGTCTTCCCAGCCCCAGACGGCCCCATAATGGCGAGCAGCCTTCCGGGCTTCGCCTCTCCACTCACATTAGAGAGCAGAAACCGAACCTAACGAAAAAACAGGCAATAGATGTCAGTTACAACCCACAGAAAGTACTTCAAAGCGATGGACTTCCCCCCCTGCTCGAGACACAGGGTGCTGAGCGAGCGGAAGGGAGTCGGGGACAGCAAAACGTCACCTTTCTTCCGCGATCCTGTGAAAGAGTGCATGTGATGTTGCTCCACCGGAGAGTCATAGGCAAGACATTCGGGGTGGCTCCTTCGCCGTCTACGGATTCTTCCTCACCGTTCTCGTTTGAATCGTCGACTGTGTCAGACGATTCCTGGAGCTCAGCACCATGGCCTGAGAAGGTGCGGAGGACGAATGCCGCAGCAAGCGCCACCACAAGCTGACCGACCCCGCCTCCGCCGAGCCGTAGTAGCCGGTCGACCTTGACCTTCCCGCCAAAGCCCATTTTTGCTCTTGCTCCTTCTGTTACACTCCTCGCCGTAAATCGAATGCAAAGTATAGCATATAAAAGATAAGGAGCTAAAGTCGAGTGGGTGATCCGGGAAGGAGTCTCTGCGCGATAACGGGTGGGGACAGTGAGGAGTGGCCAATGGGAAGTAGTTACCCTGCTCATTTGTCATGTTTTAAATCGGTGAGTCGATTTTTTTCGCAAGCCAAAATGCGCATAGAACAAAATTATCGCTGCATCTCTCGGTGGTCCCCAATACGAAGACCGGCCTGTAAGAAACGTGCGCGTCCATATTGGAGAATTCTACGGGCAGAGTGGACTGTGTGAAGCTGAGTGAGACCGGCGGCTTCCAATAACAATCCGTCAAAAAAAAATTAAGATAATAATAAAATTCAGTGAATAAAGAATGAGAGTTTTGCCAATGCAGTGGTATCCTAGTGGTAAAAGTGATGTTATCAACATGGATGCATGTAATGGTAGTAGTGCTTTATAGCCCCCTGGGATGTAAAATATATCTCTTCTCACCATCCCCATAGGAAGTTTTAGGGAGCTGACTTTGAGTAGAACCCGTTTTTCGTTAAGCTGAAAATCGAGTTCTACGCTTTCAACCAATCAAGGAGAAATCAGAAAAAAGCTCTACTGGTAGTCTAGTCGGAAAGATGAAGCATAATATACTCTTGGGCTTTCAATTAGGTGTGGTACAACTTAGGAATCACGTCAAGTTACTTATCGTTCTCTGAGAGGTTTATGTGCTCCAAATAGGGAATAGGGGGTGGGTGGTTGTAGCCACGGTCCATGGCAAGTGTCATTTCCATCTTTTTGCTACGTATGGGCATGGTAGGTGTTGAGAGAGTGTATTAAACTCTCAGAAAAAGCTTTGTTCATGAACCTAACACCTACAACAAGCGACATTATCTTCTGGATGTGTTTTGGGCATCTACATGGTGATCTACACAGTCAGCCAACTCACCATATACATTGTGCATGGTTTGTATGTTGGCAAGGGCAGTAGAAGTAAACTTTGCGATCAAGACCCTACCTTGCAAGCTACAATTGGATCGTAATAGGTCTACATCCCAAAATTTTGTAATCCAGCTAACTATCGTATACGGTCTAACCAAACCGTAATCCTGACATGGACCAATATGGATGATTTTATGATATCAGTTATGGGTTTTATTCTTATAAATAGAAACCCCCTCACATCTCCTTCCAGACCTAAAGAGACATGAGTATTCAATAAAGAGACATCAAGAGACGTCATATTTTGAGGACCTAAAGCCATTGACAAAATTAAGGCTTAATCTAGGATTTCAAGCTTTCAAGAGCTATTGTCCAAGCAATTGTCTTTTTCCATGGTCAACTTTGGGGTGTAAAGGGGATTCGGTTCTTCTTCTCTCTTTGGTAATCATCATCTTTGTATTTCTCTCCCTCAATAATATCATCTTTGTTAGTGTATCTAGGCTCCCTCATTGGGATTTTTTTTAACTGCTTTAAATCTTTCTTTTGTGGTTGCTTGTTTGATATTCGTTGTTGCTACTCATAGTACATATTTGGTTAACTCATTTGGTCTCATGCTTGTGTATCACCTCAACAATATCGTAGGGGCTTCTTTTTTGGGGTCTCCCATCACCATCATATCCCACAAGTGGTATTAGAGTAAGTTTACTTTGTCTCCACCATCAAGTCAAACTACAACATTGAGAAGTTTGGTTTCTTGAAGATTTTCTCTTTATGGCAAGTCAAGTTTGAATGTTGTGTCATGAATGAAGGAGTCCATAAAGCTCTTCTTGGAAATGAGAAGAAATTAGAATATGTGATGGATGATTAGTGGGAGGGGATTGATCAAAAGGCATGTACATGCATCTTCTCATGCTTAGATGATGAAGTCCTTCATGAGGTCGTCCTTCTAAAGACAATCAAGTAAGTTTGTGATGAACTTAAATTGCTCTACATGAAGGAGTATGTCACAAATGATATTGTGCCAAAGAAGCACCTTTTCATGCTTCATATGGAAGAATATAGTTCCTTGATGGCTCTTCCTATGGCCAAAGAAGCACATTTTCATGCTTCATGACCTTGGGCGGATCAATGTGAATATAACGAACAAGGATCAAGCAAATTTTGTTGCCTTATACCTTCCACTATCCTATGATAAATTTTTAGGATATGGTGGTTTTTTGTAAGTCAAAGACTATCTCACCCCATGAAGTCAAAATGATATTTTTGTCTCAAGAAAGGTTAGAGAATGATCTTACTTCATAGAAAGTAGCAAGTTGAGTGTTGGCCACTAGATGATGGGAGCATTTAAGTGACAAAGACCTTGAAAGTTCAAAGCAAAAGAAGAACACGTCAAAACCACATCAATTAACCAGGTGCAACTACCATAAGCAAACATGCCACGTCTAGTATGAATTCTCTAAGTTGCAAATAAGAAAAAGCTCAAGAATCAAACAATATTTCAGCTCATTCAAATATGTCTCATGGAGGTTCTGAAAATGATGGCTACATTCTTTCTTCATTGTTGTCCTATGACTACAATAAGGAATGGGCTCTTATTCGGCATGCGGCTATCACATGATTGATCATAAGGATGATTTCCATACATATGAATCATCAAGGTGAAGATGTCTTATAGGTGATGACATCCTTGCAAGATGATTGTGGGCATAATGAAGATAAAGATGTATGATGGCAGGTCAGAACATTGACATATTTTCAATATGTTATTAGGTTGAAGAAGGATCTCATATCATTGGGCACACTTAAAATCAAGGTTTGTAAGTTCTATGGTGAAAATGGATGCATGTATATTCTTACATCCAACTGGGTACTCATAAAGGAGGTGAGAAATTCACACAAATTGCACATCTTGCAGGGTTCCACTACCTCAAGCTTTACGGTGGTTGCAACTTCATCTAAAGATGCCAGGAGGTTCTGGAATAGGTGTTCAGAACACATGCCTGGGACATGGATAACACTTTTGAGAAAGAGAGGATTTTTGTGTATGGAAAGCATTGGAAAGTTATATATTTTTAGTGGTGTTATAGGAATACCAAATGCAATAGCTTCAACAAGAAAATTCAATCTTCCAAGTATGCTCGAGATTATGTTACCTCTGACATTTGGGACCATTCTTGTGTTTCTTCTAAAGGTGGTGATGAATATAAGATGAGATTCATTGATGATTGCATAGAGAAGAACTAGTTTATTTTATCAAGAGCAAGGACAAGTCATTCTCTACTTTCAAGCAATGTAAGGCTCTTGTTGAGATTCAAACCAACAAGATCATAAAGACTTTTCATATTAATGATGATTAGAGTTTTGCTCTAAGGAGTTCACCAATTTCTGTAATGATCTTGGTTATGCTTCTCAATGCAGCTTGGATAGGGATTTTTATGTTGAAGAAAAATCAATATCTTGTATTTTCATGGAGTGTTTCCATCATCTTATACTGAATTAAAGATTCACTAAGAAGCATTGTCTAGTAAACCCATTTATTACTCAAATTTTCATATATTTGTTTGTCTACTAATGCTAATCAAATATTGACAAATCTGCATACAGAGTTGTCAAATGCATATTACTTGGTTATGCTTAAAGGGTGAAATGATACCATATTTGGTGCAAGAAACCTTCTTCACCATGTTTCTTTGTAGATAGAATAGTTACTTTTTATGAATCTTCCATGGATTCTATTGTGCAAGACATGAATAGCCCTTCTCCTATGGGTTCTCAACATGGCGCTCAACAATAGGTGGGGATCAAAGAAGATAAAAACTCACAATTTGATAAAACAAAGTTAGTCTTCTATGCCATTTGATTCAGTGGCTACTTAAGACAAATATGAAACTCTAGTTATTACATTGTAGACAAAGGAAAAGGCAAATGGAACATTAAACCATTCTAACATTATGGAACAGTGAATTTGTGGTGTCATGTGCCCTATCTAATGTTGTTTATGGGGATACCAGTTAGGATCCCACCTATTTTGTGATGCAATCATTAATAGGATGCTCCACATTGGATCTTTAAAATGAATAAAGAGTTGGAATCTCTTTAAAAAATCAAACTTTGGAGTTGGTGGTAGCTCCCAAAGGCAAGAACATAAACGGCTGCAAGTGGGTCTATGATAAGAAAGGAGCATAAAAATACAAGGAAATCGTGGTTGCAAAGGCTACATTTAGACTGAAGACGTTGATTATAACTAAGTTTTTCATCAGTCTTCAAGCATAGTTCCACACATGTGCTTCTTTCTTCTACAGTCATTGAAGACATAGAACTGCAACAATTGCATGTAGAGACAACTTTTCTACATCGTTGTAACATTCCCAAACCTAATAAGTACGCTTATCCCTTCCGTTTTGATATGTATTTTCCTTTAAAATTATAGAGGCTCCTCTTTCCTTGATATATGATATATTCTTATGAATAGAAGTCAAATATTATAATATGATAATAATAATCCTTTATGTGAAGTCTTAGGATGATTTCACGTATTAATTTCACATTGGGGCATACTTATAAAAAATCAAGTAATAGGTTTGACTCTAATTTGATGTTGTAGAATTATAAACGCCTAAAATTTTTAATCTTATAAAATGACCCTAGTTGGAAACCCTAATTATTTTTAGATTTCGAAGTTGATGCTTAATACATAAACGTATGTGATGTTGTGTAATGACCACATTTGTGCTTAATTGGTAAACTAGGGTTTACCCGAATGATTACATGCTTGATTAGATTGAACATCGTTTAGACTTGATTAATGATAGTAGATCAATTGTGATGTTTCAAATTTAATAATAAACTCTAAATATGATTTTAGTTTGAAGAATTAGGGTTTGAGAAATGTAAACCCTAATCGGCAAAAAATTAGGGTTTTGATAGTACATGAATATGGAATTTGATCAGGATAGAAGTGTGGTAAATGATTTTTCATATTTTCTAAAAATTTTGTATTTGATTTAATTTTGGATATGATATCTATAACTCAATCATGCATATTGGAGAAAATTTTTAGAATATTTGAGTTTTCTTTGAATGTGGTTCTCGGTCAAACTATACTTCGACCAAAATGCTGACAGAGTGCTTTTTAGTAGTGTAGTGTTTTATTTTTAATTATTTATTAGTAACTCCAAATTGTCTGAAATTTTAACTGGAGATCTAAAAATTAATCATAAACAACATGTAAAATTTTCATAATTTTTGGATGCATCTAGACCTTATCAGTAGATGAATTGCAGTATTATTTTTATGATAGAAAATTCAGCAGAAATAAGAGAAAGTATAGTGAGGGGTCAATGTGCAATTGATCCAAGCAGATCAATTGCTCTATATGGTCAAGATAACACAAAAGGATCTCTCATAATTCATGATTCAAACTAGAGAAACGAAGTCCTAGAGAGAGAGGGAGAGTTAGGGTTTCAGAGGAGAAATTGATGGAGATACTGACCTAGGGTTTTGCAATCCGAGGAATGATGAAATCATGTAAGTTTAGCTTCTTTGCATAGCCTTTCATGGTGAATCTTCTATCACATGTCAAGATTTCGTCCCTCCTCTGATTTGATCTAAAATGGTATCAAAACTTCCCCTTTTCTCATTCTTTCTTCATAACCCCTCATTTTTAGGGTTTTCGAGTTGAAAGGAAGAAGAATCGGGTGAATTGCTAGGGATTTGATATGAGATCGAGATTTTCAGGGATGAGCTATGTTTTTAAGGTGTTTTCACACCTTAGGATGAGTTAGAACTTCCTTTAAATAGTATATTGCACGAAAATTGGTTAAATCATCCATAATCTTTAATTGCTTAGTATGCGACTACAAACCCTGAATTGTCTGTTTGATCTAAGTTGTTGCAAAATGATATGAAATGCATTCTTCCTCTGTTTGTTTGAATTTTAGATGATAAATTCATATTATAAATGTATAATGAGAATTCCCTAAGTATTCACAAAGGTTATAAGAGTAAACTGAAATATAGGGAATTTGTCTGTGACTGAAATTGTTGTATAATTAAATAGAAAAATTTGTTTATCTGGATACCCTTGGTTATGAATGATTGTTTATCTGAATGCGTAGTACATATATGTCAGATACCTATTTTGGATTTCATGTGATGTGAATAGTGTTTGCTTGATATCTTCGTAAAGAGGGTGAAGCCCTATATGAGTGGAAAGTTGGAAATTTGTGAATAAATATGGTGAAATCCATTTGAAGTGTTTTTCTTGGCATCATAGACTCTATTTATGCAACGTTATTCCTGATTCATAATATCTCAACGAATGGCATGGAAAACCCTAATTTAGCTCAATTTGAGGATTTCATGCATATGTTGATTGTATATGACTTGTTTAAAGCAATATGTATTTAGTGGATGTTTATGACATATTAAATCCTTATGAGAGCCATGTGATAAGTGAATGAGGTAAATGAAACCCTAAGGATAGGGTGTTCAATGAATTAAGCATTTTTATTACCATGTTCTCAATATGAGATGCACAACCCAAGATTTGGGTTGAGGTGCATGTTTTTCTAAGAAAGTACAAATAATTTACAGGTGCAAATGACGATTTCTCATATGTCAAGTAATTAACTCTTATCAGTGTAATAAGATGTTAAATTGCATGATTCTAGTGTGTATGTGCCAAGTAGACGTGTAATCTAGTTATTTAAGAAATTTCAATCTGTCTGCATGCATGGTATATGGAGTACTCAGTAAATTACAATGTTTTTGAGTATACTGCTTTGTCAGGTCTAGAATGATATTCATGTTGTAATTTGAACTGAAATTAATAGATGAGATGCCATAGAAATACTAGAGTCGAGTATAAGTAAGAAAAAGGTTCAACATAGTAAGAGTTTTCTAGGAAATAATAAAATTACAGATTTAAGGGCTCTGACACCGTAGAACCCCTATGTGAGGTCTACGCCTTAGGGGTGAAACGACCTAACCCTGGCAGCGTCTAGTATACGGGGGTCAGAACGTGCAATCAGGTGGCATGGGGGGGACAAAGCCCTAGTGGAAGTCTCCTTAAATTATAGTCTGAAGTGTCCAACATCAACCAGAAGTCCTAGTGGCAATAGAGTACAAAAAAGCATGTCCAACATCAACCAGAAGTCCTGGTGGCACTAGAGTACAGAAAAGCCAATAGGTGGCTTGACTCTCCGCCTGTGTGATCAGGTTAGAGGAGGAGTCTAGTTTACAGCACAATAGGAGTGTCGAGGCTAGAGAGCCAGTTTCCCTATTGCAGACTAGGAGAGTAGTCAGACTTAGCTATCCCGGGGTGTCAGCTAATTCTTGTACGGTGGGATCGTAGTTCGCTATGAGTCTTCATATGTAGAGTACACTGCATATGATCAGGGCATAAGCTAAAATATGTTCATATAGGTTTAAAGAGTTTCTTATAAGTAAGAAAGGCTAAGAAAGATTCGAGTACAGTTTCCCAGAAATTATTCTTTGTATGTTTCTAAATTAGTTCTCTTTGAAATTAATCAAGCATGATCATATATTGATTTGCTCTTGTTGATATATAGAGTATCATGCCATATTTATGATTGTCAATGATTAATATCTTTAAAGCTTACTATTGTTATAATTGATATTAGTTGCTCAAAAGTGTATCTGTAATTATATCAGTGCTTTAGATTGTTTCTTTGAAGTACTCATTCACTGAGCGAGTAGGCTCACCCCTCTACTCACAATTTTTAGGGATATCACATGGACTTGAAGAAGGTCATTGCATCATAGTAGATCTGACACAAGAGTTAAGTCTGAGTATAGTTAAGTTCAGGCGGTCCTTGTCACTCTAGGTCCTTGTAAAGAAATAAGAGAGAGTTGTAAATGATGATGTATAACATTACTCCTCTTTTAGAAATATATGTGAATAAGCAAGACTTATGTGCTTAAAAGTATGAGAAACATAATGAATGTTCATGCATGCATTTTTTTCTGTTGAAATCAGATTAGAGAAATCAATGTTTAGATTCCCTTTTAAAGTTAGTTTATGTGGTTCAATGCTAGAAAACAAAGAGTTTGAAAAAGAAGAAAAAGTTAAGGGTGGCCTTTGTATTACGTTAAATCCTCAATTTATGCCCTAATCTCATGATTAATGGTAATTGTGAGATTGGGGTGTAACAACTTGGTATCAGAGCTTAGGCTGAGTTGTCAGGGACCATTAAGTTAGTAAGTTAGAGTCATAAGTGTGGCAGATAGGACATGTTATGATGTTAGCTCTGGGGATTTGAGTATTTGGATATTCTGGCCCAGTATCTGAGTACTTGGATCAACCAGTATCAAGTTACTCTGTCTATTCTTTCATGTATACCCTGGATAGGTATGGAGTGGAAGGATGGTCTAGAGAGGAACCCTAGAAATATTAGGGTTAGAAACAAGATAAGTAACATGAATTAAGAGCATAAATATAAAATGAGATAGAATTTTCATTTTATATTGTTGTTTTATTGGAGGTGAATAGAAAAGCTCTTATATGTTTGAATTCGGATATTCAATATTTTGAAATATATATGGGTCTTTAAGATTTGTTGTGCACTATGCAGTTGTAGCATTTATTGATTACATTCTTTGTATCAAGTAGACTAGAAATGATCTTTGAATGAGATTTCCTAAGTGGATAAGTTTTCTTCCACACATTTGAGATGAATAGGAGTTGAGTAATCCTGAGTAGCTCTTGGCTTCAGGACTGTAGCTTTGGCCTGGTCCAGCTGGCATGATGCATTACTGGGATCTAATGACTCCTATTAGTAACATAACAAGAGTAAATTCTGGATAGATTAGATCCAAATTCTGGTATGAATGTATATACTCTAAGATTTTGAAGTATAAGGGAAAGACTGGGATAACTAAGAATCAGTTGGAACTGATATCTGAGATCCAACTTTTTGGCCTCATATAAGAAACCCTTAATTGGGAATAAAGGAACATGACATAAGGTTCAGATTAAGTGTAATTATTAGTATTATATGCATTCTAAATATGAAATATGGAAAAGATATGAGAGAAGTATGTAAGGGGCCAAGATAGTAAGAATCAATCATGAGGAATGGATTATATAACCGAGTACAATGTTTTTATGTACTCCAAAGCAAAGGGAAAATAGATGAAAAGAGCAAAGTATACAATAAGTACATAGAAGTGAAGAGTCTTCAGAAGAGTTATAGTGAAGAGAACTAGATGAGTATGTAAATCATAAAACTAGGATAAGAAACTTAGTTGAAACAAAGAGAAATGTTGGAAATAATGAGCTTGATTAAGGAATGAGGGTTATGATATAATTGAGAGCATGGAATGTATACCTTTATTAATAAGTTTAATACATTCATCCTTACTGACTTTGGATTCTAAGTCTCTATAGAACAACAAACTAGTTTCTAAAAGAAGAACAAAAGTGTAGCTAAATAAATGAATAAGTCATACAAAGTTAGAATATATTCAGGAAGGAAAAACTTGATTGAAAGAGAAACTATGTTTCACCCATGCATGAGCCGTTTGATTTAAAATGAAGGATATGTAATGTATTAAACATAAGGTGATTCTAGTAGAGAGATTATTGATTTAGAATTTCAACTTCACATTTGTAGAAGTATAAAAGGAAATATATGCAACATGGTATACATGATCATACATATAAAAGAAGCAACATGATCATAAGAGAAAACTAGAAGTTAAAGATGACATGTGGAATAGTAGTATATGGTAAGGGGATTATAGAAAGTAAAAAAGGGTTTGAAACATAATGGAGTAATATAGATTATAAAAGAAAGAGGTTGCGAGATTCAAGAAAGTGCTAATTAGTCAAGTATCCTTGTTGATAATTAATTAAACCTACATATGCGAAATGTATTATTGAATGTTTGAAGATCAGAATTCTAAGTCTCAAAATCATCTTCTCTTTCATATCTTCCTTAATGAGAGTATTATGGGAGTAAAGTGATAAGAAAATGAATCATATATGATGCATAACCACCGTGGTAGAGACATCTAGTGAATGTAATGATGACACACAATATGATGATGAAACCCTAATAGGGTAATTGAGAATGTAATCTATCTAAATGGCCAAGTAAGAGAAAGGAAATTCCATCGATAATATAAAGAAGACTTTAGTAAAACTTGTGAGATCCAAAGTTTGAATTTCAAATTAAGGGAGCAAAGTCGCATCACAATAATGTCATGATATTGATAAGGACCAAACCCTAGAATGTTTAGAGTTGTAGTAGTTCAAGGGATGTCACTAGTGATTTGGCCTTGAATAGTAGCATCTCTATAAAACAAGATCATGAGATTTGCATTATGAGAAGTAAACTAGCACTGATAGTAATCCAGGGTTTAAAGATAGCTAATCTGAAAGGTAGATAAATAATATGGAAATGATTCGGAGTAAAGAGTAAGATATAAATTTGAAATGTAACAAGTGTGTTTTGAACAAAAGGAGAAATACAATATGAGTGAAGTGCAATATGAGATAAATTCTTGTAGTGATAGCAAGAATGATGAATAATCTATTTGTACCTTGTATGTTTCAATTTTAGGAATGTTTAATCAACATGATTAAAATGAGAAGGATAAGTAGCAAAAAGTAAGTAGTAGTGAATGAGGAGAGAGACAAGAGAAAACAATGGCTTTTAGTAATATGTGAATTTGTTTTTAGAAGTATAATTTGTTGAAGGTATATTAAGGGATGTAAATTGGTTCTACGTATGATTTCAGTGTACATGTGCAAGCAATCTGTTAATTAAAGGTGTCTGATAGTTGTAGTCATTCATATCAGTAATCCATCTTAGTATTGTACAATTATAGTATGGTGATATGGGTTGAATAATGATGGAACAAATGAAGGGTTACCCTAAATAAGGTAGTCTTACATATTCACTCATATGGATAGAAGGGATGATAACCATATTGTATTGATATGTAACCCTAATGAGGTATAGCTTGTTATACCTAGATTTAATATAACTAAGTGATGGTAATTGGGTATGAATAGTCCTTGAATGACTAATACAGTCATGGGGTACTTTGTTACTATTGTTGAAACCCTATTATGCTATAACCCGATGGTTACACCTTGAATTATGTGTGGGCTCATACTTGAGAATAATATGGAATGTGATGGTAATGCTTCACCTTATGCATCCATGATGCAATGGGGATGCCATGAGTAGTATTGTACAATTGCTGTTGAATCTAGTCTTCCAACTCAAGATTGTTTTGCTATTTGAGTAGCACAATAGTAAAATTTAAAACAACATGGTGAACTCTCTTTTGTGACTTAGAGGTAATACATAACAATAGTACATATTGAGCTGTATGAATTGAGATGGTTGGATCAAATTATCAATGTTGAGATAACACCTCAAGAGTATTAAAATATTGAAATGGTTGTTTCTCTCTCTCTCTACTATGATTGATTGTGGCATAGATAATTTTTTGTTGTCATTGAGAACTATTTCAAACATGTTGTGATTAGAAAAGAAATGAAGGACTTAATGTTGAAAACTTCATTCAAATATGAAATACAAGAATATAATGACAAGTAAGATTTTAGAAGCTTAAAATAAACTTTGAATATACTTTGTTTGTGTAATTATGTTTCGGGGATGAAACTTGTTAAGGGGGTGAGAATTGTAATGACCACATTTGTGCTTGATTGGTAAACTAGGGTTTACCTGAATGATTACATGTTTGATTAGATTGAACATCGTTTAGACTTGATTAATGATAGTAGATCAATTGTGATGTTTCAAACCTGAGAAGAAACTCTAACTATGATTTTATTTTGAAGAATTAGGGTTTGAGAAATGTAAGCCCTAATCGGCAACAAATTAGGGTTTTGATAGTACATGAATATCGAATTTGATCAGGATAGCAGTGTGGTAAATGATTTTTCATATTTTATACAAATTTTGTATTTATTTTAATTTTGAATATGACATGTATAACTCAATAACGCATATTGGAGAAAAAATTCAGAATATTTGAGTGTTCTTTGAATGTGGTTCTCGGTCGAACTATACTTCGACCAAAATGCTGACATAGTGCTTTTCAGCAGTGTAGTGTTGTATTTTTAATTATTTATTGGTAACTCCAAATTATCTAAAATTTTAAATAGATATCTAAAACTCAATCATAAACAGCATGTAAAATTTCATAATTTTTGGATGCGATTAGACCTTATTAGTCGATGAATTACAATAATATTTTTATGACAGAAAATTCAGTTGAAATAAGAGAAAGTATAGTGAGGGGTCAATGTGCAATTGACCCAAGCACCTCAATTGATCTATATGGTCAAGATAACACACAAGAAGATCTCATAATTTGTGATTCAAACTAGAGAAACGAAATCCTAGAGAGAGAGGGAGAGTTAGGGTTTGAGAGGAGAAATTGATGGAGATGCTAACCTAGGGTTTTGCGGTCCGAGGAATGATGAAATCATGTAAGTTTTGCTTCTTTGCATAGCCTTTCATGGTGAATCTTCTCTCCATTGTCAAGATTTTGTCCCTCCTCTGATTTGATCCAAAACAATATCAAAACTTCCCCTTTTCTAACTCTTTCTTCATAATCTCTCATTTTTAGGGTTTCCGAGTTGAAAGGAAGAAGAATCAGGTGAATTGCTAGGGATTTGATATGAGATCGAGATTTTTAGGGATGAATAGTGTTTTAAGGTGTTTTCACACCTTAGGGTGAGTGGGAACTTCCTTTAAACATTATATTGCATGAAAATTGGTTAAATCGTCCATAATCTTTAATTGCTTAGTATGCGACTACAAACCCTGAATTGTCTGTTCGATCTAAGTTGTTGCAAAATGATATGAAATGTATTCTTCCTCTATTTGTTTGAATTTCAGATGATAAATTCATATCAAAAATGTATACAATACATCCTAATGAGAATTCCCTAAGTATTCACAAAGGTTATAAGAGTAAACTAAAATATAGGGAATTTGTCTGTGACTGAAATTGTTGTATAATTAAATAGAGAAATTTGTTTATCTGGATCCCCTTGGTTATGAATGATTGTTTATCTGAATGCATAGTACATATATGTCAGATACTATTTTGGATTTCATGTGATGTGAATAGTGTTTTCTTGATATCTTCATAAAGAGGGTGAAGCCCTATATGAGTGGAAAGTTGGAAATTTGTGAATAAATATGGTGAAATCCATTTGAAGTGTTTTTCTTGGCATCATAGACTCTATTTATGCAATGTTATTCCTTATTCATAATATCTCAATGAATGGCATGGAAAACCCTAATTTAGCTCAGTTCGAGGATTTCATACATATGTTGATTGTATATGACTTGTTTAAAGCAATATGTATTTAGTGGATGTTTATGACATATTAAATCCTTATGAGAGCCATGTGATAAGTGAATGAGGTAAATGAAACCTTAAGGATAGGGTGTTCAATGAATTAAGCATTTTTATTACCATGTTCTCAGTATGAGATGCACAACCCAAGATTTGGGTTGAGGTGCACGTTTTTCTAAGAAAGTACAAATAATTTACAGGTGCAAATGTCGATTTCTCATATGTCAAGTAATTAACTCTTATCAGTGTAATAAGATGTTAAATTGCATGATTCTAGTGTGTATGTGCCAAGTGGACATGCAATCTGGTTATTTAAGAAATTTCAATATGTCTTCATGCATGGTATATGGATTACTCAGTAAATTACAATGTTTTTGAGTATACTGCTATGTCAGGTCTAGAATTATATTCATGTTGTGATTTGAACTGAAATCAAATAGACGAGATGCCATAGAAATACCAGAGTCGAGTATAAGTAAGAAAAAGGTTCAACATAGTAAGAGTTTTCTAGGAAATAATAAAATTATAGATTTAAGGGCCCTGATACCATAGAACCCCTATGTGAGGTTTGCGCCTAAGGGGTAAAACGACCTAACCCTGGTAGCGTCCAGTATACCGGGGTCGGAATGTGCAATCAGGTGGAACGGGGGGGGGGGGACAAAGCCCTAGTGGAAGTCTCCTTGAATTATAGTTTGCAGTGTCCAACATCAACTAGAAGTCCTGGTGGCACTAGAGTACAGAAAAGCGTGTCCAACATCAACCAGAAGTCCTGGTGGCACTAGAGTACAGAAAAGCCAATAGGTGGCTTGACTCTCTGCATGTGTGCTTAGGTTAGAGGAGGAGTCCAGTTTACGGGACAATAGGAGTGTCGAGGCCAGAGATCCCGTTTCCCTATTGCAGACCAGGAGAGTAGTTAGACTTAGCTATCTCGGAGTGTCGGCTAAGTCTTGTACGGTGGGATCGAGTTCGCTATGAGTCTTCATATGTAGAGTACACTGCATATGATCAGGGCATAAGCTAAAATATGTTCATATAGGTTTAAAGAGTTTCTTATAAGTAAGAAAGGCTAAGAAAGATTCGAGTACAGTTTCCCAACAATTATTCTTTGTATATTTCTAAATTATTAGTTCCCTTTGAAATTAATCAAGCATGCTCATATATTGATTTGCTCTTATTAATATCTAGAGTATCATGACATATTTATGATTGTCAATGATCAATCTCTTTAAAGCTTATTGCTATTATAATTGATATCAGTTTCTCAAAAGTGTATCTGTAATTATATCAGTGTTTTAGACTGTTTCTTTGAAGTACTCATTCACTGAGCGAGTAGGCTCATCCCTCTACTCACAATTTTTAGGGATATCACATGGACTTGAAGAAGGTCATTTCATCAGAGTAGATCTACCACAAGAGTTAAGTCTGAGTATAGTTAAGTTCAGTCGGTCCTTGTCACTCTAGGTCCTTGTAAAGAAATAAGAGAGAGTTGTAAATGATGATGTATAACATTACTCCTCTTTTAGCAATATATGCGAATAAGCAAGTCTTATGTGCTTAAAAGTATGAGAAACATAATGAATGTTCATAGATGCATTTTTTTCTGTTAAAATCAGATTATAGAAATCAATGTTTAGATTCCCTTGTAAAGTTAGCTTATGTGGTTCAATGCGAGAAAAAAAGAGTTTGAAAAAGAAGAAAAAGTTAAGGGTGATCTTTGTATTACTTTAAATCATCAATTTATGCCCTAATCTCATGATTAATGGTAATTGTGAGATCGGGGTGTAACATGTTGGCTCTCAAATATGCTAGTTCAACTAAGTTTAAGAACTTATACACTCAATCAGTTCAATTGAAATTGAATATCACCAATTTAGCCCTAACAATATCCAATAACTGACATTTAGGGTTTAACATGAAATGAAGCCAATCAATGTTCTTTTTATGGCCTCATAATTTTAGCATAAGTTGGTTTTCATAATGTCTAGTTTTTTCCAAAATATTATCCCAACATTCGTTTTAAGTGATCCTATATACTTAATTAAACATAATCCTAAAAAGAGAAATATAGTAAGATAGGTTGGTTAAGTCAGAAAAAACTATATTTTTAGGTTCCTTGTGCCCCAGTTAAGTAACATGCAAACTTTGAAAAGATTTGAACCTTCCTGTAGAATTCAATTTTAAGTGGGAAAGAATAAACCTTACTCTAATATATAACCCTAAAATATCTAATCCTAAATCTAACTAGACTTTGGTCCAGCCGACAATATGAAATACCGCCTTATCATGCACTCTTTGTTAGAGTCTGAATCTGACTCTCAAACCCAATGTCTTCCACAAATGTGGAAACTTTTGCCTTCACCCGACTCCTATGATAGATGGAACACAAAGTGTCCCGCTACTTCTCGCCCCTGATCTCTCTCTACGATTTTCCTCATCATGATCTGATAAGATTTTCACGATTAATGCATTCTCCTAAAACTTTGAAACCCTAGTATGACAAGTCTTCATGCCCTAGAATCTCTGAACCACTAGAACTCCTTAACTCTTCCATGTTCCAACCTTCATGTCAAACCCACACCTCTCAGACCCCAAAACCTATAAATATACACCCAAAAATGATCATTGAACCTCTGAAAGTATTTTACCCTTGCCCAAAATCTCCACATTTCTCCTCCTCGGAAGAACCCAAACTCCACCACTTCCTCCTCCACTCTAGTAAAAGACGACGAGAAGCCAATTTTCAAGAGGACCATTGATGCCCTCAGATTTGATCAAGGGACCTTGAAGGACCTTTCTTGACTTTATATTATTGAGTTTGATTGGTAAATACACATTTTCCCCATTTTGATTGTGTTATGGTGTTTCTCGCATACATGAAGGATACCTGAGTCTAGCCAGCTATTTTCGCAGAGTTTTCTTCCCTTCTTATCCTTTGGGTATATGCTTCTTATTTGCATGTGTTGTTATTTTTGCCCCATTCTTTGCTCTCTTTTTTTTAGTCCAACTTCAACACCTCACCAACCATGGTGGGGAGGTATTTTGCTCCTCCGGCCACACATGTAGTTTTGGGCCAGGGGTCTTTGTGACCAAGTGTGCTCGACGGAGATGATGATGAAGTAAGTGGGCACTATCACTGACCAGAGTTGACGTCTATACGATGTTTTCACTTTGGACCAAACTGCTCGGAGGTCTGATTCACCAGTGGTATTCGTCAAACAACACAGGAGAAGGTTTGACATGTTTGCCTTGGTTCTGTTTTATGGATGTGTCACACCCTCATGGACAATTTCAGTCTTTAGCAAAATGATCAAACCATCGATCACGTGTGAGATCAATAACCATGAGGCCCGCCATGATTGGGCAATCTAGGCAGGGTCCACCAACACTAGATTATTTATAGCTTGGCTAGATTTTTCAGTGAGTTTATGTTGGCTTGTTCTCTAAAATTCACACTAATTAATTGGATGCTTGGAAAATTAAGTTTAAATACTCATTGGAAAAGTTTTTGAATAAGAAACAATAATATAATAGTTATGAATCCTAATTTGAATCGGATTTTTCCTGAATCCTTAAAGAGCTGCAAAAATCTAGAAAACATGCCAAATATCAATTATTAATGTATGTTAACTGATTTAACAAGATACTCAAGATTTCATAACCCCGAGAATGGGATTAGGGTTTCATCAAATTAAGAAGAATAACTAAGATTTTCTCTAATAAGAGAGATAAGTGGGTTCATGCACTTTGAGTGTTTAATATTGGTTTTTCATTGCCTTATGATTATTATGATGATCAAGTAAAAATATAAGCATAGCCATGTACTCCAATTTTAATATTACTCACATAAGTGTTGCTAAATATTCCTTGTGCTTTCAAGATTTATTTTTAAGAATTTATGTCATGGTCATATTAAATTCACTTAAAGTGAAGAATTGTTAAGAGGAATGATTGATCATGTAACATGTTGTATTATTTTGTACTTATCATGTTAATGTTGAGCCTTCAGTACTTATGAGTTTAAATGGAACATAGCAGCACTTATGTGAAAATCATGAGCTCAATTAGAGCATTAATAATGGTGCTTAGGTGCAAATTATGAGTTGATTTGGAGCATAACTAATGACATTGAGGTGGAAATATCCCGATGAGAGATATTTTATAAAGGCAATGGTGAGTCCATAAAAAAGATGGCTTCCCGAGCTCCCGACGTCGTGGGCGGCAAGGCGACGGGGGAGGCGACGACATTGCGTCGACAACCTTCCTCAGGAGATCTCAGGCTAGTCAGAGGATCGCTAGTTGCTACTTCTAGCGCTAGATCTACGACGACAGTGTATGATAGTCAGGCTCATACTCTGAATCCTCCGCTTGGATGGGAGATATTAAGGCCTAGAATTACTGGGAATCCATCAGATCTGAATATCGTGGAAGTTGTTTTGGTTGATGGTAAACTTATCTATCCTAAGAAGGAGGCAGACGAAAATGCAAGTAGATGGAATAAATGTCTCATTGGATACATCATTGATTTCTATCCAAATATCCCGATGTTAACAAATCACTTTGACTCTCTCTGGAAAACACGAAGTTTCTTTGAAGTTTTCGTTAGAGGCGATGGCTTCTTCTTGGTTAGGTTTGACGAGCTGGAAGATATGGAGGATGCTTTAAAAGGGGAATGGTTGGTGAAAGGGAGGCCGGTTGTTCTTAAGAAATGGAAACATGGGGAGGATTATAACAAAATCGCCTTATCTGACATTCCTGTATGGGTTGATATTTTGAACCTCCCAACGGAACTTTGGGACTGCAGATCCTTTAGTAGGATTGGTTCACTCCTGGGAAATCCTGTGAGGATGTACGATGATACTGTCAACTTGAGGTGCCTTGATGTCACCAGGATACAAGTCTTGATGAACAAGGATGCCAATTACCCAAAGAAGATTACTATGAGGAGTGATGCATGGGAAGAACATACTATCTTTTTGGACTATGAGTGGATACCCTACAGATGCTCTATTTGTGGATGTTTGGGGCATGGTGAATGTCAGTTGAAACAACCCGCCAGGTTACTAAGTCGTAATGTTAATTTTAACCAAAGGAAGGTTTGGGAAGTTAGGAAAAAATCTACAGATGAAGTGCTTGACAAAAGTCTTGTGGTTCAGTCGAATGGTATTCCTGAGTTTGTGATTGAAGAAATTACTGATGAAGCTGAAATCCTTAAGGGAAAGAAGAAAGTTGGACAGGATGAAGTAATTGTTGAAGATGAGGTCTTGTACAAATTAGTTAATGAAGGAATTGATGCCAGCAGCAGCTCTTCTGTCCCTTCGACACCAGTGGCAGCTCAGATGTTTTCTAATGTTTCTCCGGACAGCTCAAATGTTTCTAAGTATGTAGCTGAACCAAATGATAGAAGAAGAAACATATTTCCTCCTGACCATCAAGTTAAATATAGTACAGGAATATTTCATAGGATTGCAGAGGCAAATTTCTTTCCGATCTTGGCTCAAGTGGAGGAGTTGCATGTTATTTCTGACGATGCTGAGGCTGACAGCTCAACAACCGAGCTATCCAAATGAATCCATCTCTTTTGATCTCTTCTTGGAATGTTAGGGGTCTCAGTAACAAGATTGGACCTGTCCAAAAAGAGCTAAGAAGGACGAATGGTGATATTTTTATTCTTGTAGAAATGAAAGTGAGAATAGAAAAAGTTAATGCTTTGTTGTCTAGATATTTTCCTGATTATAGCTACATAACTAACCATAGTTCTCATTGTTTGGGTAGAGTGATTATTTTGTACAAAAATTGCTCTATTGTCGCTATTGAGGAAATTGATCAGTTTATTCTTGCTAAGATGACTGTTAATGACTTCTCTTTCTTAATGTCTGTTGTGTATGGCCATAATGGTGATGCGGAGAGGTCTAAGCTTTGGGAGGATATAGAAACTTTGAGTTGGTCTATTAATGATCCTTGGTTTCTTCTTGGTGATTTCAATGTGGTCAGATCTGAAGTTGACAGAATTAGCATTCAACTTCCAACTAAGAAGTCTATGGAAGATTTTAATAGTTGCCTACTTAACTCTGGTCTTTATGATATGAACTTGGGAGGCCCTTTTTACTCCTGGGATAATAAGCAGAGTGGTGACAAATTTATCACTTCTAAGATTTATCGAGTTTTACATAATACTCAATTCATTGCTAGTATTGCAGATTTTTCTGGTGAGCTGGCTTCTACTTCTATTGGTGATCATAGGAGAATTGTCTTAAAGATTGGTAACCCTGGGATCATGAAAACCCCGTTCAGATTTGTTAATGCTTGGACTCAAAGGCAGGATTTTATTGCCAAGGTTAAAGAAGCATGTTCTATTGATGTGGATGGTTATAGGATTTATGTTTTGTATAGAAAGCTAGAACCGGTGAGGAAGTCTCTTTTGAAGTGGAACAAAGATGTGGTTGGGGACCTTTATGTTAATGCTAACAATATTAGATTTCAGGCTAATGAGGCTCAAAGTGTGGCTGATTTGGATCCCATGAATGAAGGTAAAAGAGAGTATGCTAATATTCTTAGGAAGGAAGCTAATAAGGCTGAGTTGGCTGAAGAATCTCTTCTTAAACAAAAGTTGAGGGTTCAATGGCTGAAGGAAGGTAATGCTAACTCGAATTTTTTTTTATTCCTCCCTCAAGACGAGAAGACACAGGAATAGCATGAAGAGCTTGATGATTAATAATGTGAGTATTACTAATTAAGATGATATCAAGAAGGTTTTCGAGGAGTTTTATATGAATCTGTTTAATAATAGTGAGTCTGTTGGAGAATTTGGAGAGACAGTTGGAATGGGAACATCTTAACTACTGATCAAGCTAGGACGATCATTGCTCCCATTACCAGGAAAGAGGTTGATGATATTGTGAAAAATCTTAACTCTGATAAAGCTCCTGGACCTGATGGGTTTAATGGTTGTTTCTATAAGGCTGCCTGGTGTATTATTGGGGATGATACCTTTGAGGCTGTCAAGGAATTCTTTTCTAGAGGAACCATGCTTAAAGAAGCTAACAAATCCTTTATTACTCTGATTCCTAAGGGACACGATTCTTCTCATATTACCAATTGGATACCTATAGCCTTATGTAACACTTTCTACAAGATTGTTTCTAAAATCATGGCGAATAGAATGAAGCCTATCCTTCCGTCAGTTGTTGATTGCAATCAGTGTGCTTTTGTTGGGGGCGGATCTATGAAGGATGCCGTTCTTGTTACTAATGAGATTCTGAGTGATTTCAGTAGAGAGTCTAATAGTATGTGCATTCAAGCTGATGTGACGAAGGCTTATGATTTGGTGAGCTGGAAATTTCTTTTATCTGTTCTTTTTAAGATGGGCTTTCCTTTAAAATGGATTCGTTGGATAGAAGCTATTTTTTATTCCACATCTTACCAGGTCCTTGTGAATGGTGAGCCTACTGAGACTTTCTATCCTTCGAATGAGATTAGACAAGGAGACCCCTTAGCTCCTTATCTCTTTGTGATCATGATGCAGGGGTTTTCTAACATGATGAAGAAAGGTGTTCAGTTTAAAGAGTTACAACCGATCAAAGCTCATAGTTTTATGCCTATCTCTCATCTCATATTTGCTTATGACTTGATGGTTTTCTTGAAGGCCACCACTGATAATGCTCAGTATATTTGTAAAGTTTTGAGTGATTTTGGCATGATGTCTAGTTTGAAGTTGAATGTCAATAAAAGTTCTATTGTTTTCAGTAAGAAGGCTAAGGCTGATCTGATTCTTGGGATCCTTGATATGAAAAAAAGGGATGTTAGTGACTTGAAGTATTTGGGGATTCCTATGTTTATGGGTAAGCTCTCAAAAAAACATTGTTATAGTTTGATTCATAAGCTTAAGAAAAGATTAGACTCTTGGAAAGCTAGGATGCTGAGTTTGGCGGGGAGATTGGAGCTTATAAAGTCGACTCTTTCTTCTTTGTATCTGCACTAGATTGCCTCCTTTCCTATTCCTTCTTCTGTATCAGATTCTATTGACAAGATCATTAGGGATTTCTTGTGGGGTCAATCTGAAGGTAGAAGTAATGTTCATCTGGTTTCTTGGGATAAAATCTCTCTTCCCTTTTCGGAAGGTGGGCTTGGCATTAGGAAATGCAGAGATATGGTCTGAGCTTGTGTTCTTAAGAATGCTTGGGATTTGAATAGTATGAAAGAGAGTCTTTGGGTGAAATGGATCAATGCTAAATACTCAAACAAAGACACCTTCTGGAATATTGAGTCTTCCCCTTATTACTCTTGGTTGTTTAACAAGATCTTAGCTACTAAGTCTACCCTCTTGAATCTTGTCAAGTTCAATATTGGGTTAAATTCTCAGTTTAAAGTTTGGAAAGTTCCTTGGGTTAATGGCAAGTTTCTTTCTGAGTGTGATGAGAAGTTGAATCCTATTAATACCGGGATTGGCACTGAAGCTAAGTTGAGTTCTATCATGAAGCTTTATAAGTGGTATTTACCTAACTCTAGAGCTGCTGGTCTGGTAGCTAAGATCATTGAAGATAATAATATTAAGATTGGAAGTGTTGATTCCATTCTATTTCTGGACAAATCTGAAGTAAATCTGAGAAATGCTTGGGAAGCTATTAGAACCAAAGGCATGGAAAATCTTGTTCTTTCGTGGTTATGGAAGTGTAAAACCCCTAAGAATCACTTGGTTCATGCTTGGAAAGTGTATCTTAATAAGCTCCCCACTCAAGATTATAGTAGGAGAATGGGTATTACATTGGTTTCTAGGCGTCATCTTTGTAAGGCTGACTATGAGAATACTTCTCATATCTCTTATCATGTTTGGAAGGCATGCTTGGAGGGTGATCTTATTAACTCTATTCCTATTGATATGAATGATGTGAGTCATGTTAATCTCAAGTCTCATTACACAACCTGCTTTGCGGTGTTGTACTTTTTATGGAATGAAAGGAACAAGAGGGTGCATAATAATGCTACTAGAGAACCTGATATCTTGGTTAATTTGATTAAGCAGATGGTGGATGATTTGAGTTGATGTGGCAGAACGTACTATGTTTGAGGTGTTGGTTGGCCTTGTTCTGGGTTGTGGTTTCTTCTGTGTTGTCTCTCCTCGGTGTTGGCTGCTGGTGATGGTTGAGTATCCACTGTATGTGTGAGGCTCCCCTCTCAATGTTTTTGTTGTGTTTCTTGGTGTTTGCTGCTGTTGTGGATGGCTAGGTGAAGGTCGAGTATCCTTTCTACCTTTTAGTTCTTTGTTAGCTTCACTTCTGAGTTGCTGCTCCCCTCTCGCTGCTCTCTCAAGTGATGGTAGAGTGGTATGTTGTTTTACTGATGCTGGTTTTCTTGGTGTTGGTTATCTGCTGGTTGGCCTGCTGGGTTGGTATGCTGGGATGTTGTCCCCTAATCTGTAGTTTGACTCAATGGTAGTTTTGTCTCATATGATCTTTTGGTTTTGGGAGGTTTTGTGAAGATGCAGATGAAGGATGCTGATAGTTCTTCTGGCTTTCTTCTTGCTGGTTGTAAGCTGGGTTTGGAGTGTGGTGCTCGGGCTTTGAAGTTTGGTTTGTGTTGAGCTGTTCTGCTGGTGATTCCTTGCCTTGTGCAGATGGAGTTTCCTTTGCAGTTTGTTTCAGATGGTTCTTTCCTATTTCTAAGATGTCTTTTTGGCTTTCGACTATCTGGATGTTGTTCATGTTGCTGGTGTTTCATCTGTTCAGTTGGTTCTTCTTGGTTGGGTATGATGGCTGTTGGGGGAGGCTGTTTTTTTTTTTCTCCATGGAGAAGATTTGCTACTACTAATGGGTTGGTGATGGTCGAGTATCCACTCTTTGAGTGTGTGGCTCCCCTCTCCTGTGTGGTCTGTTGGTTTGGCTGGTAGTGTTGGCGTTGTTCTGATGGTGCTTTGTTCTTCTGCTATCTGTGCATCTTGGGCTTCTGTTGATGACTTTCCTTGGTTTTTGATCTTGTTGGAGCTTAGGCATTCCTTCTTTTTGCTGTTAGTGGTCTGTTTATGGGTCAATATCCACCCCTTGACCTTTTGAGTGCATGCTGCTATTGGTGGATTTGGTCTGATGGGCTCTGTTTTCCTGCTGTTGCTAGTTGGATGTGGTTCCTATTAGCTTCTTTATGGAGTGTTTGGGTCTTTTCTGGCCTTGCAGTAGTATGTTTGGTGATAGTTGGTTTGGAGGATCCTTTCCTTTGGAGGTAGTTGTGCCTAGTTTTTGATGGGATGTGACAGGGCGTTGATGTTGTTTGGTTTTCTCTTTGGTTGGGTGTGTTTGTTCAGGCTTTTGGCTTGGGTGTTTGCCCCTCTCTCTGCTCAGTGGTGGTTGTGTCTTGTTATTTCAAGCTGCTGTTCTTCTCCTTCATCTCTGCTTGCTTCATCTGGTTATGGTTTATGGTTATGGCCTTATCCTTGGAAGGTTTTATGTTCTCTCTGCTTTCAGTAATGGATGAGACTTGGTCAGTTCCGTTTGCTTGGCTTTGCGCCTTTAGTACTGCTGGTTCATTGGATTTTGTGTTATGGTTGCTTTGCTCCCCTCTCACTGGTTAGTGATGGTTGAGTATGTTAGCAGCTAATAGTTAGCTCCATCTGTTTAGCTTGCTTCATCATCTCTGCTTGTTCAGCTGGTGATGGGTTTAGTTGTTGATCTTTTCCTTGGTAGGATTCCTTGATTATCTGGTTGGTTAAGCTCTCCTTTTGGATGGGTGATGGTGCCCTGCTTTCCACAGTTGATGATGTTTAGCTCCCCTCTCACTTATGTGATGGTTGAGTGTTCTTCTGCTCATTGGTGCTTCTGATGCTATCTCAGGTTATGGTTGGCGAGTGCTTTCTGAAGAGTTTTATGGTCTGTTAGTGTTAAAGTTATGGATACTTTGTCATTCTTTCTTTCTGTGGCTACTTCATAGTTTTTCTGTCCTCATTCTTCTGTATGTAGCCTGTATAATTCTTTTTTTCTCTCTATCTTCCTTGAAGGTAGGATGCATTGTACAGACACTATAGAAAAAATACAAAAAAAAAGCAACAAGAGTTTTTACCGACCAAAATCAATCAATCCTACGGGCCTCACAAGAAAAATTGGTGCATAAGAATAGAGGACATTGTAATAATGTGTGAATCTAAGCTTATTGTTCAATTATTTTCATGTTTTTCTTTGTTACCAATTTGTTTTGTTGTTATAACAATACTCAATGCCATTTACTCCAATGCAGTTTTCACTGCATGCATGGTTGGGGACATGATTTCCAAGAGGAAAGAATAAGGGAGCCTAAGTAAGGAGCATACATCTTAAGGAAAGATTAGGAGTTTTGCCATGGTGGGGTGCCAACTATCCTATGACGTTTAATTTAGTTTTATCCAACCAATATGAAGATCATGTACTAGTTTAGCCTAGTTCAAAGTTTAAGTATTATGTTGAGGACTTGAGTATGAGAATTTTTATATTTATCCTATGTTATTTTATATATGAACTATATTTTTATGCAATGAATATCATATTTGTGACACTTCCAGGGAAATGTAAGCTTCCACTCAGTATTATACATATTTTAGAAAATTGGGGCATTAAAATATGGTATCAGAGCTAAAAACATAGTTGGCCAGCAAACTTTTCTCAAAATCTCATATAGTTTATGTCCTATTTTATAGGTAGCACCTAATAAGAAAGATGATAATGGCAAGATGCTCATGGGTGGAGAAGAGGATGATTCTCTGAACATAGGAGACCACCGAGAATCTCACATGGAGAAACTCCCATGGTGCCCTTTGACATTTTTCGTTAGGGCCCTAGCCATGCCATGGGAAGAGGAGTGGACCAGTTAGGCAACCCTAGGGTCAACCTAGATCTCTCCCTAGTTGACTTCTTAAATATCAAGCATGATTCTTTTTCCAGGGAGGAAGAGTTGGATATAGTTGGCAAATATGAAAGCTGGTTGTAGAACATGAAATGTTGTTTTCGTGATATAGATTGCCCTAACCCATCCAGGGTTCATTTTGGGACTAATATTCTCAAAGGTTCTTCTAGTACTTGGTAGGAGAACCTACTAGGATACCATGAAGTTGATGCTCTTCCACTCACATGAGGGAAATTCACATAAGCCTTCAAAGACCATTACATTTACGAGGCTATGGTTGAGAAGAAAGAAAAGGAGTTTCACAACCTTTGTCAATGTGGTGATATGACAGTCACATAACACGTCATGAAGTTCAGAATCTTATATAAGTATGGTTACAATTACGATGAATGACACAAGATGAAGAAGTTCATTAGGGGTCTCAAAGAAGACCTTAGTTTCACTCTGTTTGGATGAGGACATTGTGCCCTATAAGGTGCCCTGGATGTTGTCCTAAACTAGAAGATCACCCAGGATAGACATATAAGAAGGAGGTTTCCCAGAAGAACCACAATGGAAACCATCATCATCATCCTCCTTGCACAATCAAGACCAGTGGAAGAGGAAAGCCCCAAAAGAACAACTTGTTAGAGAACCTTGTGCAACTTGTGATAGACTTCATGGTTGACCATGAAGGCAAAGATTGGGAGCTCGCAACTATTGTGGAGACCCAAATTGTAAGAAGTCAGAATGTCCCAAGCTCAGGGCAAAGATTGATGCAAGGCAAAACCCTAAACTAGGGTAATGAGATAAGAGACAAGATAGAATTTTTGCCATGGTGAATGATGATGAAGATGATAAGAATGAGTAAGGAATGGTTTAAGTTATGAAATCTCTTTAAGGTTATAGTTGTGGTTAGGTCTCATCTTATGAATGGGTAAGTGTAGAAATATAAAAATTGCATGATACAAAGAGGTTAGACCATTCATGTTAAGGATAAGGAGAACTCTAAGGTGTGTAGTACCCTGAAAATTTCAAGAATAATGTCTTTTAAAAGGTGGGTAGAATTTTAATGACCTAAAAATTTGAATGTTATAAAATGACCCTAGTTTGAAACCCTAATTATTTTCAGATTTTGAAATTGATGCTTAAAACATATCATTATGTGATGATGGCTCTCAAATATCCTAGTTCAACTAATTTTAAGGACTTCTACACTTAATCAGTTCAATTAAAACAAAATATCACCAATTTAGCCCTAACTATGTCCAATAAGACATTTGGGTTTAACATGAAATTAACCCATCAATGTTCATTTTATGGCCTCATAATTTTAACATAAGTTGGTTTTGATAATGTTAGTTTTTCCCCAAAATACTATAACAAAATTCACTTTAAGTAATCCTATATGATTAACTAAACGTTAATCCTAAAAAGAGAAGTATAGTAAGATATGTTGACCAAGTCAAGAAATAAACTATATTTTTGGGTTTCTTGTGTCCCAATCAAGTAACACATGAAACTGGAAAAGATTTGAACCTTCTAGGACAATCCAATTTGAACTAGGAAAGAATAAACCTTACTCTAATATATAACCCTAAAATATCTAATCCTAAATCTAATTGGTCTTTGGTCCACCTAACAATATGAAATAACTCCTTGTCACACACCCTTTGTTCAAATTCGAATCAAAGTCTCAGACTCAAAGTCTTCCATGGGTGGGAAAACTTCCTCCTTCATTTGACTCTTGGACTAGATGGAACACACATGTCTCACTGCTTCTCACCCCCAATCTCTCTCTAAGATTTCCCTCGTCATGATCTAATAAGGTTTTCACAATAAGTGCATTCTCATGAAGCTTCAAACCCTTAGTATGATAGGGCTCCATGCCCTAGAACCCCCAAATCACAAGAACTGCTAGACTCTCCCCCGTTCCAACCTTCATGGCAAACCCATATGACGTGGCTTGTACTGCACTAACAAATCCACCTAGGGCTGAAATCCTTAAGTTTTTACCAAAACCTTGTGCAATAGTACTGCCCGCAAGCGGATGGGTCTTATCACAGTATAGTTAATAATCAAATCTCAATGGACAACATTTTTAAGAATCTTGCTTGTCAAACCTGGATCAATTAAGATTAATATATATAACAAAGAGTTGATTTGGGTTTTAGTTAAACTAATTGCAAGGAAATTAAAACTAAGTTTAGATTAATGATGGGGATCACTGGGGTGGAATCAGGTTTTACCACCACTACACATGCAAACACATCCAAAACACATCCTGACAAGGTACAACTATCCAAATGGAGTAAGCAAAACCATATGTTAGGAAATAGAGTTTGTGTAAGCATCTCCGTACGCTCGATGTCTCATTACCACAGATCACACACTTACTAATCCGGAGATATGCCTTAGAAAGTTCTCTTCCGGGCATCAACCATGTTAATCGATATTCAAATCCTAAGTATTGAAGTTCTCACAACAAAGGAATATAATAGATCATACAAGGCAGGTGATCAATCAACAAAGCATGCATTAAATGATTAATAACAAAATGGAAAGTTATATACAAGCCATGGAATGTTATAAAATGGACATATAAGCATGGGCAGCAGAGCTAGTCCCCGCACCCTAGAGAAATGGACTACTTGCTCCTCATGATAGAAACAAAAAGAACAAGAGAGAGGGAAGATTTTACCATGGTCATGGTGAAGAAGATGGTCACAACTCGATGAAGAAATAATCTTCTACACGATGGCGGGACAGATCTAGACGAGGAGAGGAAGAACATCAAGATGGATGAGGATGATCTTCTCTCCCATTCTTCATTCTCTTCTCGTTCTCTTGATCATAGGAGATGGAGCAATGGATGGCTGATGACGGAGTAGCAAGGACACCACAGAGGTAGTCTTTGGTAGCAAAGATCGTCTTCTTTAGCTGGGCACAGAGCGGTAGCCTGTCAGCGTGGATGGAGAGGAAGCGATGCCTCAAATGGATAGGGTCTTTTATTTATAGGTGAAGATCTGGAGAGCATCGACTTAGATGTCACTGTCACGACCTTCAGTAGCGGTCGCGGTGGTACTCCTTGACCCAACCGTGTTGAGGTTCCGCGATTGCGGTTGTGGGGTTTTGTAGTGGTCTACATGGTTGTGTCGCGGTCGAGATGGTTGTGCCACGGTCGCACTGGTGTGCCACAATCGAGTTGGTGTGCTGTGGTCAAGATGGTTGTGTCACAGTCGCCTTGGCCTCAACCTGACCGTGCCGAACTAGGCCCGGTCATGCCGAGTGTCACAGTCGCAACATTGTCTTCTTGGCCGCAGTTGCAGCATCCTTCTTGGTCGCGGTTGCGACCCTCATGGAACAAACCCACCCCCGCAAGGGGGGCTATTGCTATGGGTCGATGGGACTACGTTGATGAATATTCTAACTTATGAGGATGCTTTCTGATGAAAGGACCGACCATCTAAAATAGGGTCCAAATTATTGAAAGTTTCTTGGGAGCCGCTAGTCGGTTAGCGAGATCACTATCTCCTATACTGGTGCACATAGTGCAATGCTTAATCATGCAATGGAGACGAATGGATTTGATCAAAACTCTAAATAATCATCTGAAACTGAGGAAATTGTATATGAGCAAATTCAGGGGTTATGTGGGAGCTTTCAGTGCAAAACTGAGTCAAATATGGTGACTAAAACTAATATGAATATGCATTCATCACCATACATCTCAGACCCCGAAACTTGTAAATAGACACCCTTGAAACGATCAGTGCACCTCCAAAAGAATTTTCTCGTTGCCCAAAATCTTCACATTTCTTCTCCTTAAGAGAATCCAAACTCCACCACTTCCTCCTATGCTCCAATGGTCAGCGATGAGAATCCAATTGCCCAGAGGACTGTTGATGCCCTCATATTTGATCGAGGGACCTTGAAGGAGCTTTCTTCACTTTAGATTCCTGGCTTTGATCGGTAAATACCCCTATTCCCCCTTTTGATCACGTTATGGTATTTCTCGCATACAAGAAGGATACCCGAGTCTAGGGAGTTGTTTTCACGGACTTTTCTTCCCTTCTCTACCTTCGGGTATATGCTTCTGATTTGCCCACATTGTTATTTTTGCCCCAACCTTTGCTCTCTTTTCAACTCCAACCTCAACACCTCACTAGCCATGGCGAAGAGGTGTTTTGCTCCTCCGGCCACCTCAGGTCTTGAACCAGTGGTCTTTGTAATCATGTGTCCTTGGTAGAGATGACACCGAAGTCAGTGAGCACTATCTCTGACCAAGTTTGGCTGTCTATACCATATTTTCACTTTAGAACCAGACTGCTCAATGGTTTGATTCATCGATGGTCTTCGTCAAACAATACAAGAGAAGGTTTGACATGCTTGCCCCAGTTTTATTTTGTGGATGTGTTACACCTCATGCAAAATTTTAGTCATCACCCCATAAATTTCATAATCAAATTCCTCACATTTTAGTTAGCCTACATAAAAATTTTCAAATCCATCATATGTTATTTACACCCCATTTTAATTGAGTGAGAAATTATTTGTATGACTTGAGTTGGACTAATTAAAACATTTAATTTGCCTAGTTTTCCTAGTTTCATGCTTCTTCCCATGATATGAACTCTCTTTTAATTTTCCATTTAGCGGTCGTTAATTTGATGACCCACATATCTCCTCCACTTTTCTTCTCAGTTTATCTAATGACATCCAACTACTCCCCTTCTTCTCTCTCCATCACTTGCAAAAGATTCCACCAGCATCTAACAATCACTCAGGTGTGAGTAACTAATAGAGTGATCCTCATCTTCTTTTCTTTCCTTCCTCTCCTGTTCTCTAGATCTTTATTTCCCCACACTCTCCCCTCCTCTAAATCCTAACCAACCTCTTTATACCATCTTCTTTTTAACCTCCTTTACTTCCTCTGGGTAACACCATAACTTCCCTCCAAAGTGACCTATCAAAGCATCGCCAGAGCACCCGTGTTGTGATCTTCAAAGTCTATTTTGCACTTGCAGACTTGACTCGAAGTGCATAGACTCTAAGATCATGACTAAATCATCATTGGAGACTTTGAGACACATCCCAATAGATAGGTACACCCAAGTACTTAATATTTATCTCCCCCGTCCCTTATCCTCCATCTTCACATTGAACTAGAATGTCAATCCACATTTCCAATAGTCATTTTCCTAATTTGGGTTGATTTGACATTGTGTGGCAATTCTACAATTCAAGGCTTGCCTTTGGATTGATTCTTTCTTGCCCTTATATCTATGTCTCCCTTGAGGTGTTGTTGCAACTATCATGGTTGGATGGCTTGACACTTTAAACTTAGCCCTTCCTATTGCACAATGGTTCCTATAATGTCTTAGACTTCAAAGTTATCCATAGACAACATGGATGCTTCAGACCAGTTGGATTAGTATGCATTGTCAGATTTCATTCCTTCATTGACCTTCCCTAAAATCTCTCTGAATAGAATTAGTCACACAACAAGGAGACCCTTGGGAACATTAATAACTAAGTACACCAAATGGAACGTGAACTGCTCATTGCTAATTTTACTCCCCACATTAACCCTAAGCACACAGAAGCCTTACATGACAAATGCTTTTCAATTAACACCATGCAAATAATTCTATGGAAACAATAATCTAAGATCAAGTAGCTTAAGGAAGGTGATAAAAAAATACATTTTTTTATAAATAGTGAACTTGTTTTGATTACCTCATGAAAAAATATAACTTCTTTTGATTACCTCCATGAAAAAATTTCTATGTAAACAACAGTCTAAGATCAATTGGCTCGAGGAAGGTGAAAACAACATCAAATTTTTATAAGGAATGGTACAACATGGGGAAACACCAATCGACATCCATAATATCTTCAATGAAAATTTCATGACCACTAATTTTCATATCTTAGATAAACATTTTTGTGATTATTTATCCAAAATCTTCAACCATGGTCTTTCCTACTCACATTACTCCATACTTAACTGGAATTTATTGGCACGGAAGAAACTCAAAAACCCCATGACCTTACATCTTTGTTTTTACATGCAGAGATCTCCATTCCCATGAAGAGTCTTGTAGCTATAAATATCTAGGCTCTTATGGTTTCACTTTAGATTTTTACCATGGCTAATGGGAGATTATAAAGAGTATATTTAATCATATCTTCATATACTAATAAAAATCGCTTCAAATACATTTTCCATAAGGGTGACATCACTCCATTGATATGCATGTTCAACCAAAAACATATTGCCCTGAAAAGAAACTTAAGGTTTCACAAACATTACCGACCTATATGTCTCATCAATGTTTCATATAAATCATCACTAAAGTTTTTCTGTAATGACCACATTTGTGCTTAATTGGTAAACTAGGGTTTACCTAAATGATTATATGCTTGATTAGATTGAACATCATTTAAACTTGATTAATGATAATAGATAATTTGTGATGTTTCAAACCTAAGAATAAACTCTAACTATGATTGTAGTTTGAAGAATTAGGGTTTGAGAAATGTAAACCCTAATCGGCAAAAATTAGGGTTTTGATAGTACATGAATATGGAATTTGATCAGGATAGCAGTGTGGTAAATGATTTTTCATATTTTCTACAAATTGTTTATTTAATTGAATTTTATATATGATATGTATAACTAAATCATTCATATTGGAGAAAAATTTTAGAATATTTGACTGTTCTTTGAATGTGGTTCTCGGTCGAACTATACTTCGACCAAAATGCTGACATAGTGCTTTTTAGCAGTGTAGTGTTTTTTTTTTTTATTGGTAATTCCAAATGATCTAAAATTTTAACTGGAGATCTTAAACTAAATCATAAACAACATGTAAAATTTTCATAATTTTTTGATGCATTATACCTTATCATTAGACGAATTACAGTAACTGACATATCTATAGAATTCTGGATAGTAGTGCACTATTAAATTTTATTTATTTAATGGAAGATTGGAACGATCTCATATTTTAAATGAAGCTTAAAAACTCAATTATACACAACATTATAAATTATAATAATTTTTTGAGAAGGTTTGATCTCTGAAATATACGAATTACAAAACCTTTTTATGACAGAAAAATCTGCTGAAATAAGAAAAAGTTTAGTGAGGGGTCAAAGTGCAATTGACCCAAGCAGCTCAATTGCTCTATATGATCAACCTAACACACAAGGATCTCTCATAATTCGTTATTCAATCCAGAGAAACGAAATCCTAGAGAGAGAGAGGGAGAGTTAGGGTTTGAGAGGAGAAAGTGATGGAGATGCTGACCTAGGGTTTTGCGGTCCGAAGAATGATGAAATCATGTAAGTTTAACTTCTTTGGATATAGTTTCATGGTGAATCTTTTCTCACATGTAAAAATTCTGTCCCTCCTCTGATTTGATCCAAAATGGTATTAGAACTTCCCCTTTTCTCACTCTTTCTTTATAATCCCTCATTTTTAGGGTTTTCGAGTTGAAAGGAAGAAGAATTGGGTGAATTGCTAGGGATTTGATATGAGATCGAGATTTTCAGGGATGGGCTACGTTTTTAAGGTGTTTTCACACCTTAGGGTGAGTGAGAACTTATTTTAAACAGTATATTGCACGAAAATTGGTTAATTCATCCATAATCTTTAATTGCTAGTATGCGACTACAAACCTTGAATTGTCTATTTGTTCTAAGTTGTTGCAAAATGATATGAAATGGATTCTTCCTCTATTTGGATGAAGTTCAGATGATAAAATCATATTAGAAATGTATACAATATTTACTAATGAGAATTCCCTAAGTATTCACAGAGGTTATAAGAGTAAACTGAAATAAAGGGAATTTGTCTATGACTGAAATTTGTTGTATAAGTAAATAGAGAAAATTGCTTATCTAGATCCCCTTGGTTATAAATGATTGTTTATCTAAATTCATAGTACATATATGTTAGATACTATCTTGGATTTCATTCAAAGTGAATAGTGTTTGTTTGATATCTCAGTAAAGAGGGTGAAGCCCTAGATGCGAGGAAAGTCGGATATTTGCGAATAGATATCGTGAAATCCATTTGAAGGGATTTTCTTGACATGATAGACTTTATTTATTCAATGTTATTATTGATGCATGATATCCTAGTGAATAGCATGGAAACCCAAATTCAACTCAGTTCCAAGGTTTCATACATATATTGATTTTATATGATTTGTTGATAGTAGTCTTTATTCAATGAATGTTTATGTCGCATGAAATCTTTATGGGAGCCATGTGAATAAGTTGTTGCTTAGTGAGAGGTGACAATATGTGTGATGGCCTTATGATCCATGCGAATACTTTTACAACCAGTGAAATGAATACCTTGGTATAAGGACCTAGAGGTAATGGTTACCTGCTACATAGGTAACAATGTTGTGTGATGATCTAAGGGTTTGAATACCCAGATCGAGTAATCATGATAATGATGTGAAGGGATGAGAATTCCCAGTAATGTGATAAGGGATTGAGATCCCAGGTATCATGTGTTTTAAAGATTTGAAAAGTACGTGATAGATGTATTACACCTTTCTTTGTAGCATTTGTGGTGATTAAATGAAACCCTAAGGGTAGGGTGTTCAATGAATCAAGTATTGTGATATCAATGTTCTTAGTTATTATTAATATTTTTTGTCATGATAAGTAATTAACTCTTAATTAGTTATGAGATGCACAACTCAAGATTTGGGTTTATATGCACGATTCTAGTGTGTATGTCTCAAGTGGACATGAAATCTGTTTATTTAAGAATTTTAGTCTGCCTGCACGTATAGTATGTTGATTACTCAGTATATTACAATGTTTTGAATTACTACTCTGCCAAGTTTAGAATGATATACATGTTATATTATAACTTCAAATAAGTAGAAGCGACACCATAGAGATACCAGAGTCAAGTATAAGTAAGAGAAGGGTACAATGTAGAAAGAGCTTTCTAGAAATAATAAAATAATAGACTTAGGAGTCCTGAACACTGTAGAACCCCTATGTGAGGTCTGTGCCTTAGGGGTGAAACGACCTAACCCTGGCAGCGTCTAGTATACGGGGGTCGGAACGTGCTATCAGGTGGCACGGGAGACGAATCCCTAGTGGAAGTCTCCTTAAATTATAATTTGCAGTGTCCAACATCAACCAGAAGTCCCGGTGGCACTAGAGTACAGAAAAGCCAAGAGGTGGCTTGACTCTCCGCCTATGTGCTCAGGTTAGAGGAGGAGTCCAGTTTAGGCCAGAGAGACATTTTCCTATTACAGACCAGGAGAGTAGTCAGACTTAGCATTTCCCGGGTGTGTCCGCTAAGTCTTGTACGGTGTGATCGTAGTGCACTACGAGTCTTCATATGTAGAGTACACTGCATATGATCAAGGCATAATAAAATGAATGAGAGGTCAAACAAGTGTGTACAGTTATTCAATTATTCTTTGTATGTTTCTGAATTATTAGTTCTCTTTATGATCAATCAATCATTTCATATATTGATTCACTCTTATAGATATTTAGAGTATCCTGCCATATTTATGATTGTCAATTATTAGACTCTCTAAAGCTTTCTACTGTTATAATTGATATCAATTGCTCAAAAGTATATCTGTAATTATACCAGTGCTTTAGATTGTTTCTTTGAAGTACTCATTCACTGAGCGAGTAGGCTCACCCCTCTAATCAAAATTTTTAGGGAAAACACATGGACTATATCATTGCATTAGAGTAGATCTGCCACAAGAGTTACGTCTGAGTATAGTTAAGTTTACTCGGTCCCTGTTACTCTAGGTCCTTGTATAGACGTGAGAGAGTTGTAAATGATGTTTTGTATGTTTGTTTCCTTAATAGGAGAGAATGCAAATGATTGTCATGTCGTATGTACATGGAAGTGTGAGAAACATAATGAATGTATGGGTGTGTATCATTAAATGCTGAGATTATATTAGAGAAATGAAAGTTTAATTCTCTTGTAAAGTTAGTTTATGTGGTTCAATGCAAGAAAACAAAGAGTTTGAAAAGGAAGAAAAAGTTAAGGGTGATTTTGTATTACATTAAATCCTCAATTTATACCCTAATCTCATGATTAGTGGTAATTGTGAGATCGGGGTGTAACAACTTTGGTATCAGAGATTAGGTTGAGTTGTCAGGGACCATTAAGTTAGTAAGTTAGAGTCATAAGTGTGGCAGATAGGAGATGTTATGATGTTAGCTCTGGAGATTTGAGTATTTGGATATCCTGGCCCGGTATCTGAGTACTTGGATCAACCAGTATCAAGCTACTTTGTCTATTCTTTCATGTATACCCTGGATAGGTATACAGTGGAAGGATGGTCTAGAGAGGAACCCTAGAAATATTAGGGTTAGAAACAATATAAGTAACATGAATTAAGAGCATAAATATAAAATGAGATAGAACTTTCATTTCATATTGTTGTTTTATTGGAGATGAATAGAAAAACTCTTATATGTTTGAATTTAGATATTCATTATTTTGAAATATATATGGGTCTTTAAGATTTGTTGTACACTAAGCAGTTGTAGCATTTATTGATTACATTCTTTGTATCAAGTAGACTAGAAATGATCTTTGAATGAGATTTCCTAAGTGGATATTCTTTCCACATGTTTGAGATTAATAGGAGTTAGTTAATCTTGAGTAGCTCTTGGCTTCAGGACTGCAGGTTTGGCTTGGTCCAGCTGGCAGGGTGCGTTACTGAGATCTAATGACTCCTATTAGTAACATAACAAGAGTAAATTCTGGATAGATTAGATCCAAATTCTAGTATGAATGTATATACTCTAAGATTTTGAAGTATAAGGGGAAGATTAGGATAACTAAGAATCAGTTGGAACTGATATCTGAGATCCAAATTTGGGGCCTCATATGAGAAACCCTTAATTGGGAATAAAGGAACACGACAAAAGGTTTAGACAATAAGTACATAGAAGTGAAGAGTATTCATAACAGTTAAAGTGAAGAGAACTAGATGAGCATGTAAATCATAAAACTAGGATAAGAAACTTAGTTGAAACAAAGAGAAATGTTGGAAATAATGAGCTTGATTAAGGAATGAGGGTTATGATATAATTGAGAGCAGGGAATGCATACCTTTATTAATAAGTTTAATACATTCATCCTTACTGCCTTTGGATTCTAAGTCTCTATAGAAAAACAAACTAGTTTCTAAAAGAAGAACAAAAGTGTAGCTAAGTAAATGAATAAGCCATACAAAGGTAGACTATATTCAGGAAGGAAAATACTTGATTGAAAGAGAAACTATGTTTCACCCATGCATGAGCCGTTTGATTTAAAATGAAGGATATGTAATGTATTAAACATGAGGTGATACTAGTAGAGAGATTATTTATTTAGAATTTCAACTTCACAGTAGTAGAAGGATAAAAGGAAATATATGCAACATGGTATACATGATCATACACATAAAAGAAGCAACATGATCATAAGAGAAAACTAGAAGTTAAAGATGACATGTGGAATAGTAGTATATGGTAAGGGGATTATGGAAAGTAAAGAAGGGTTTGAAACGTAATGGAGTAATATAGATTATAAAAGAAAGAGGTTGTGAGATTCAAGAAAGTGCTAATTAGTCAAGTATCCTTGTTGATAATTAATTAAACCTAGATATGAGAAATGTATTATTGAATGTTTGAAGATCAGAATTCTAAGTCTCAAAATCATCTTCTCTTTCATATCTTCCTTAATGAGAGCAACGTGGGAATGAAGTGATAAGAAAATGAATCATATATGATGCATAACCACCGTGGTAGAGACATCTAGTGAATGTAATAATGACACACAATATGATGATGAAACCCTAGCAGGGTAAATTAAGAATGTAATCTATCTGAATGGCCAAGTAAGAGAAAGGAAATTCAATCAATAAGATAAAGAAGACTTTAGTAAAACTTGTGAGATTCAAAGTTTGAATTTCAAATTAAGGGAGCAAAGTCACATCACAATAACGTCATGGTACTGATAAGGACCAAACCCTAGAATGTTTAGAGTTGTAGTAGTTCAAGGGATGTCACTAGTGATTTGATCTTTAATACTAGCATCTCTATAAAACAAGATCATGAGATTTTCACTATGAGAAGTAAACTACACTGATAGTAATCCAGGGTTTAAAGATAGCTAATCTGAAAGGTAGATAAACAATACGGAAATGATTCGGAGTAAAGAGTAAGATATAAATTTGAAATGTAACAAGTGTGTTTTGAAAAAAAGGAGAAATAGAATATGAGTGAAGTGCGATATGAGATAAATTCTTACAGTGATAGCAAGAGTGATGAATAATCTATTTGTACCTTGTATGTTTCAATTTTAGGAATGTTTAATCTAAATGATTAAAATGAGAAGGATAAGTAGCAAAAAGTAAGTAGTAGTGAATGAGGAGAGAGATAAGAAAAAACAATGGCTTTTAGTAATATGTGAATTTGTTTTTAGAAGTATAATTTGTTGAAGGTATATTAAGGGATGTAAATTGGTTCTACGTATGATTTCAGTGTACATGTGCAAGCAATATGTTAATTAAAGGTGTGTGATAGCTGTAGTCATTCATACCAGTAATCCATCTTAGTATTGTACAATTGTGTTATGGTGATATGGGTTGAATAATGATGGAACAAATGAAGGGTTACCCTGAATAAGGTAGTCTTACCTAATCACTCATATGAATAGAAGGGATGATAACCATATTGTATTGATATGTAACCCTAATGAGGTATAGCTTGTTATACCTAGCTTTAATATAACTAAGTGATGGTAATTGGCTATGAATAGTCCTTGAATGACTAATACAATTATGGAGTACTCTATTACTGTTGTTGAAACCCTAGTATTCTATAACCCAATGGTTACACCTTAAATTATGTGTGGGTTCATATTTGAGAATAATATGGAATGTGATGGTAATGCTTCACCCTATGCATCCATGATGCAATGGGGATGTCATGAGTAGTATTGTACAATTGCTGTTGAATCTAATCTTCCAACTCTAGACTTTTTTGCTATTTGAGTAGCATAATAGTAAAAATTCAAAACAACACGGTGAACTCTCTTTTGTGACTTAGAGGTAATACATAATAATAGTACATATTGAGCCGTATGACTTGAGATAGTTGGATCGGATTATCAATGTTGAGGTAACACCTTAAGGGAATGAAAATATTGAAATGGTTGCTTCTCTATCTACTCTATGATTGATTATGGCATAGAGAATTCATTGGGTATCATTGGGAACTATTTCAAACATGTTGTGATTATAAAAGAAATAAAGGACTTAATGTTGAAAAGTGCATTCAAGTATGAAATACAAGAATATAATGACATGTAAGATTTCAGAAGCTTAAAATAAACTTTGAATATACTTTGTTTGTGTATTTATGTTTTGGGGATGAAACTTTTTAAGGGGGTGAGAATTGTAATGACCACATTTGTGCTTAATTGGTAAACTAGGGTTTACCTGAATGATTATATGCTTGATTAGATTGAACATCATTTAGACTTGATTAATGATAGTCGATCAATTGCGATGTTTCAAACCTAAGAAGAAACTCTAACTATGATTTTAGTTTGAAGAATTAATGTTTGAGAAATGTAAACCCTAATCAGCAAAAATTAGGGTTTTGATAGTACATGAATATGGAATTTGATCAGGATAGCAGTGTGGTAAATATTTTTTCATATTTTCTACAAATTTTTAATTTTATTGAATTTTTTATATGATATGTATAACTGAATCATACATATTATAGAAAAATTTCAGTATATTTGAGTGTTCTTTGAATGTGGTTCTCACTCGAACTATATTTTGACCAAAATGCTGACAGAGTGCTTTTCAGCAGTGTAGTGTTTTATTTTTATTTATTTATTGGTAAATCCAAATGATTTTAGATTTTATATTGAGATATAAAACTCAATAATAAACAACATGTAAAATTTTCATACATTTTGGATGCGTTTAGTTCTTATCAGTAGACGAATTACAGTAACTAACATATCTGTAGAATTCTGGATAGCAGTGCACTATTTGATTTTTAATTATTTAATGGAAGCTTGGAATGATATAAAATTTTAACTAATTCTTAGTAACTCAATTATACATAATATTATAAATTATAATAATTTCTAGAGAATGTTTGAAATAAATGAATTACAAAAAACTTTTTATGACAGAAAAATCTGCTGATATAAGAAAAAGTTTAGTGAGGGTTCAAAGTGAAATTGACCCAAGTAGCTCAATTGCTCTATATGATCAACCTAACACACAAGGAGCTCTCATAATTTGTAATTCAATCCAGAGAAATGAAATCCTAGAGAGAGAGGGACAGTTAGGGTTTGAGAGGAGAAAGTGATGGAGATGCTGACCTAGGGTTTTGCGGTCCGAGGAATGATGAAATCATGTAAGTTTAACTTCTTTGGATATATTTTTATGGTGAATATTCTCTCACATGTCAAAATTCCGTCCCTCCTCTAATTTATCCAAAATGGTATCGAAACTTCCCCTTTCCTCACTCTTTCTTCATAATCCCTTATTTTTAGGGTTTCTGACTTGAAATGAAGAAGAATTGAGTGAATTGCTAGGGATTTGATATGAGATCGAGTTTTTCAGGGTTGAGATACGTTTTTAAGGTATTTTCACACCTTAGGGTGAGTGGGAACTTTCTTTAAACAATATATTGCATGAAAATTAATTAATTCATCCATAATCTTTAATTGCTAGTATGCGACTACAAACCCTGGATTGTCTATTTATTCTAAGTTGTTTCAAAATGATATGAAATGTATTCTTCCTCTATTTGGATTAAGTTTAGATGATAGAATCATATTAGAAATGTATAAAATACATCCTAATGAGAATTCCCTAAGTATTCACAGAGGTTATAAGAGTAAACTAAAATAAAGGGAATTTTTCTATGACTGAAATTTGTTGTATAAGTAAATAGAGAAAATTGCTTATCTAGATCCCCTTAGTTATGAATGATTATTTATCAAAATTCATAGTACATATATGTCAGATACTATCTTGGATTTCATTCAAAGTGAATAGTGTTTGTTTGATATCTCAGTAAAGAGGGTGAAGCCCTAGATGCGAGGAAAGTTGGATATTTGTGAATAGATATCGTGAAATCCATTTGAAGGGATTTTCTTGACATGATAGACTTTATTTATTCAATGTTATTATTGATGCATGACATCCTATTGAATGGCATGGAAACCCAAATTCAACTCAGTTCCAAGGTTTCATACATATATTGATTTTATATGATTTGTTGATAGTAGTCTTTATTCAATGAATGCTTATGTCGCATGAAATCTTTATGGGAGCCATGTGAATAATTTGTTGCCTAGTAAGAGGTGACAAGATGTGTGATGGCCTTGTGAGCCATGAGAATATTTTTACAACCATTGAAATGAATACCTTGGTCTAAGGACCTAGAGGTAATGGTTACATGTTACATAGGTAACAATGCTATGTGATGATCTAAGGGTTTGATTACCCAGATCCAATAATCATGATAATGATGTGAAGGGATGAGAATTCCCAGTAATGTGATAAGGAATTGAGATCCCATGTATCATGTGTTTTAAAGATTTGAAAAGTATGTGATAGATGTATTACACCTTTCTTTGTAGCATTTGTGGTGATTAAATGAAACCCTAAGGGTAGGGTGTTCAATGAATCAAGTATTGTGATATCAATGTTCTTAGTTATTATTAATAATTCTTGTCATGATAAGCAATTAACTCTTAATTGAATTATGAGATGCACAACTCAAGATTTGGGTTGATATGCATGATTCTAGTGTGTATATTCCAAGTGGACATGAACTCTATTTATTTAAGAATTTTAGTCTTCCTGCATGTATAGTATGTTGATTACTCAGTATATTACAGTGTTTTGAATATACTGCTCTGCCAAGTTTAGAAGGATATACATGTTGTATTATAACTTCAAATAAGTAGACGCGGCACCATAGAGATACCAGAGTCAAGTATAAGTAAGAGAAGGGTACAATGTAGAAAGAGCTTTCTAGGAATAATAAAATAATAGACTTATCAGCCCTAAACACCGTAGAACCCCTATGTGAGGTCTGTGCCTTAGGGGTATAATGACCTAACCCTGGAAGCATCCAGTATACAAGGGTCAGAATGTGCTATCAGGTGGCACGGGGGACAAAGCCATAGTAGAATTCTCCTTAAATTATAGTTTCAGTTTGCAGTGTCCAACATCAACTAGAAGTCCTGGTGGCACTAGAGTACAGAAAAGCCAAGAGGTGGCTTGACTCTCTGCCTATGTGCTCAGGTTAGAGGAGGAGTCCAGTTTAGGCCAGAGAGCCATTTCCCTGTTGCAGACCAAGAGAGTAGTCAGACTTAGCATTTCCTGTGTGTGTCCACCAAGTCTTGTACGGTGTGATCGTAGTGCACTACGAGTCTTCATATGTAGAGTACACTGCATATGATCAGGGCATAATAAAATGAATGAGAGGTCAAACAAGTGTGTACAATATTCAATTATTCTTTGCATGTTTTTGAATTATTAGTTCTCTTTATGATCAATCAAGCATTTCATATATTGATTCACTCTTATAGATATTTAGAGTATCCTGCCATATTTATGGTTGTCAATTATTAGACTCTCTAAAGCTTTCTACTGTTATGATTGATATCAATTGATCAAAAGTATATCTGTAATTATATCAGTGCTTTAGACTGTTTCTTTGAAGTAATCATTCACTGAGCGAGTAGGATCACCCCTCTACTCAAAAATTTTAGGGAAATCACATGGACTTGAAGAAGATATCATTGCATCAGAGTAGATCTGCCAGAAGAGTTAAGTCTGAGTATAGTCAAGTTTACTCGGTCCCTGTCACTCTAGGTCCTTGTATAGATGTGAGAGAGTTGTAAATGATGTTTTGTATGTTTGTTTCCTTAATAGGAGAGAATGCAAATGATTGTCATGTCATATGTACATGGAAGTGTGAGAAACATAATGAAAGTATGGATGTGTATCATTAAATGCTGAGATTATATTAGAGAAATGAAAGTTTAATTGTCTTGTAAAGTTAGTTTATGTGGTTCAATGTAAGAAAACAAAGAGTTTGAAAAGGAAGAAAAAGTTAAGGGTGATTTTTGTATTACGTTAAATCCTCAATTTATACCCTAATCTCATGATTAGTGGTAATTGTGAGATCGGGGTGTAACATTTTCGTTTAAGATTGAAATCACTTGTTGAGGAATTAATTGGCCTACAATAAATTGCTTTCATCAAAGTTTGATGCATATCTCATGCTCAATGAAGCCAGACACACTTGTCAATCCAAACAAACCCCTCTACTTACCCTTAAACTCTATTTTGTAAAATTATTTGACAATATAAGTTGAAAATTCATTTTACACTGTCTCAACAACTTTGGTTTCCCACCTCATTGGAATCAATGGGTCTGAAATTGTATCAACTAGCCCCATTTTTTCACCCTTATCAATGGAATGACTTTTGGTTATTTCACAAGATCAATTTGACTTAGATAAGAGGACCCTTTGTGCTCTTATCTATTTATCATCATCACATTCAATCTATCTCTTATCTATTAATCATCTTCACATTCAATCTATCTCCCATGGTTGATCTTTTTAGTGCAAATAATCTTGTTGACCTTGTACCTAGTTTCTCAAGGAATATCATATAATTTGTCAATAATACAATACTTTTGAGGCCTCAAATAAAATGATCTTAAAAGGAATGATTGAGATACCCATATCACCAAGGTGCACCTCCCTTTTAGGGATCTCATCACTAAGAACTTCTAAGTTAAGCATGATGAACTTGGAGTAATACTAGGATGGGTGACCAGTCGAGAAGTTGATCCTAGCTTGTGTGTGAGTGAGGACAAAGCATACAATTAAGGCTTGTGGCAGTCTTTGGGGCTAGTGGTCATTCCTCAAACACTACTAGAGCCTTGGTTAGTGGCTCGGGCATTACAAATGGTATCAGATCCAAAACCCCTCTAGTAGGTGGGGCCTGCATGGCCATGTGGCACTCCAATTGTAAGACCCATGACCTTGCTTTCTGGTTGACCATGTTTTTTTAGTATAATAAGATGCTTAAAACCGTAATTAAACCTTGTTATGTGCTTTGATAACATGTGATGAGCTTATGTTTCATTTGGTCTAACCTAGATGTTGTTTGATCTAGTTATGCTTATATGTGCTTGTTTTGGACCTAATTGCAATTTACCCATGTTTAGGATTTCTCTTCCATTTTTTCACATGCTTGATGTGCCTCACATGTTTTGACACCATGTTGGAGAGAGTGGTGATTTTGGGCTCCTTGTCACACCTTGGTTTGATGTGGCGGCATCATGTATTGAGTTTAGGGTTTGCATGTATGCCCTAGTTGGTGGTTGACCTTGATGTATGTTTGACCGACGAGCTTGTGTTTTGGTAGTGCCAAGGATCTTTTGATCCATGATTCTTGGAAATCAATGAGTTTTGGTGTGTACCCTTTGGTCTTAGCGGTCGATGATGCATGTGAACCCTCCAGGTCACCAAGAATCTAGGGTTAGCAGTTGTTGAAGTTCCAATCACCTTGGTCACTAAAAATATTCAACATTCACCTGGTTTTGTGAGAGCCCTGGTCATAAAAAATTCTCATTGGTTATTGAGATTTTTTGGACCAAGTGGTCGCTAGTTTTTATTAGTTTTAACACCCTAGTTGCATGTGTGAATGTAGTGATTTCATGGACGAGATCTGGTGGACACATGGCATGTGTTAGCATTACACCTAACCTTCATTCTCTCTATCCAACCCCATGATATATAAACCTCTCTCTTTGCATGAAACTAAACCCTTTGTGCACTCTTGCTCTCTTATTGCCCTTTGATCCCATCCCCTTGTGCTTGGTAATGAAGGTGGAGATCAAGCTTGGAGAAGGTGGCCTAACCCTCTTTGCATGTTGAGCTAGGGTTTGGAGAAACCCTTCTTGTGATCATTTGGTGCAATCTTTGCTTTCCCTCTTGGTCTTGGTAAGTGATTTCCCTCTCCATATTCATTTCCTTGCTACCCTACCTTTCTTATTTCTCTTCTTGGTCGAATCCATGGTTTTCCACGGTAGTGCTTGAGTAGAGGTAGAAGAACTTCTCTTACTTATCTTCAAATCTAGGATTTTGCTCCCTTCGTGCTTCCTTGATCTAAGATTTTCTTCTTTCTTGGAGGTGGAGCCAATTTGTCCATGAGGAGTGTTCAAGCTAGGGTCTCCTTCCCCTTTCCTTGGAGCTATCTTACTGTTTGGAGTTTTCTACATCAACTTTAAGGCGAGTTATATAACTTTATCCACTGTTATTGATTTCACTTATCTTCCATGCACATAATCTACTCTGAAAACGTATTTAAAAGTTGAAGGTAGTTTCGTTGATCTAGGTTTTGTGCTTACATAGTGATCTTGAGTAGATATATCTTCTTGGATGAACCCTAATCATGGTACACAAAATCTTGCTTGGTGATGGAGGTTTTGGTCCTTGCATTTTCATAGAGACATTGATTTCCTCTCTCTTAGATCATGGTTTTGTTTTTTCTCACGATGGATGATAACTAGGATTTTAGAGTTTCTTTTCTTCTTATGGTTTACACCTTGATGGATTTCGGTTTCATGGTGGCGATCATCCTATTTAGTCCTTGTGATTGATGAGTTTTTCTCTCTCTTGATGGTCACTAAGATTAACCCCATGTTTTTGTCACTAAAGAGGTTGACATCTTTGAGGTCTCCAAGAGTGTTGACGTTGCGTGGTCGCCAAGTTTTCCTTAGTGGTCAGATGAGTTTTATAGCTCCTTGAGGTTGCTATATTTACTAGTTTGATGGTTTCTTAGGATGGTCATTTCTCTTTGGTTGATGATAAATCCATGTTCCTTGGCCACCATGATTGGATCTATGGGCAGTCGTTGATGTTGTTGGACCATCGTGGTTGATGAGGGTGGTTAACCCTAGTTCAACAGTCGCTGAAGGTTTTCTCTCTCAGCGGTCGATGAAGGGTTGAAACCTAGTTTCCTTCAGTCACCAACCTTGTGTTTTTAGTGATCGCCAATGTGGTTGACCCTCATTGGTCGATGAAGGTGGTCGACCTATCCTCAACGGTTACCAACCTTGCTCAACCTTCAGTGCTCGATGATGTTTTTGGCCTATATGGCCACTACGTCATGTTGACTCTATGTTGATGATGTTTAACCTATTTACTTCCAAGATTGTGGGAAATGATTGTAATTAGGGTTTATCTTAGTTTTCTATTTTGAAACCCTAATTTGGTTACCTTATTGAACTTAACCCAAACCCAGGTACACAATGATGTTGCTTAAGCCTGCTTGAGTAATTAGCATGATGATGGAATACTTTATCTCTCTAAACTATTGTAACCTTGAATTGTTATGAACATCATAATTCTTAATTATAATGTTATTTCGAACTTATGTATTACAATGTATGGTGATGATGATGTGTCTTAATGAGACATGGAGAAATGATGATGTTCTTACAGGGAATGATGTGAATGGTCTCATGACCTTGTACATGGTTGGTTACCCTAACTGAGGTGATAGATGATCTAATAAGGGATTGATATCCCATGATGATGTGATGATAATGGTTTCATGTATGGCAGTGAAACATTATCATGTGATGATGTGACAAGTTTACACTTTATACATTTTATATCTTCTAAAGTTGTAATCCACCCTTATCTTTGTAGAACTCTTTTGTGGTTTGTATGTAACTTTATTGATGTAGTTAAAAGATACCCAAATGAACTTAAATAATCAAGTGAAACTCTAATTATGTAGTTTCCCTCTGTCATAGATCCATTCCAGTGTTAGAACTTGCTGGATGGTGAAATGAGTATTCCTCTTATGGAAACTTGGAGTGCAAATTGTTGAGTATGCGAGGTGCAAGAAATTGAGTGTCCTTGACATCTTGATCCTGAGGTTTTGAGGATGGATGCGGTCATGCCTCAGAAGGAGAACGACTGTGGTCAGAACTCAGTATATATGATGTGATTGAGGATACCTGCAATTGTACCTCAGATGTTTGGGTTTGCATACCCTGGTTCACTAGTGTCGTGACCTATATACCAAGGTTGAACTAGGTTGTTTTGCAGCTTGACCTTATATGTCACTGTGGAAAACTTGTACTGAGAGGGCAGATGATATCTGAGGAATCCAACTCTCCTAAAGATCGTGTATGGCATTGATTTTGACTTAGAAGTGGTCAGTTGGAATTGAGTGGTATACCTTAATTCCTTGGGGCATTAATAAAATACGTACTACAACTATGTAGTATGTCTGCTTAGGGTTAAACATGCTTCACATTGGATGTTAACTCTTACCTTGTTTCTTATACTACTTGGTTGCTATATGATGTAGAAGGGAAATTAATCATTTAGTAGGTGATAGACTTACATTTTCTTCATATTCCTTCAGTCACATATGTTGTTATGTCTATCTGCTTAATTAGCTTAATCTGTTTAACCTACTAATTGTAAAGAGTGGGACCCGATAAGGGATCCACTCTTCACTGAATTGAAGAATAAGTCCATCCAATCTCAAACATACTAAAAGGTAACAAGGAAAGGAGGAAATTCATTCATTTCTCAAATGGTGCATATTATAGAGCATGATAATGAATAAGCAGCGGAAACAAAACTATTACACTGTTACAAAATTTTCATTGTACAATTATTCCTCACCATATAAGGTGGAACAAAAAATAAAGTAAAAGGTATACACCTAAGAACACATAAGGCTGATTGCAGAGGGCAAACCAACTATCCCAATCTATCCTCAAAGTCCAAGTCCATATATTCAATCCTTTAGCATCTTGTCTTCCAATGTACCTAGACCTGGGTAGAAGGGAACATCACCTAGAACATAGGAAATATAAAGAGGTCAACAAAGGCTGAGTATGTACATATATAAAACATTCTGGGCATTATATGGGGTTAAAAGTACAAAAAGAGATGTTCCCACAAGAAAAGGGGGCTATTTGCAGTTAGGTATGTTCAAGAAAAAAGTAACAAAAGAAATGAGGCATATTAAATTTCAGATTATAAACATGATAATAAAAGAGTGTCTTGCCATAACAATCATCCACAGTTTCATATTAAAACAACGAATATTTGCATGCATAACAATGTAGACTAAATATACCTAAAATAGGGCCATAACACCATAGGATCATGGCCTAAAATTAAACAAGGGTGGAAACGCACACCCCGGGCGGAATACACACGCCCTATAAAAGTATGGTTGTACATAAGTACCCCTATTCTAGATAATCTAGTCAAACACGCATCATGCTATAATAGAGTGGCAAGACTATCATTTTAGTCAATATCAAACAAAAGACAACAAGTCAGGAGGGTCCTAAAGACCCATATGACGTCAAATTAATAATTACAACAGTAAAAGAGATTTACATCAGGAATTAGAAATGTCCATGAATATTAGATTTCCAAGAGAAACAATATTACAAGAGATGCCTCATTAAAAGAAAAGTAGGCTTTAGTCAAATAATGCCCAAAATAAAATAGAGGATGTACATACCTTATGATCAGTCCTAGATATTCAATAACACCTCCTTAGTTCAGGTTCAGGGTTTTCTCAACCTAGTCACAATATATGTGCATACAATTAATATAATATGCATTAAATCCCTAGCTTAAAAATCGAGTCTATATTAGGTTGGAAATCTGGTTGTGAAACCTATCCCAATAAACCAGTTACATTTTTTCATTTAAAAAACACACATATATATATGTTTTTATGATGAACCAATAATTAGTTATGATTTTTACAAGTTATAATTATTTTTTTATTAAAAGGGAAAATAAACTTGTGAATTGACCAAAATGCCCTCGAATGAAATGCAAATATCAAGCAGAGCGTTACCCAGTACTATCGTAATACACATTCACATTATTCATGATCAAAGATGGTCAAACATGCACAACTTACTAAAATGCCCCTGGTGGACACATTAATTGATTTCATCTCCATGGGTGAGACTGAACTTTCGTCCCAGGGATTGAGCTCCATGCGTCCCGTGCCAAGGCTACTCTAATTGAGCTCAGGGTCAGGGTATACCTTCGATCTAGGCCTCCAGGCGAGTGGGCACATAGCTCACTAGCTTCACCTCTTCACCTCGGACCTGATGGGCTACTGCTATGGTGATGAGGTAGTCGGGGGCCGAGATGAGTCTCGTGGTGGAGATGACCAGGGATGAACCTGACCATGAGTACAGTGGGGGAAAAGTCGAGAAACATCCTCTGATGCCAAGATCAGTAGGCAAACACCTCACAAAGAGGCCATGGATCTCAGATAGGATAGGAATCGAGTCTAGGTGGAAGGTTTCATCATAATTGACCATTAGACTAAGTCCATTACATTAAATGAATGGTTATGCACAATAGTAAAATTTCAACTTGGTTAACCTCAAAACCCAAATCTAAGTATATAATCGGGTTCCTCACATCCTAATTGTCTAACCCTTAAAATTTGGGGTCATTTGGACATCAAATGCACCCTTAACTAAACCCTAATACACTATGTATGTTTTTAGCATATAGTTGGGTCGATTTAATCAATTTCTTTTGGCATAGCCTAGCCTTGGGTCCAAGGGCTGGTTCTGGTTCATGCAAGCGGCTCGGGTCGGGTACCTGGGGACTCAGTCATCCCCTATCTCTGGCTTTCACGTGCTCTAGTGACCTGTTCAGCACCGAGATTTTTCTCTGGTCGCTCTCTCATGCTAGGCTAAACCATTCTTCGCATTTTCTTCAACAACAGACTCCACTCCCTCTCCTGAATCCAACAAACCCTGCCTCACCTCATGTGGTGCCCCACATAAAAAATGCCCTTCTAGGCTATGTGCGGTCGTCACTGCCCTTTCCCCTAGCTCACTGATTCCCCACTTTGGAGCCATCACTCCCTCTCTTTTGCTCCAGAATCAGTCCGCGACGCCTCCTCTTCCATTTCATTCTATCAATTTCTCATGTGGACACCCAGAAGTTGTTGCTGGCATGGGTCGTCTTCTCTGGCGAAGACGGCGAGTAGCTGCTAGCTTTCCCCTCCTTAGTCAAATCTGCCGCGAGGTAATCATCTACAGACCTTCCCCTCTCTTTTCGTGAATGCATCATGTGAGCATGTAAACTTTACTTTCCTTCACTTGTTGAGTCCCCTCATAAGTGATGCATAGCTTTCTCCATACCTCATAGGTTGTCTCACAAGAAGAAAGCTGGTTGAACTCGGTGGAGGTCATGGTGGCATAGAGGATGTTGATTGCTCTTGCATTTAAGGTGGCTTTCTTCATGGTAGATTCATCCCATTCTTCTATCTTTATCACCGGTATCTTGTATGGATGGTCCACCACTTGCCATAGCTCAAAACTTGGTCCTTGGATGTAGAATTGTAGCCCTTTTTTCCAATAGAGAAAGTTACTCCCATCAAAGACTGGAAGGTTGATGAAGTATCTCCCACCTTGATAGTCACCCATCTTCTCCTACTTGTTGAAGTATGCTTGGAGAAACCTGCTCTGATACCAATTGTTAGATTCTAGATGGGTGATTGGGTTCTCTAGGGAGGTGAATAGAGCTGAATGCACGTAAACAAAATTCATTAGACCTTCAAGATATATCACAAGATAAGGTTACTAAATAGGAAGTTTGAGTGCAACTAAAGCATATATAACAAGGGAGAGAGAGATTGAACAAACACCAAGTGACAAGCTATGTAGAGTGGTTCCACACTCCAAACTAGGAGTATGTTAGTCCACTACCTAGAGAGATCATCTTCTAGGATTTATTAACCATTGCACTCTTATATTCATTCATAAGACTTACAATAAATGATCAACTAAAGGACTTATCTATCCAATATAAAGAGTCTTCAACCTTACCAAGGACTTACCCACTTTGCAATGAGTCGTCAACCTTCTCCAAGGACATACCCACTCTTGTATAAGTCTTCAGCCTTCTAGGAATTACCCACTCTTCTTAGATCTTCAGCCTTTGACTTCACCTTTACTCAGAGACGTTTTCACCAAGGTCTTGAGCAAGGAGTATTCTGCCTTCACCAAGGTCTTACCCACTCTTGCTCCAAGTCTTCAGCCTTGATCTTCACCAAGAGACTCCTCCCTTATTCTTCTTCACATCTCTTATCCAAGAGAGAGAACCTTCATCTTCATGGTTGAAATGAGAGATAGGAAGGTGGTGGAAGTGAGATCCTCACAAGATATACATGTAGGTCTAGCTGTCTTATAGATTTCCTACTCACTCTAACAAATGTCACAAGTGATTAAGCTTAGAGAGAGAGAGGAGGATCTAGGAAGCACTCAACTATAGAGTAGGAACTTCACATAGAGTTTTTCATAGAATGACCAGCTTGAGAACTTCAAGATGAGAAATGAGGAGAAGACTGCCAACATGTACTCAAGGCTCAACACCATTGTGAATGGTCTTGCTGTTCTAGGACATCCTATGAGTAGAGGAGAGATCAACTCAAAGATCCTTAGAACTCTTCCTAAGTGATGGGAATCCAAAGTGACTTTCATTGAAGAAGTAAGGTCTCTTAATGATATCCTCATTGAAGAGCTCATTGGAAACCTACAAGCCCATGAAGTCACACTTGACAAAAGAGAAGAAGTTGAAAGACAAGAGGAGAAAGAGTGAAAGAGAATGAAGAAGGCTGAAATCAAGGGTCAAATTGAAGCTATTATGGAACAAGCCTCTCCATCCTCTCATGTGGAAGAAGATGCCATGTACTCTAAGGGTAGATTCTATAAAGGAAAGAATTCCGCCTCCATTTGGTGCCTCAAGTGTGGAAAGAAGGGTCACTCTAAGATACATTGTCTACAAGGAAAGAAGACTCATCATCACAAGGAAAGAGAAGATAAGTATAAGAAGAAGGAGAAATGACACTCAAGCTCAAGTGAAGATTCAAGTGGAGGGTCTAGCTCAAGCTCTAGTGAAGAAGGAGAATGCCATTTTTCTCTTATGGTTTCTACAAGAAAAGACTCAAATAAGGTAAATATAAACTCTTTAGATAAAGAATCCTTAATTGCTATCATTAATGCTACTCGTGCCTCTCTTAAGTCTTCTAAAAAGAAAAGAAAAAAGCTTGCTAGAATTGTTGATAATATGCATGTATAACTAGATGATCTTGAACATGCTAATACTTGCCCGCTTGATGATAAAAATATTTGTCTTAGTCAAATAGATTCTCTTAAACTTAAAAATGCTAGCTTGCTTGACAAGATTCAATTTCTAGAAGCTCAACCTCTTATGCCTAGTTCTAATGAAGAGCATATTTTAATTGCTGATTCTCTCATGCATGATATTGATGTTCTTAAATCTGAAAATAAGGACAAAGATTTTGTTTTGCAAGGATTAGAATATGAAAATGATGTTTATTTTTCTAAGATTACTTTGCTTGAAATAGAAAATACCTCCTAGCTTGCTAAAACTAATGTGCTTAAATCTTGTTCTAGTTCTACTAGTAGAGAGAATAATGTTGCCGCTCTCCATATTGATAGAGACTCTTATTTAACCAAAGCTCTTTGCCTAAAAAATGATCTTTTACATACTAGAGATAAAATAAATCATTTGTCTTCTACCATTACTTCTCTTATGCATGATAATCATAGTTTGAGATCTTCTTTGCAAAGATTCTTAGTTGGAAAAAAGAATCTTAATGATATCCTACACCATACTACTAAAAGAATTGGCAGACATGGTTTAGGGTATGATGGTAGTCAAAGGAACAACAAAGGTAAAGGACCTCCAATCTCCCATGGAGAATCCTCTAGTTTTAAGGCTATGAGCACATGCAACTATTGCAATGATATTGACCACTAATCTACTTGTTTCCCTTTTAGAAAAGCACCCAAGAGCACTAGGACTTGGGTTGCTAAGCTAACCCCTCCAGACCCAAAAATATGATTGGGGACCATTTCATCTTTCTTCTTGTAGATGCTTGCAAATGGGTTGACTTGAGCTATTGAATTGCAAATTGACTTCTCAATCTACATAAAAGAAGAAAGGCAAGATGTGTAGAGGGTGACAACAAGTGAATAAAAGGAATGATAAGAATAAAGGTAAATGTTTTCTTGCTTATAACTAATCCTAACTTGTTTTTGCCAAGTTAGTATACACTATACATGTGATTTTTGAGTCAAAAGTGATATTTTGTGTTTCTCTTCACACTCTTGCTCAAAAACTATTTCTAATGCTTCCATACTGCATTCCTAACTTACTTACACATGTTTGGATATGGATTATAATTTTAGCATGCCTCTAAATATTCTTTTATGAATATATGTGCTTTTTGACAACAACTTTGTCAGTCGAGTTTGTCCTGTTTGAAACTCGACCGATAGGCACTGATGGGTGTTGCCAACATCTGTCATCGGTCGAGTTGTCAATATGCATAACTCCACCGACGACATTGTGCACAAAATATACTTTTGGCTTATTGAATGGGAATTTCCCTCTCAACTAGATTTTCTCAACCAATATCCTTATTTTTTGACACTCTCTTTTGGTACCTTTATATATGTATATTTCTATGTCCTATATTGCCTATCTTGCTTACAACTCTATCTCTCTAATTGCTCTAAATTGGTATATCTATATCTTGCAATTACTTGCTTTGATTTTTTTTGTAGATTTTGATGATGATCTCTTTGAATCTCTTGGTTGTGTCTAAGATTACTTTCGTTGTACTCTAATTTGCTACATCTATCTAGTGGTATATCTTGTTTGGATACAACCTTGAGATTCTTAGTGGTAATCATCCTTTGGTAATGATGCATATTTTTTAGTGAGTTATATCCTTTCATGCTTCTAAAATTACATATATTTTTATTTGGATATATCTCTACATCTACTCATAGCTTTCTCTTTAACTTGTGCATATTTTACTATGATCTAGATCTTGTGATATCATCTACTAGTAGTTCATATACATATAGTTCTAGCCTTGTTATCAAGTGATATTTAACTATATGCTATACTTGTATCTCATTTCATACTTGCTCAAGCATGTTCCATAACTTGAATATCTTCTATTTTGAGCTGCGTGCATAACATTGTGATGCATGATACATAGAGCTACATTGTATGTAGAAATTGGAGCATCTTTGGATTTCATGCAGATTTTACTCCAGTTTTAGTTTTTGGTGCAAGACTAGTGTTTTTTTTATGTAGAAACGACCTTCTGAGCAAGGCTCATCGCTTTGCCATGAGCCTTGACACTTTTTGGGTAAATTTGGTTATCTTGAGGGTCAAAATTGTGATTTATTATTTTTCTGCAACACTTTATCTTGATGTTTGGGTTGTTCAAGTGCTTTCTTTAACTTGCTTTTATTTCTATGCTTGGACAAGACCCTATTTGTGCTCTTCTACTCTCCTTTTATAACTTTTGTTATCTCCTTTCTCTTAACAAGTCGTGCTTCTGATTTCTTCATACCCCAACCTTTGAAATGACTAAGGGGAGAAAGATATGTCTTCTTTTGACAAAACATGGAGAAGGCATGTCTTACATGAAGAGGAGAAGTATGTCCATGTAAGGGGGAGAAGGTAAAGGAGAGAAGACATATATGTGTAGAACATATATGAGTAGAAGACATATTATTCTATAAATGTTATGAAAGCTAACAATGCAGGAGAAATAACATCAATTGAGGGAGAGTATGACAACTCTACTAGCATCAATTGTGGGGGAGCATATGAATTCCATTCTACTAAAACCCCTAGGTTTCTCCAAAGGTATGACTTTACTTAAATGCTTTCTATACATTTATGGAATGGTTTGTCATCTTCAAAAGGGGGAGACTGTTGACTGAAAGTCTAAATTGATTAAACCGTTATTTTGATGATGACTAAACCATTCCAATTATTTGTGTCCAATGCTTCTACTTGAGTGATTTCAGATTAGTATAAACACACTCCAAATGCCCTAACTTGTGCATATCAACTTGGAGAAAAGACAATTCAAAGTTAATACAAGTGCACATTTTTGGAATATGATGTAAACCCATTAGAATCATGTTGTAAATCACTTGTAATAATTGTATGACTTGTAATTAAGCTTAGAAAAAATCACAATCACTTAGATTGAATGTTTAATCACTCAAAAGCCATTTTCTAAAATTCACACAAGGATGTTCATCGATCGAGTTGCAAATTTGACCGATCCTGATTGGATCTTAAAAATGACTTTTGATCGGTGAGTTTACATTTCACAGATGTCGACCGATCCCTCTGCAGACCAAAATTGATTTAAGTGAATCGGTTGAGTTATCCCAGAATAAACTCGACCGATGGCCTAAATTGGTCTTGTCTCTTAGTGGGATCAGTCGAGTTACCTTTATAAAAACTCGACCGATTGCACTGTACGAAAAAGTGCAGAAAAGTATTTCTAGCCATTGTGGAGTTGTAACAAGTGAAAATATATCCGTTGCAAACCACAAAATAGTTTTCATTCTTAAGTGTTCCCAAAGGCTAAAAGGCATCTCCAGCTATAAATATGACCCCTTGGACTTCATTCCAAGGTTGAGCATTCAATGTAAAACTCTTTGTGAGGTTCCTACTCTATAGTTGAGTGCTTCCTGCAGCCTCCTCTCTCTCTAAGATTAATCACTTCCTACATTCATTAGAGTGAGTAGGAAATATGTAAGAGAGCTAGTCCTACACATATATCTTGTGAGGCTCTCACTTCCACCACCTCCCTATCTCTAATTTCAACCATGAAGATGAAGGTTCTCTCTCTTGGCTATAAGAGGTGAAGAAGAACAACAGACGAAGTCCCTTGGTGAAGATCAAAGTTGAATATTTGGAGCAAGAATGGGTAAGATCTTGGTGAAGGCAGAAGACTCCTTGATCAAGTGGGTAAGACCTTGGTGAAAGCTTCTCTGAGTGAAGGTGAAGTCAAAAGTTGAAGATCCAAGAAGAGTGGGTAATTTGTAGAAGGCTGAAGACTTGTGCAAGAGTGGGTAAGTCCTTGGAGAAGGCTGAAGACTCATTGCAAAGTGGGTAAGTCCTTGGTAAGGTTGAAGACTCTTTGTATTGGATAGGTAAGTCCTTTGGTTGGTCATGTATTGTAAGTCTTATCAATGAATATAAGAGTGCAATGGTTAAGAAATCCTAGAAGATGACCTCTCTAGGTAGTGGATTGATATACTCCTAGTTTGGAGTGTGGAACCACTCTACATAGCTTGTCACTTGGTGTTTGTTCAACCTCTCTCTCCCTTGCTATGTATGTTTTAGTTGGACTCAAACTTCCTATTTAGCAACATTATCTTGTGATATATCTTGAAGGTCTAATAAATTTTGTTTAAGTGCATTCAGTTCTATTCAACCCCTCCCCCCCTTTAGAGCATCCAATCACCCATCTAGGATCCAACAAACACATGCTGCCATAGGATCCTCTACTATAACTACAAAAGCCCTAGCTTATCATAGTCAATCAAGCTAGGACAAGAAGAGGGAATAGATTAAACACACCTAAGAGTAAAACAAAGCATGAACAAAAAAATACATAAAGAGATGTGGATGCCATCCAATTATCCAACAAAGGCTAGCCTTCTTTGTCTTAAAAAAGTAGGTCTAAATGTTCCTCCTTTTCCCCCAATTAGGTGCCCAAATGGTTAAGCACACCTATGGTGGAAGTGGTGTGGAATGAATGTCAAAGTGGACATATATAGACTAGACATGGTTGAACATAAAAAGTGAAATACCCTACAATTAAAGAAAACAAGTGGAAGAGGAAGAGGCATGTGGGTGAGGGTGTGGCTTGATTGTTTGATCATGGTTTTGGGTAGAAGTTACATAGGTAAGGTAGTTTAGGGGATTTCCAAGGTTAGTGGGGGATATATCGGTCAAACGAATTTAAGTAGGATGAATAAGAAAACTAGGATGAGAAATACATTGATTAGTGGTGGGATGTCGAAGATAAGGTTTATAGATATAATGATTTCTCCATGTCCAATGACAATTTTAGGGGCTCATGTAAGGTATAATTAGTAAGGAGAGTGGAATCTACAAACTTATGGAACATATGTGATCCTACCATTTCACTAGAATGAATGTTCACTCTATCTGATCATTCTGGACATAACAAGCAGTCTGTGTTGGCCAAAATTGTTTTATTTGCAAATTACACAATTTCCTCATTTTGCATTTGATTGAGTGGGTTTTGTGGTTTTTTCTTGGAAAGTGTCAAATATCCAAAAAGATAGCCAAATGAGGTTCACTATACTTTGTGACTTTGTCTCTCCAAACCCTTCTTTGATTGACACTTAGTCCTTAAGATTTTCCATCCTCCTTCTTGACTTCTTAGCTTAAGGTCAACACGCAGGTTGAGGATCAACCATGTTCATGCACGTTGACATTTGAGGCATATTTAAGCATCAACTCTTAGGCAAGAACCTTGGTTTCATATTCATTGCATTATATATCTCCCTTGGCCTAAAATGAGAAAAATGTCACCTAGATATTAATGTGTCTCCCTTGGCCTATAATATAAAAAATGGCATCTAGACATTAATTCTATAAATAAAAGTGAATTATAACCAAAACAAATCTCTTTGTGTCTCCATAGTATCCTTATACCTATAACCTTCTTATATTATCTTAAAGGATAGTTGAGTCTTTGATGACTTTTTGGAAAACACTACTAAAGAAAATATACCCACATCGTACCATAGAATCTTATGTCTACTATGATAGTCATAATAAACTCTCAATATGATAATAGTTCTGTCAACTTTCAACTTGCAGTCGCTATAATGGTGAAATGATGATTTCCATGCTTTGACACTAGTCAATGCAAAATTATCGGGTGTGATGAAAGTAATGATAGACATTGCGAAGTGACACATAAAAGAATTTGTCCCTCACATATGACACAATAGACATCCTAGACGGTCCTGATAAATGAGACTATAAAATTGCATGGCCATTCTCATGTGAGTTAGTATGATATTTTTGATACGATATTTATATCTATATTCTAATCAAATATCAATGAACTTGGATTGAATGATATGAGGATGATGTGTCTGTGCCTCTGGTTCAATATGGATAACTATGAAAAAGGGATTATACAACATTGAGAAATTGGTTATATTTGGTTTAGTATTGTACGATGAATCCTACTAGTTGGGTAGACATGGTGTGTTTCTAGACACCATTAACTTATTATGGATTGTAATATTGATTACTCAAACTGTTGCTAGTGCACAATGATACCTACAGGGTTACCCTCATAGAGAAAGTGTCACATAACCATTATTACCCCAATCATAATCCCACTGCATGGATAGACAACATTAGAGGGATTTGAGCATCCATCTCTGAACAACCCAAAGATCACACACAACTCATTTAATAGTTGAATGAAAACTTTTTTCATTTAAATTGAACGAAAAAGATTTTATAGAGAGGCTAGTAGGAAACATGATATGAAAGATATAAGAAGAGAAATAATGAACTAGGTACTACATCCCAATCACATTAATATTCCACATGGAGTCCTTGTTCGGTGAAGCTTGTTCAAACTTCTCAACAGACATCAATATAGCAGAAGAAAGATCTTGGCAAGTTCTTATTATATACATGTTGTAACCTAAAATCGTAAAAATGAACACAATCAATGCAAACACATTGGTATGTTTTTAAAATAAAATAACTTGCATGTTTAGAAAAATATAATACATGGAAAGAATAACATGAAATAAGAAACAAAAAAATCTCAAGAACATTCACTTTTAAACAACAAGCATCTTTTATTTACAAAAAATCCATTATATTTGAGAAAACTTTATCACGAGGGCCAATTCTTGGGTCCACATCCTGTAGGATGGGTCTAAAAGAGCCATGACTACTCAAGGAATATTAAGGTACCCTTTAAAAGGTGTCCTTACCCCAAGATATTGGCACGTGCAACGAGGCTTGATCCCTTACCCAGATACATACAAGCACAATAAGGTTGTGTCCTTACCCTAAGATATAGAGAGGTTCACATGAGAATGAGATTTTAGATATGGAAATATAATTTATGTTTCCAGATTTGGTCAATTTTGTTGTAAGAAAAATAAAAGACTATTTAATAGGGAACGAAGTACAAGAAATTTTCATGGCCAATCTTAGGGACTCATACATATACACTACAAACATCAATATAATAATCAAGGCCAATAGGAGGATAAAACATACCTTTTAAATTTAGAGTATAGATCTTGAAAAGTCAAATATAAGATTACCAAACTATTGGCATGTAAAAGATTACACATACATCAAAATAGGTATATCAAAATTTAGGGGCCACTAGGACCAACATTAGGGTTTTAAGTCTCAATATTGAAGCTGGTATGATAACATATACATGATCAAGATTTCAAGTTTTGAAGACTAGTGTCATGCTTCAACATCATTTTCAAATATCGAATTTAATGATGGTCCACACTTAGTTCATATTAGGACTTAACCCTAAATTATCATCAAAGATGTCAACTTGTAATTATAAAGAGTTTCCAAGTCAAGATTCACTATGGGTTCCTCAAGACTATCCATCTGATTTTTCAATATTTGAAATGGGAATTCATTAGAGTCAAATACCAATCAAATACAAAATCAAAAGTTATTATCTACATAATCAACCCTATGTCATATTATAATTATATTAGATCATCATCACCATAAAAATGGGAGTAGATTTCAAGATTAGTCCAAGATATCATCATCATGAGTACGAATCATCGAATATGGAGTTAGGGTTACAAGTAATCACTAAGTTACTAATATAATTAGATCTATATGTTTGGAGTCATAATCTTGAGGTTTGATAATGTAATTTTTTTTAAATGTAATAAAAAGAAGATTCAAGATATGAAAGGAACTAGGATGAGAATTAGTCTATGCAAATATTACTAATAGGTTTTCTGGATTTTATGATCAATTTTTTAAACTAGTTATATGATTTATTAGGACAATCCTAACATTTAGGCATTTGGCAAGATGTAGTTACTATACAGACATGGATTCTTGCATGCATGATATTTGGGACGCATGGGTGTTTGGGCCAGCCCCAGTTGTAGACCCACTAGGGATGTGACTCCTTCACTTAGAGCTTGGCCACATGGTGGTTGGGACTTGGTTGCCTCTCCTTCCTGCTCCCATAGATGCATGTTCTATGTGAATCTTTTTTTTCATGACTGGAGAGTGTCTCAACGAGGATAAGATCTTCAGACAATCATGTCCCAAATCAGCCACCATGGTCACTTCTAAAAGGTCTAAACCCCCTTTGTTTTTTCTTCCACTCCAAGACCATTTGTTTTCTCCTCTCAAATTTCTCCCCTCATCCATTAATGTTCTCAATTCCTGACTCCTATGCGAAGTGGAACCATAACGTCCTGAACTGTCTGCCCCATCACTGAACGTAGAGGTTCCCCTATCACTCCTCACATCCTTAGGCTTTCTTCCACACTTGAAATACTTCTTTCTTCCTTTGTTCTTTCCTCTTTCCATATTTTTACAACAACAAAGTGGCGCTTGTAAGAAACTAAATTCTTCTTCTCCATCGTCCCTTCACACTGACTGATGATCTTATATGTTGATGATAGCCAAGGGAAAGGAATCGAGGATGGTGGTTGATCTCCCTCATCTTTTCTCCTATGGAAATGTGTAGTAGGGGTCCAAAAAATCTTGCAAATTTTGGATGATGGACAAATGGACACCCCTTCCCTTTCATACAGTAAAACTGGGGCTTGAAAGGATTGCATACAACCAGTGCTTCAAAATTATCATATTTATCAATCAATTCAAGACACTAGATTCCTCATTCAAAGGCCCACAACTTACAGATCGAAATCCCCAAAGCAATGGGAATTTAACCAATCCTTGTCTCCATAATTGTTAGATCTTGACTAAGCTTGAGTCATATAAACTACTATTTGACCCATAAAGGATGATTCACAATATTTAAAACAAGAAACTTTTAAATAAATATTTCTTATAAAAAAGATCCCTAAATTTTCCTATTTTCTATGCACCTCAATATATATTCCTCCAGTCCAAAATAATATACATAATTATTTACAAATTGCTAGCTTGGTCAATAAGACACAAATACCTCACTAATAATAAAATATATAAAATAATCTCACCAAGATATTAAATTATCACTATCCTAAAATATATTATTAAACCACACAATATTTCAATAAGACTTGATTTTCTCTTGAGCACTTTTCCAATTATTTAAAATCTCATAATTGTCAAATACTTCTCCAATTATTCATTAATAAGCATCAGATACATTTTTTTATAAACCCATATTTGCAAAATTTACTTAATATTTTGCAAAGTCAATCCTAAAAAATAGGAAATGATAGAAATCTTAAAGAGAGGCGAGTATGGGCTTTATTGTAATTGTTATAATAAATCTAGAGAAACTAAATTTAACTTCAAGGAGCTATAAATAAATATAGACCTAAGATTTAGGAAATATGTTTATAGATATTTGGGACCCTTTCTTCACAAAAGAGAGAAGTAAGTACCATGCAAGGACTAACAAAACATTTTGTTCCTCTGTCCCAGTGGAAGGCATAATCCTTTGATCCATGCGTGATTTCCAAGCCTGGTCAGATAGGGTTTAGGGCATTCTGGCAACTATAGCTCTCTCTCTCTCTCTCTCTCTCACACACACACACACGTGCACACACACAAGGAAGTGTGTATCGGTCGGTACATAGAACTTATGTGACTGGACATTAGAATGGAATATGTAGAAGTTGTTAATAAAATCCATCCATATGGATTGAATCAACATTGTATAGATTGTATAAGCTTAAAAAATCATAGTCATATCTTATCTAAATCATTGGATATAAAATATCTCATCCAACGATTTTTATGATTTCTACAACTTACCATTGATTAGGATATATATCTGTTCTTTACTTGGATGATCTGGAAATTTTAGATTGAGATGAATTTTTATATACATGTTATCTAACAGGTATGCATGACATCCATAAGGTTGGATTTATGGTAAGAGTTATGCAATCATCATAAATGAAGATGGGTACATGTAAGCTATATGTACTCAAGTACACAGTTCTTTTAGCCATATATATATATATTAGATAGTTGGTTAGGTAAAGGTTGACCAGGCCAATGATGCTTAGCTGGTCTTTTCAGATGATCATCCACACTGGGACTGACATACGATATATATATATATATATATATATATATATATATATATGTGTGTGTGTGTGTGTGTGTGTGTGTGTGTGTATCTAGAGAGAGAGAGAGTTAAGCTGGAATACACTTGAATGCACCAGACACATTATACACTTCAATAATTTTTTGTCATTGAGCAATTATTTTGGAAATCTAAACCGTTGATCTTCTTAAATATCTTAACAACGTACTATATAATAAATTTGACCTCATTTGAACACTTATAGCTCATGCATCTAAAAGATGTAAAAAATATATTTTTCAAATTAGTTATATGTGTCGATTTTATTGTCTTTGGATTAGTGACTTACACTCATCCAAATGGGCTCAAATTTTGTATGTGCTCTATTATTATTGTAACAATGAATTAGATTTTACAAAATATATGGTCTAGATATACAAACACCATTGGGATGTATGGTGTGATCTGTACAATCGAGTGTATTCTAGCCCGATTCTCTCTCTCTCTCTCTCTCTCTCTCTATATATATATATATATATATATATATATATATATATATATATATATATATATATGACGTTCATTCATTCCCGCACAGGTAGCTACCCGCTCCAAATTTAGTTAATTTTTTTGGAGTTTTTACTTTATACACGTATAGGGTTACATTGCCTTCCAAACTATTAATGTACATACATAAATAATTGCATTTGTAACAAATATAATAAATATACAAGTACATATTTATTCCATAATTTGTACTGTGTATTGTGCTCGATTTTAATTTTTGAGTCAAATAGTTACTTTTTTGTCAACATAGTTACTTTTTGTCTATAGAATTACTTTTCTGAATAAATAGTTACTTTTTGGATGACACGGGTAGCGAATTTCAGGCTGCCCACACATGTATTAAAGAATATATATATATATATATATATATATATATATATATATATATATATATATATATATATATATATATATATATATATATATGGAAGACACCGATGCATGTAACCTAAATTTTCTCATTGTAGCCTCCACGAGTTTAGAAATCCTAGAAGAAAATAGAGAGAGAAAAGAGAAAGAGATGTAGAGGAGGAGACTAGACACTTTAAGACCATCATTGAGAACAAATTCACACAAAGAATTTGTTTTGGATGAGAAACTCATTTGTAAAGAAGGACTATCTGCTATAGAATGCCTCGTTACACTGGTTACATCACCATCATAATCAAGCATTATGTGTATTGTACCACGTGTTAGACGCAAGCCTACCCGATCTCTCTATTTGGAACAAAAGATTTTTACATTGAAGTTGTGCCACATAATCTTCACTAAATATTACACGTCAGTGACACATGCTTCGTGATACAATGTCCAAAAGTTGTGGTTCATGCTCAACTAATGATCTGGTACTATTAGAACCTACGTAATATCAATGGGCCCACATAAAACTTACAAACACCCACTCGAATATTTGAAACATTAAAATACCAAATTATGACATCCTAAACCTAGAAATCCTATTTACACAAAATGGATGCGTGTTGACCTGGTGTTTGATAAAATCCCAAGAAAGGTGTGATATATACCCTCACATGGGAAAATAATGAATCTAAATGGCCTTAACGTCGTAGAGTGACTTAATTCACATATTAGGATTCATATAATGAGCGAAATAGGTTCTATGCTCCATTAGTACACCCTTGCCTTTGATAGGATGATAAGACAAGCTACTTTAAGTAGTCTTTGATGGCTAATAATTATGGGACATTATGCATAATTAACCTAACTCACACGATGTAAACATTTAATGCACCTAAGTGGATAAATACACTAATAAATGCGAATGCGAATTATGTTGAAGACTTATATTATGATACATGACATGTTATATAACCGTAAGTCTTAACACTTTTATATAAATATATTAATGTGTCACAACCCCCATCCATACCCCTTACTCAACTAATAAATATGATAATTTCTCAAAATAAGATAAATTGTATCCTATTCGATAAGATTGATGGAAAATACCTTAATGGACATAAATGGGATTGTCTAGAATTTGTTTATGGTTATGTACTTTAATAAGATTAAGAGACTTTAAAAGGTAAACTTGAGCAAAATAAAAGGGGTCATAAGAAATAAGTATTAAAGAAAGTTTCATGAGGAGATATTTCTATAAAAAATCAAATCCCAAAATAGTAGAGAAAGATATTAAACATGACAATTTGTTTGGTAATACTATCTTAAACCCTAATACACTAAATAACATGATAACTTATTTCAAAAGTAAAAGCTAAGGAGCAAATTGAAATTTAGACATATTAATTAGCAAGGAGGTCAACTTGATACTATTTTTGATCTTATCCAATCCCTTAAAGTAAATAAAAAGGTAAACATGTTTTAATACCATAGAATATGGATATCCATCAATTAATCAATATAATTAGAGTATCCAAAATTTGCATTATCTTAGTGTCAAACACTTCACTTTCCCTTTTATAATAGGAATATAGATTGGGTGGCTGAAACTTTATCACCGTATTTATCGACCAACTTAGATCCATGCAGTGGCATTCCTTCATTTCTATCACTTGGTTCCTTCTAGTTATAGACGTCACAATACCCTATTCTTTCTCCTCCTCCCCCCTTTCTCTCTACAACCCACTAAATCTTGAGATTTATTCTCCCTTAAATCCTCCTTCTCCTCCTAATTCTAACAAGTCTGGATATGCCTAATATCCACTACCTCTACAACCTTGACGAGCCTAACCTAACTTCTTTCCTTTCCTCTACATCCGATGTTTATCAATAATGATTTTTTTGATTTCCATGGGAAACCCACCCCCATGCATAGGTCCATAGTAGGGATGGTAAACCTGGGATACCTGTGCTCCCGCACACTAGTATCTTAATAAGTCACATCAGAGGCCGACTGATGCTGTGGGAAATTTATTTCCAAGCGACGCTTCCAACGAGAGTCAAACCCGAGACCTTTTGTGAGGGGCCCCGAGCTGTGACCAGCTGAGATATCATTCACCAAATTTATCAACAATGCTGCAAGCCCTCCCCAATTAAGTTAACCATATAATCCTTCTTTGTCCATCGATGAGATAGACCTATAGAAACCCACTAATTCCCATGAAACTATATCCCAAACTATCACCACCTTCCTAAGGTTTGATGGTTGAATTTTAGCCTTGTTGCATACACCTCTAACATCACATGGTACCTTTTTAATTTATTAAAAAGCCAATCATAGACCAAGTTATATTAATACAAGTAGATTTTTTTCTTAGTCTTTTTTCTTATTGCTTCTTACTATATTTGTGCCTCGATGGTGATTACACTATGTAGACCACCTTTTAAGCATCTTTCTTCATTGTTGGATTCACCAGGCCATCAATAAGTCAATTTTCTATATGTTTTGAGGAAGTTTCTCCTTCAGTGCAGGTTTCAAGATCTTGTCTTTCTTTGTCCATGGTAGAATACCTGATTGATGTTGAATTTGGGATCACTGAGTTCAGTTTGACCTTGTGACTTCACTTGGATCCTTTTCTAGTGGAAAAAAGGAGGAGTTGGGAGTTTAGATCCATGGATCAAACTACACGTTTTTGGCCTACAAGTTGTTATTTTGAGAACAATTTAAAACACATGGAATTACTGGTTTTCCCTGTCACTACATTTTCATGTTGTTACACATTGTATGGACATAATTATCTTTTGCTCAGTGTTATCTTGATGCACCACACAAGTTTTTAAGTGAAAGAGTGATTGTTGTACCCTGTCATACAATATGATTGTATAACCATAGTAGGGTTACATAGGTCGTTTGATTAGGTTTTTTAATTTCACAATAATAAATGCATTAACAAAGTAGAATTAGTACATAATTACAAGGATGATAGAAAATTATATATGAATATGTTTTGGAATAAAGAGAGTATCCTCTACAAGTTGCTATATTTTTTTAACCTTAATCAATAACAATGCAAAAGTTATATTAGGGTTTATGTATTTAGTGAGAAATTAACCCAAAATTATATAATATCTTTTCAGGTGCTTTGGGACTTTGTCTTGGACCTAAGGTTTGACTATGGATACTTTTAGAGATGTATGCCATGTATATTGCATCAACTTTTGATTCATATTAGGCATTTGGTTACATTCTCTCTCTTTTTGACATACTTGAGGCATGTTGTGCTAATGTCCCCCCTTTAGAATCTATTACCTCTATTTAGTACCTTATTTTGGACATTGATACTATAGTGTCACTTAAATGTTGAAATGTCTAATTGGACTCTATTGGTGATAATTTGAATCAAATTCTCCACTTTGCACCTTAGTGAGGTAGTTGATTTATTCATGTAATTTAAACTCTAATTGCAATGTGATTGGCCATTTAATATCAAATTAGCATCTTTCTTGTGAAGTTGAACTATTTGATTCATTTTATCATAAAATGGGATCCTTTTGTGATTGAATATGACTAAAATGAAACTTATATATATATACTTATATATATATATACATATATATATTAATATGCATGTGATTGTGAGGACTAGCATCATATAGGCAATTTTAGAACTTTAGATGGTGATACCTCTTCTGTATATTTTGTTTATATTCGAGAGACAATGGTGCATGTTTCTTGATAATTGAGTTTTGATGCTCTATACTCATAGTTGGGTGGTGATACTTGTTACTCATAGATATTTCTTATTAAAATTAGGTGTTGATTGCCTGAATAGGGGAATTGGTTGATGGTGCATGTTCTCTAGGTAATTAGGGTGTTATTCTCATTACTCAGAAGAACTTGTTGTGAGAACTTGGTGGTGATGCCTTTTTTCACATAGTTGGGTGGTGATACCCATTATTCTTTTATTGAGTTAGGGTCTTGATGTCTCTACTCTTTCTTTTTAATGGTGATGCCATACACCCAATTTTTTTTTATCTTATTCTAGTCTTTCATATCAATCTACACAATTTCTTATAGTTGTGAAATATATTGTGTTTAACGGAAAGATGTGACCATGTTCTTTATTCATTGAATATTATATTGAAAGTTCATTTTTATATACAATTTGATAATATCTTTTCTCTCTCTTATAGTGGTAGCCCTATTATCTTATTTGTTATCCCTTTCCCTTATTATTGTTTAATTTTACAATTGGTATGTAGATATATAATCTTGCTTATTTTTTACATTTGTTTTCTTGTGGGGTCTTATTCATAAATCCCTAGGTGAAGTTCCATGAATATTTGACCCTGTAGTCCTTGAACCTGCACACAAACAACTATTTTTGGGAGATAGAGTTGAAATGATTGGATACTATTTCCAGCCAATCAATGATAGTATTGGTATATGATTTTTGTTTATCTAACCATCCATGTGGGTGTTGATCCATGTGAACTTATGACATTGTAATATTATATTATATTCTTCCTAGACTCTTGGTCTTTTAAAGCACATTTATTGAATACATTTGTATTCTACCCCTTTGCAAAAAATTATTTTGATATTTGACATTGGGGATGTTTCATATATTTGGTTTAGTAATGAGTGGTGCCCTTCTCAGGTCCCACTCATTACAGCTATGGTTTCATAGCCACAATAGTTAATTGATCTAACTATTTGAATTTTATCTCTCTTAGACCCTTACCTTATAGTGAAACTCTCCAGATGATATTCTTACCCTGAATATAACTATATAAAGATGGAACAAGGATATGATTTGATGACTTGCTAATTAGATTCTTGAGTACTTAACTCTCAAATGGTAGATATCATGTTCATTTTCCTGATACTAGAAGTGAGGTTCCCACTTAACCCTTGTATTGATGTGAGATCCAAATTTAGGATGGAATCATGCAAGGAGGACAACGTAGTAGTTGCATTAATCTCTTTTACCATATTTATGTTTTACATCATACTATTTGATCACCAAAATTGATTTCCATTATTTAACTATTTGTACAAATGAAAGATTTCTTATATTTTTTGATGGTTTCTTGAATGAAGCCACAATGAAGGAATTTATGTAGTAATAGAGGAAAAACCTGATGAATGCAGTTCTTACTACTTTTTGTGTCCCAATTTACTATGTTAATGATCAAATTCTATGTCTTATCTACATTTTAGGCTTGTTATTGCATAATTAGTGTAACTAGTTATCTTGCCGCCATTTATGTTATTACAAGGTATAAAAATCTCTAAAGCTTTAGTATTGCTTGATTTAAGAAACGATACTCTCAGATTTGGTTGAATAAGTCAACAAAAAGACATGAAACATAATTCAACTTCCCAACCACCCTCCACAGTTCAGTCATGAACAAGTCTTTCCCAATCATAAAGCAAATAAGCTACTCTACAGGTGCAAAAAAACTCCTCTGATTACCTAGACATCTCTTTGTTTGGGTAATGCACACCATAAGTAGACAAAAATTATCATTACCAAGCACTGCTAAAATTTCCTAACATAGGACATGATGTGCCACATTCACTCCATGTCGTTCTTGACCATATCGATTGTGGCCAATTTTAACACCAATAGGCATTCTATGCTTTACCCAAGCATGACATGCCTCACCTTAGGGGAATCTGACCAAGGTGATAATTCTATTGCAATGTGTCTTGTACTATACAACATGCAATCTCATTAGCAACTATTTAGTATCACCACCTCAACACAACTTATCAAGGGACCGTTGACACATCATGTTGATCCCTGAATATGCCATGCCAAGCGATCATGAAGTGAGGTTCTTGAAAACTACCAAGAGAGATGTCATGTTTCATCTTGCACATGTCATGTATCAAAAATTTTATGAAAAATATAAAGTTTGGGAGAGCGCTTGAGAAGAAATATTTCTCATTTTGTTTGGTTCGAACTTCTAAAAATGAGGGGAGGTGACCTAGAGAACGATTGCACTCAAGAAGAATATGAATGGAAGATAATAAGAGCTATTGTCACCTATTAAGAGGAAAATAAAACCTAACTTCCAAAAACTAGATATAGAATCCCATGGACGGGATTCCTTTGGGATGATTTTATGAGAAAACTCAAGACAAGGTGTAAGATATACCCTCACATGAGCATATGATGAATCTAAATGACCTTACCATCCTCGTGTGACTTAAAAATCATATTAGAGTTCATATAGTGCAAACCATTGGTTCTATTATTCATTTGTACACCCTTGACTTTGATAGTTTGAAAAGAAGATCTAAAATAAGGCAAAATGACTGATACCATGGGACATTTTGCATCATAGATTCTTACCCACATAATATAAATGTTTAATGCACCCAAGTGGAAAAAATCACTAACAAAGAGTAAAATGTTTGTTTTGGATACTCATATAATGATACATGACATATTATATAATCATAAGTCTCAAATCATGTACGTAAATACATTAATGTGCAACAATCCTAATTAATATGCCTTACTCAACTAATAAACATAATAATTCTTAAAAAGAAATAATCCATATCCAAAGAAGTAAGATTAATGCAATACCTTAATGGACGTAAAAGTATACTACATAACTCATTTATGGTTAATTGAGTTTTAACAGAATTAAAATGGTTTAAAAGGGAATTTGGAGTAAAATAATTAGGGTGCTCAAAGATAAAATATCAAATAAGCTGTAACACAAGGAGATATGCTAAAAAAAATGAAAGAGTTACCAAACAACTCAGGATTTGCCTAAAATTCATCGCCCCTACACCCTATATGAATCTAACCTACCTTATTTCCTTTTCTTCTAACTATAGCATTTATAGCCTATGCTCTAGGCCCTTCCCTATAAAGAAATCCATTCTAAATCAATCATGTATAATCCAGCAGTACCACATAATGCACAAAACCTACCAGTTCCTTAGAACCCAAATCATGGAGCCCTCTCTACCTTCTCCACCTTCTTAAGGTTGGATGACATGACCCTGACCTACATACACACCTATAACCACCGTTGACACCTTTATACGCTACTCATGGCATTGCCCATAGGCCTGGTTTGATCAATGTACATACCATCTGCATTTCCCCTTTTCAACTCTCTCTTCTTATTATTTTTGAACCTTAATGATGATTACATGCTACAAACCACTTTTTGATTATATTTATTCATAGAAAGCTTCAACAGGCCATTATAAAGTTGAGTTTACGGTCTATTTTGATGAGGATTCTCCTTCTGTGCACATTTCAATCTCTTGTCCCATTGTTTCCATGGAAGAAAGTATCCTAGAAACCTTACTGGATTTTATTGATGTATTTGGGGCTACTAAATTTGATTTGGCTTCACTATTTTTCTAGAACATTTTTTGGAGGAAAGAAGGGGGTAGTTGGGAGTTTCAATCCAAGGGTCAAACTCCATGTTGCAAGATCATGAGTCTTTCTTACAAGAATAATTAAAATCCAACAAATTACTAATTTACTCCACCACAACGTTTTCATGTGGTCACACCTTGTATGAGCATGATTGTCTTTTCCCCAATTTTATCTCATTCAAGTTTTTAAGTGAAAATGTGACCAGTTCACCCAGTCAAAAAATAGTCTAAATTCATTGCTGCAAAATACTATTGTAGGGGTGTTACAATTAATTGGGATTGAAAAAACACCTCATTAATTTTTTAGGGGTGGGTCTTTAGGTTAGATGTGTAGTTGATATGCTTTGAAACAACACTCGAAACAATGACCTGTAATAACAGATTTGGAATGGTCAAACGATATGGTTGTAAGATCATATGCATGTGTACATCAATCATTTGGTGAGTAATTGATTTTATACACACCAACTTGTAACGACCCATTGCCACAAAGTGAGATTACTCAAAACCCAAACACAAAATTATCATCTAACATCCATATTACCATTAAACATGGTAAATTAAAACCATTATCATATTACTATCTCAAGTAGAAACATGTGAATCAGGGTTCACAAAACTGTGCCACCTGTATCACATATCGTACCATAAAGGTGTATATTCATCATTGTATAGTGGCCATCTTGCCACAAACCTATTACAAAAGATAACCTATTCACATACACAAGCCATACATGCACATCCATGGCATACTACCAAAACCTCGTATTAAAGTAAACCATCTAAAAAACACCCCAAGGACCTGAGAGTACATGTACAACACATAAGACTCTACTACAAAACACTAACAACACATCCAACCTTCGGCTCTCACTGATCTCCTTACTGTACTTCCTGAACCACACGATCTCTACCACGATGAGCATGACCACCTAAAAGATGTGGAAACCCACAAGGTGAGACCGATGTCCCAATGAGAGATATAACTCTCCTCCAAAAACTATTGTTAACATAGATAGATATATAGTAGGAAAGTAATATTATTAGCAGCGTGAGCAGATTCGGTTAAATGAGCAAGTAAAACTGACAACATAGATTAAGTAGATTAAACAAATATAACTGATTAGTAGAATATCATATAGTTTTAGAAGGACTATAAGGAACATGTATAACCATTATTAACTAAACAATATAAGAAACAAGGCAAAGGGTAACATCCAATGTGATTCGTATTTAACCAAAAAAATATATAGTAGATGACTATATTACATGTTTTATTATGCCCCATGGACATGAGGTATACCACTCATACTCCAATTGACCACTGCTAAGTCAAAATCAGTGCCATACAAGATCTAGGAGAGCTAGACTCCTATGATCTCCCACACCCTCAGTCAGTCTGAGTCTGCCATAGTGGCATATAAAGTCCATTTGCATAACAGCCTAGTCTGCCTTGGTATATAGGCACAAAACTAGCAAACAAGGTATGCAAACCCAATCATCTGATGTACAACCACAACTGTCCTCTATCACATCATATATACTAAGATATGACTGCAACCGTTCTCCTACAAGCCATGACCACTGTCATCCTCCATAATTTGTAATTGTGGATGCAAGGATATATCCTAAACTTGCACCCCCACATATTCAACAGTACGTGCTTTGAGTTTCCCTTAGGAATTACTCATTTCACCATCCAACAAATCCTGACATTGGAATGGATCTATCTCTTAGGGCAACTATGTGATTAATGTTTCACTTGATTAGTTATTGCCAATTAGGTATCTCTTATTACATCAATCAAGTTACAACATACAAACCCTAAATAGACTCTACAAAGATAAGGGTAGATTTCAACTCCATAAGATATAAAACATATTAATCATAAAGCTGATCACATCATCACATGATACTATCTCACTGCCTTACACCAGGCCATCACCATTATCATATCATCATTGGACAACCATCCCTTATCGCATCATAGGAGGAAGGCACAAAGCCATCATTAACGTCATCAGACCATTCACATTGTTCCCTCCAAGAACATCATTAGTTCATAATGCCTCATCTAGGATCATAATCATCACCCTGTGTTACATAAGAGATATCGTAGCAATACCAAGCTATGAGGTTCATTCAACCCAAAACATTAGCGTTACACAAGTAGGAGAGATATAACACTTCAATATATGCTAACACTCGAGCAAGTAAGCATTAATCACCTTGTACTCAAACATTAGGGTTAGGGTTTCTCATTGTTAGCCAATTAGGGTTTCCATAACAACACTTAGCATCATACCCTATTGATTACCTCTTCCCAAATTCTTGGAACACAATAAGTTAAGCATCATTACCATAACCAAACAATCATGTAACCAGTAAAGAGTAGCGAACACACAAGGTACAACCATCTCTATCGACCACAACACCTCATCATGTGTAGCGACCACCATCATGTAGTGACAATATGAGCTAACATCACCTCTAACGACTACTAGGCATTGGCTGCCCTAGTAACCACTAGGGTTAGGTCATCCATAGTAACCACAACAACATGAAGGTGCGGCGACCAACATACATGTAACAACCATAACAAGATTCTTCAACATGTAGCGACCACATGAACAAAACCAACATTGTGATCATAACACATCACCCTTGTAGTGACCGCAACACCAAGTACCAACCATATGCAGTGACTATCAAAAGTCTTTCAAACGTAGGGACAACTAGGAAAGTGCTCTATGTGTATCAAAGCATAGAGACCATAATGCATGCAAAATGTAGCGACTGTAAGAAACTCTTCATGGAGATTATGATCATCAAAGCCCTAAAACCAATGTTACAAACATCAACATGGAAACCAAGATAAGGGGAAGAAACTAGGCATCAAACATATGCAAACAAGAGTCAAAACCACCATCTTCCATATGATAATTGAACCATAAACATGGAGAATAAACCAATGATCAAGATGTTGCGCATAAGAATCAACAACTCCACCATCACTTAGATCTCAGTTGCAAAAATTAGGGTTAATAGAAAGAGATAATCTACACAAGATTACTAAAAAATCATAAACCCTAAAACAAAGCATCATCATCAAGCAACTTAAGATCACATCTTAGAGAGAAGATAACATGCATGCAAGATATGTGCAACTATAATAGAGGAGAGAGTTATATAACTCACCTTGAGGTGAAGATCAACTCCAAATGCCAAGAAGCTCTAAGAGAGAGATAGAGAGAAGAAATGCCAATCTTGGATCAACTCCATGGGCAAACAAGATTACCTCAAGAGAAGAAGGGCAAACCAAGGTCAAAGAAAGCTCAAAGAGAAGAGGGTAAACACCTGAGGACACTCATGTACTATCAAGGGAGAACCATGGATTCAACTTCTATGGAGAGAAGTTCCTCAAGATAGCCACCATGGAAAACCATAGGCTTGGCCAAGAGAAAAGAGAGGATAGGGTTTATAAAATAAGAGACCAAGAAGGATAAACCACTTACCAAGCACAAGGATCACCAAAGGATCAACAAAGAAGAGATGCTCCAACCCTAGGTCGCCACATGCAAGGGTCCAAACACCTTCTTCAAGCTCAAGCACCTCCACTTGCACCACTAAGAACAAGGCCAACTTGAAGCAAGAAGGGAGAAAGAAGAGAGAAGTAAAGGGGTTACTTGGATGTGAAAGAAGGGGTATAAATACCCAAGGGTAGGAGAGAGGTGAGAGATATGAGGTGTCAAGATACTAGAACCTCTACAGACACTTATCCCACCAAAATATCGGCCATGAAAGCACCCAAGATGTGCATGCAAGAAAGGGTGATAAAAACAAGGCTATGCAATGTCTACTACACCCAAACGATCAAAGAAAACCAAGGCAACCACATGGTAGCAACCGCTACCCATGTCACCCAAAGCAAAGGGTCGTCGCAACATCAACACAAGATAAAACCTAGTGACCGAGATCAAGGAAAAAACATGTCAGTCTCTACAAACACAATCCAAGGAAGCACATTAGGCGCTACAACCACAAGACCAAGGAAAACACATCGGGCGCTACACTCAAAGGTCAACAAACATGGTCGACACCAACATCAACTCATGCAAACCCTAGCATCAACACATGAGCCACCTCATGATCCAAGGTCCAAAAAGGCATCCTTATGCATCATTCTCTCTTTCATGATTCTAACGCATAAGAGGCGCAACCAACATGTGACAAATTTCAAGATAAACCCTTAACATGGGTAAATTGCAACCTGATCCAAAACAAACACACATATAGCATAACAAGCTCAAACATCATGCAAACTGGATCAAAATGAAAACATAAACATGTCACATGTTATTAAGGCACATCACATGATCATATTAATGTTTAAGAATCTTATTTAATCAAAGAAAACAAGATCAAGTGCTTATCTAGGTCAGGGGTCTTACAACCATAAACCCCTAACAAGGATTTTGCCCCTAAAATCCTACGCGAAAAGAGACAAATACTTCCTATGCATCTCATTCTCAAGCTCCCACGTGGCTTCCTCCACACCATGGTGATGCCACAAAACCTTAACCAACACAATATTCTTCTTCTTTAGCTTCTTAACCCTTCTATCTAGGATCAACACAGGGCACTCCACATATGACATATCCTCTTCCAACTCAACCTCTACAGGGTGAAACACCAACTCGGTATCAGGGTGACAATCCCTCAACATGGGATAATGAAAGACAGGATGCAACCTATGCAACTAATGGGGCAAATCCAATTTATAAGCTACCTTCCCAATACATGCCACCACAAGGTAAGGTCCCAGGAACCTGGGATCTAACTTACCCTTCTTCCCAAACCCCAACACAACTTTATAAGGAGAAACCTTGAGATACACCCTGTCTCCCACTTGAAACTCTAGAGGCCTATGATTATTATCAACATAAGATTTCTTCTAGTCAAGGGCTGCCTTCAACTGTTGATGTATCATTTTAATCTTCTCTATAGTCTATTGTACAAGCTCAGGCCCCAAAAGTTGATACTCGCCCATCTCATACCAACACAATGGATATATACAATGTCTCTCATACAAAGCCTCATAAGGTGCCATATCCATATTCCTCTGATATTTGTTGTTATATGAAAACTCTATCAAACTGACATGTACATCCCAACTACCAAAAATTGTAGAACACAACCTCTCAATAGATCCTCTAGCATATGTATAGTCCTCTCAGACTGTCCATCTATCTGCAGGTGAAACACTATGCTAAAACTCAACTTTGTACCCATGGCTATGTGCATACGTTCCCAAAAGCAACTGGTAAACTAAGGATCTCTATCAGACACTGATGTCATTGGGATACCATGCAGATGAACTATCTTGTCAACATGTATCTGTGCAAGCTACTCTACTGTATACATCATATTTATAGGGAGGAAGTGTGCTAACTTGGTCAACCTATCCACTATCACCTAGATGGAATCATGACCTTTGTCTATCCTAAGAAGACCAACCACAAAGTCCATTGTGATATGATCCCATTTCCACTATGGTATATGCAATGATTGCAATTTCCCTCTAGATTTCTGATGCTTGGCCTTGACCTACTGACACACTGGGCACTTATCCACAAACTCAACTACGTCACACTTCAAGTTAGACCACCAATACATATCCTTCAAGTTATGGTACATCTTAGTGCTAACTAGATGAAAAGAATACATTGAGGAGTGAGCCTCCTCTAAAATCATCTTCCTCAGACCATCAACATAAGGAACAACTACTCTACCCTGGTAACACACTGTACCATCCTCTAACTCATGTAATCCATCACACTTCTCACTACCAAACTCTGCTCAGATCTATTGTATCATAGTATCACCCCACTACGCATCTCTGATCTTCTGCTTCACTGTGGGCTTCACCTATAACTATGCTACTAAGACTTCCAACAAGGAGACTTATAACTTTACATTCATCTAACACAACATCATCAACCTATATCTCTTATGACACACTAAGGAACATAACTACACCTTATCAACATATGATGATGAAGAAGACTTCCTTTTCAAATATTCTTCCATCACGTTCGCCTTCCTTAGATTTTAGTCTATTCTACAATCATAATCTTTGATCAACTCCATCCAACATTGCTGTCACATATTTAGCTCATGCTTTGAGAGGATGTAATGAAGATTCTTGTGGTCGGAAAAGATATGACACTTCCTGCCATAAAGGTAGTGTCTCCAAATCTTCAAAGCATAGGCCACACCTACAAGATCTAGATCATGTGTTGGGTAGTTATCCTTGTGTTTTTTAAGTTGTAATGAAGAAAAAGAAATCACATTCTTACCTGCATCAACACACATCCCAAACCATTCTTCAATACATCACAAAAGATGATATAACCTTTTCCTTGTTCTAGTAGAACCAACACTGGTGTACTGGTCAACTTCTCCTTCAAAAGCTGAAAAGAATGCTGATAGTTGTCATCCCAAACAAATGAGACACCTTTCCTTGTCAACTTAGTTAGGGTTAATGCCTCTGCACTATAGTTCTTAATAGACCTCCTGTAGTAGACTGCCAAACCTAGGATACTGCAGACCTTCTTCGATGTCCTAGGCTGCTCCCACTCTAGCACTGACTCCACTTTCTTCGAGTCCACACAGACTCATCTAGCAGATATCACGTACCCAAGGAGAGACACATCCTTCATCTAGAACCCACACTTGCTGAACTTGGCATACAACTTATGCTGACTCAATAATGTCGATGCCTGTTGTAAATATTGTTCATGCTACTGACTGTCTCAGTAGTATATCATGATGTCGTCGATGAACACAACTATGAACTGGTCAAGATAAGACTAGGTCCCTTCTCTCTAGGGCGTCCGCTCCCCCTTCTCTCTAGACTTCTCCCGGCGGCTGCCGCTGGGGGGAGGGAGCATTTCCTTGGTGCTTTCCTCCCCTGGCTTCCACACAGCCTCGGCAGGGTCCGTCTTGGAGCTGGGTATGACTTCCTTGGAGTTGTGGTGCGGTTGTGAATCACTGGGTGGTTCCTCTGGATGAGCAGGTTGGAGAGTTGTGCAGGGACGCGAGGAGAAACCTGGGTCAGAGGGGTAGCTGCTCGACTTGGTCGATTCCGACCCATTCAAGAGTGATGGGTGGAAAGAGTTACCAGATCCGGGTCCATCGTCGCTGGTCCTTATCATAGCCTGGTGATCTTGGTGGTGGATCCATCCAGTTCGGTAGCGCATCCTCCGCCTCCACGATGGTGGTGATGGGCGACTCATCATCAGGTCAGGTCAACATCTCCTGAAGACAGCGACTCCCCTCTCCACCGACGTCTGGCCCGATTCTTTGGACCTGGGCAAATCATCTGTTTCGAGGGTTCGTTCCGCTTGCGATGGGGTGCCTTTCATCCTCTGCCCGACTCAGGGTTAGTTCCTGCTGCTGGCGATTGACCTGAGGCCACTGGAGGTGCGCGGACCTGGTCTAGAGGGTAGTAATCTAGGCACTTGCAAGATGTTCGATCCTATGCTATCTAGCCATCGTCAAGATGCCTGGACTCGCTCCCAATGGGTGATGGCTGCTATTGCAGTAGTTTTTGGCTTCTGGATGGTTCTCCTGGAGCTAAGACAGTCAGGTGCCTCATGCTCCCGATGGATTCTACTGCTGGATTGGAACACCTTCAAGGTGTTCAACGATATGCCTCGATGCATTTAGGTGCATCCTGCACTTTTGTATGGGTTGGTGCTGGGTTAATAGTCTTGCCTAACATGGGGATATTTCCCCACAGATGTGGAAGAATGGTTGTCGCCATCTCCGTCCCTTTATTTCCTGTCCCCGGTCTGATAGGCAACTGATGCTGAGGTTCTATTTCTGCTGTCTGAGAGCTGGATGTTGCTTCCTGGTTCGTGTTTCAACTACTTTTGTGGGTGTGGATATTGCTGTGTGAAGGATGGGTCAGGTAGTTTGCACCCTGGCTTTTGATGTAGTTGATATCGAGTTCAAATCTCTGTGTGTGTCTGACGGGTTTACAGGTTGATGCTGCCAACGTTTTGTTGTGTATGTAGTTGATGAAAGATGGTTCTCTACTTGGTACCCCTTCAATAAGTCTGAGTACATGCCGATAGTTTTACTTCACTCTCTTTGATGTATCTGTTCTCTTTGTGGGTGGGCTTTACTGTATGTGCAGCTCTTCATCAGATTAGGGTGTGAGTTTTTCTATGTGGCTTGTATGATTGCTTGCTGGTGTGTTGGTCTAGGTTTGAGTCCTTGTCTTTCTATTTGGGTCTTCTACGCAAGACCGTTAGTTGTCCTCTAGTGTTTCTTTTTTTGGTAATCCTTTTATAGGATTAGGGGGTGCTATGTTTTGTACCTAAAGTTTTGGTATTTCACAATAGTAACACGAGTTTTTTGCCAACAAAAAAAAAAGATAAGACCAGGACACCCTATTCATTAGGTCCATTAACACTGCCAGTGCATCGGTTAGCCCAAACAACATAACTACAAACTTGTAGTGACCATACCTAGTCCTAAAAGATGACTTGGGTATGTCATCCAACTTGATCCACAAGTGATGGTATCCTAACCTCATGTCTATCTTAGAGAACAATGAAAACCCTCAACCAATCAAACAAATCATCTATCCTTGATAATGGGTACTTATTCTTGATCATCTCCTTGTTCAACTATCAGTAATCGATGCACTATCTCATAGATCTGTCCTTCTTCTTAACAAACAACACAGAATAACCCCAAGGAGAAGTGCTCGGTCTGATAAATCCCTTCTCTAGTAGTTCCTACAACTGCTTCCTAAACTCATGCATTTCAGCTGGTGCCATCATGTATGATGTCTATGCTATCATCTGTGTACCAGGAACCATATTGATCTCAAAGTAAATATCTCAAGGTGGGGGAACACCAGGAAACTCATCGGGAAATACATCCTCAAACTCACGTACCACTGGCACTTCCAAGATACTAGGACTCCTCACCTTGGTATCCACCACATTTGCCAAGAAAGCCTCACAACCCTACCTCGTCAGCCTCTCTACCATCATTAATGATACCAAACACGTGGGGAGAATCTTCCTATCTCCTTGGAATACCCATGAAACATCACTATCAAAGAACGTCACCATCTTGGAACAACAATCCAAGACCACCCGATACTTCTCCACGGTATCCATTCCAAGGATCATGTCGAATCCATGCATATCAAGTGGTATAAGGTCCATTCAAATGCTACGCCCTAAGAAAGAAAGAACGCATGATGGACACACCTATCACAAATCGGTGGAACCAGTCAAAGGGGTTTCTAAGAGAAGACTATCAGATCTATGACTAAAAGGCAAAGAACAAATAACTATCACCTCTCTGGTGATAAAATAATTTGTCGCATCCATGTTAACCAAAATAGATATAAAGCAGGAAGAGGACAAATAAGAATGAAATAACCCCATCTGGCCTATCATGACCTATATATTGTCTATTCCTTTCGGCTAACTCATGGAGTAGAATGGAGCCGTTTCCTGTTGTCGCCCCCTTCCTCTACTGGCTTGTCCCGACGATCCTACCTGTGATGCCTGACCGCGTCCTCTACCTCCACCACTATTGAATTGTTGTCGTTGTTGTGACCCTTGCTGACTCTGTCTCAACTGTTGCATCACATCCTTGTCCCTCATAGGAGAAAGTGACTTTATATGTTCTTTCTGTCCACACCTAAAGTAGGTCCTCATATCAAACTGCCACCTAGACAATCCTGCCACTGATATTGACACCACACTGTGAGCTCCTGCCAGTGGAAAGCTACTACCTCTTCCCTTGCTCAACGATCACTGGGAATGACCCACTGACCTCTGTTGTGATTGAGGGAACGAAAACCAAGGTTTATTGAAGCCTCCAGAAGACTATCCCTAATACTGTTCCAGTCTCTTCTTAGCATTAGCCTCACACTTCTCTATTTCCAACCTCTCTATCCTTCTCATAGACTCCACAAAAATGGCAAACTTCTCTCTATTCTCCAAAGCTAACACTGTCCTCGTCAACTCTGTGCTTAAACCCTTATAAAAATGTCAGATCCTATTCTTATCCATTACAACCATGTGAGGACAAAACCTCAACAACTCCATGTACTTCGGCTTGTACTCATTGATCGTCATAGATCCCTATTGGATCTTCTCAAACTGCAAGATCTTCTCATCCAGGTACATCTCTGGGAAGTATCAGCTCACAAACTCCCACTAAAACTCCTCCTAACTGATCCCCGCTCTGAGTCTCTTCTCTTCCTTGATGGCTCACCAATGGCCAACATTGCGCTTCAACAGGTACACCGTGTGCTTCACCTTATCCTCTTCAGGTATATTGAGGATCTTAAAAGCCTTCTCCAGCTCTGTCAATGACATATCTACATTAGCCGGGTCCGCATTACCCACATACTCAAACACTCTAATGTGTCATAGCCTCTCAAAGGTCATCCCAGAACCCTGATATTACACATTGGGGACAACTTCCCTCGCTTGTGGTACGAGCACCTTACTCGCCATATGTGAATTCGTAGCCATAAACTATCCAAACATGGATTGAAAGATGGGGTTGGATGCAATTGTTGGGTCAAACTGAGGCACTTTAGGCACTCCATCTACTCTTGCCTACCTCCTCGTACAACCTCCTGGTGCAACAATACTGCTCTCAGTATGTTCTTCATGTTCTCTAGACATATCTTCTTCTTCTTCTTCTTCTTCTTCTTCTTCTCCATAAGTAGAAGCTATGATCATATATATTGGATAATGCAAGAACAAGCACAAACCTTAGTCCTATGTCACTTTAGACTCAACAAACCTAGATTTCTGGTACCAACCTAACTTGTGACGACCCACCACCACAAAGTGATATTACTCAAAACCGAAATGTGGAATTGTTAGCTAACAACCATATTACCACAAAACATGGTAAATTAAAACTGATATCCTATTACCATCTCAAGAAGAAACATATACATCAAGGTTTACAAAATTATGCCACTTGTATCACATATCATACCATAAAGGTGTATATTCATCACCGTAAAATGGCCATCTTTCCACAAACCCATTAAAAAAGATAACTTGTTTGCATATACATGCCATACATATACAACCATGGCAAACTGCCAAAACCTCATATCGATGTATAACATCTACAAAACACCCCAAGGACCTGAGAGTATAGGGACACAAATTACAACTCTACTAAAAAACACTAGCAGTATATCTAACCTTCTGCTCTTACTAATCTCCTTGTTGCTCTTCCTCAACCACACGATCTCTACCATGATGAACATGACCACCTAAAAAATGTGGACACCCATAGGGTGAGACCAATGTCCCAGCGAGAGATATAACTCTCCACCAACAATGATTCTTAACATAGATAGATATATAGCAGAAAAGAAATATTATTAGTAAGATGAGAAAATTTAGTTAAATGACAAAGTAAAATTGATAACACAAATTAAGCAGATTAAACAACTATAACTGATCAATAGAACATCATATACTTCTAGATGGAATATGAAGAACATGCATAACCGTTATCAACTAAAAAATATAAGAAAAAAGGAAAAAGGTAAGATCCAATGTGATTCATGTTTAACCCTAAGCAAATATACTACATGTCTGTATTATCTATCTTATTATACCATGTGGAGATGAGGGATACCACTCATATTCTAATGAACTATTGCTTAGTCGAAATCAGTGCCATAGAAGATCTAGGAGAGACAAACTCCTATGATCTCCCACATCCTCAGTCAGTCTGAGTCTGCCCCAGTGGCATATAAAGTCCATTTGCATAACAACCTAGTTTGCCTTGGTATATATGCACAAAACTATTAAATAAGGTATATAAACCCAATCATCTGAGGTACATCCACAACTGTCCTCTATCACATCATATATACTAAGATACGACCGTAGTTGTTCCCCTACCAAGGCATGACCACAATAATCATCCATAATCTATAATTATGGATGCAATGATATACCCTCAACTTGCACCCCCACATATTCAACAATATACGCTCTGAGTTCCCCTAGGAATTACTTGTTTCACCATCTAGCAAGTCCTGACACTAGAATGGATCTATGGATCAGGGTGAGTACATGATTAAGGTTTCACTTGATTAGTTATTTCCAATTGGGTATACTTTATTACATCAATCAAGTTACAATTTACAAACCCTAAATAGATTCTTTAAAGATAAGGGTAAATTGCCACTCCAGAAGATATAAATTGTATTTATCATAAAGATGATCACATCATCACATGCTAGTATCTCACTGCCTTACACCACCATACCATCACCATTATCATATCATGATGGGATAACCATACCTTATCACATCATCAGAGGACATCACCTCACACTAGGCACAAATCCATCATTAAGGCCATCTAACCATTCACACTATTCCCTACAAGAACATCATTAGTTCGTCATGCCTCATTTAGGCTCATAATCATCACCCTGTGTTACATAAGAGATACCATAGCAATCATAGTATATGAGGTTCATTCAACCTACAACATTAGGGTTATACAAGTATGAGAGAGATAACACTTCAATATATGCTAACAACTCGAGCAAGTAAGCATTAATCACCTTGTACTCAAACATTAGGGTTAGAGTTTGTCATAGTTAGCCAATTAGGGTTTCCATAACAACACTTAGAATCATACCCTATTGATTACCTCTTCCCGTATTCTTGGAACACACTAGGTTAAGCATCATTACCATTACCAAACAATCATGTAACCAACAAAGAGTAGAGAACACACTGGGTATAACCATCTCTATGGACCACAACACCTCATCATGTGTAGAGACCATCACCATGTAGCGACCATATGAGCTAACATCACCTCTAGCAACCATTAGGGTTAGGTCATACATAGCAACCAAAACAACATCAAGGTGTAGTGACCAACACACATGTAATGACCATAAAAAGATCCTTCAACATGTAGTGACCACATGAACAAAAGAAACATTGCAATTGTAAGACATCACCCTTGTAGAGACTAAAACACCAAGTACCAACCATATTAGCAACTATCAAAACTCTATCAAGCGTAGGGACCACTAGGAAAGTGCTCTATGTGTATCAAAGCATAGCGACCATAAAACATGCAAAACATAGTGACCATAAGAAAATACTTATGGGGATGATGATCATCAAAGCCCTAAAAATAGTGTCACAAAGTTCAACATGGAAACCAAGATAAGGGGAAGAAAACAAGGTGTCAAACATATGCAAACAAGAGTCAAAACCACCATCTTCCATATGATAACTGAACCATAAATACAGAGAATAAACCAACGATCAAGATGTTGCATGTAAGAATCAACAACTCCACCATCACTTAGATCTTAGGTGCAAGAATTAGGGTTAAGAGAAAGAGATAATCTACATAAGATTACTACAGAATTATAAACCCTAAAATAAGGCATCATCGTCAAGCAACTTAAGATCACATTTTAGAGATAAGATAACATGCATGCAAGATCATGTAAAAAAATAATATAGGAGAGAGTTATATAACTCACCTTGAGGTGAAGATAAACTCCAAAATCCAAGAAGCTCCAAGAGAGAGAGAAGAAATGCCAAGCTTAGATCAACTCCATGGGCAAGCAAGATCACCTCAAGAGAAGAAGAGAAAACCAAGGTCAAAGAAAGCTCAAAGAGAAGAGGGTACAAACCCTTGGCCATAAAATAAAGAGTAAGAGGAGATTTTCATCGCATGCATGTACTATCATGGGAGAACCAAGGATCCAACCTTTATGGAGGAAGGTTCCTCAATATACCCACATTGGAGACCATAGTCCCGACCAAGAGAAAATAGAGGGTAGGGTTTCAAGAAAATGAGATCAAGAAGGATAAACCACTTACCAAGCGCAAGACTCAGCAAAGATTCAACAAAGAAGAGATGCTCCAACCCTAGGTCACCACATGTAAGGGTCGACCACCTTCTTCAAGCTCAAGCACCTCCACTTGCACCACCAAGAACAAGTCCAACTCCAAGCAAGAAGGGAGACAGAAGAGAGAGCTAAAGGGTTTACTTTCATGTGAAAGAAGGGGTATGAATATCCAAGGGTAGGAGAGAGGTGAGGGATATAAGGTTTTAAGATACTAGAACCTCTAGAGACACTTGTCCCACTAAAATATTGTCCATGCAAGCACGCAAGATGTGCATGCAAGAAAGGGTGATGAAAACAAGACAATGTAGTGACCACTTGACCCACTACACCCAAGCCATCAAAGCAAAACAACACAACCACACGGTAGCAACCGTTACCCATGTCACCCAAAGTAAAGGGTCGCTACAACACCAACAAAAACCAAAACCTAGTGACCAAGTTCAAGGACAAAGCATGTCAATCTGTACAAATACAACCCAAAGAGGCACATCGGGAACTACAACCACAAGACCAAGGAAAACACATCGGATGCTACACTTAAAGATAAAAAAACAAGGTCAACACCAACATCAACTCATGCAAACCCTAGCATCAACACATGATGCCACCTCACGATCCAAGGTCCAACAAAGCATCCTTATGAATTATTTTCTCTTTCATGATGCAAAGGCACAAGAGGCACACCCAACATGTGACAAATTTCAAGATAAACCCTTAACATGTGTAAATTGCAACTTGGTCAAAAACAAACACACATATAGCATAACAAGCTCAAACATCATGCAATATGGACCAAACTAAAAACATGAACATGTCAAAGTTATTAAGGCATACCACATGATCAAATTAAGGTTTTAAGCATCTGATTTAAGTAAATCAAACAAATTCAAGCGCTTAGCTAGGTTAGGGGTCTTACACAACTAGAATATTAATCTTTAACACTTAATAACTAATATTGGAATATTTAAGAATTATAAATAAATATGTTTTGGAATTGGGAAAATATCTTCTACAAGATAGTACAAGTTTTATAAATTAAATTAATAACAACAAAATGTGATATTTCAGGTGTATGTATTTAGTGAGGAATTAACTACAACTCATTTAAAATTGTATTATATGATTTAGAACTTGGCTTGGACCTAGGGTTAGACTATGGATGCTAGTAGGACTATGTATCACTTATGTTTCATTCCCTTTTGATCCATACTGAACATTTGATTTATATTCCTTCTCTTAACTCTATTTGAGGCATTTTGTGAAGTTCCTTGTTTCAAATAATATTGACTCTATTAAGTACCTACTTTTGGAAATTGATCATATATACACATTCAACAATTAAAATTACTAATTGGAATATGTAGGTGATGGATTCAATCATATTCATCAATTTGCACCTTACTCGGGGTAGTGGTCCATATGTGTAATGGAAACACTAATTGGTATATGATAGGATATTTCATCTCAAATATGCATCTTACTTGAGACTTGATTTTATTTGATTCAAATTAGTTAGGCAACCTTAAAACAAGATTATTTTTTTAATATAGACTTAATCTTGCCTCTCTAATATGCATGTGATTATGATGATTATCATAATAACACTTCTGGTGGTGATACCTAATGTGTATTTTTTTGTAATGGAATTGGATGACGATGCATGTTATCGAGTAACTGGCTGTTGACGTCCTTTACTGATTGTAGGGTGGTGATGTCCTTTACTCATTTAAAATTTTCTTGGATATATGTATCCATGATTGTTCTAGGGAATTGTGTGGTGATGCATGTTCTTGGGTAATTAAGTGGTGATGCTCAATTATCACAAGAACATATCATAAGAATTTGATGGTGATTCCTTTTTGGCTAATTTTGTCGTAATGTCCATTATTATTTTATTGTTGAGTTGGGTTGGTGATTCCTATTGTATTTATTTGGGGACGGTACATCCATTTATTTGAGTTGGTGATGCCTCTCATCTTGTGTATATATTCTAGATTATTATATTAATATTCATGACTCTGATAGTTTTGAACTATGTTAGGACTAAATGAAGGACATGACTATATATGTTTTTCACACATTGGATATCATTTATTGTAGCTTTTTTTGATATCCACTTGGACATTCTCTTTTTTCTCCTTTTTAATGGGAGTGTTCTAAATTTTAGTCCCCTTTTCCTTATTTTTCCTAGTTTACTATTTAAATGCATATTTTAGATCTTGCTAAAAGTTTCCATATGTTCTTCTTTTGTCGGGTCTTGTTTGCCATCTCTTAGGTGAAGGACCACAGTTACACATATAGTCCTTGGACCTATACACAAGTAGATGTTATTTGGGAGATAGAACTGATATGGTTGAGTTGCCCTCTATAGTCAATCAAGGATATTATTGATATATCATATGCCTTTATGTATCCTCCCATGTAGGTGTAATCCATGTGAACTTGTAAAATTGTAATACTTAGATTATATCAGTTGATCACTACACTAGTTGTGGTGTGAAACATACTTATTGAATATATTGGATCAACCACCTCTTTACAAAGGTTATTATGGTGTTTGGCATTGGGAATGTTTCTGCTTGTTCTAATGAGTAATTAGTGAAGATTCAGTTAGCCCACTATGTTTAAGTCTTAAATTTATAACCTCAAATAGTACCCAGCAAGTATACATGAGCATGTAGTACTATTGAGATTGTCCAAGGAGAAAGGTATGGTTAGGCGCAAGAGTATTAAATTTCTACAATCTAAATCAGTTTCAAAGGTTGATTTGGTTTTATACTAGTAAACTAAGTAAACTAGAGAGTTAAACTAAAACAAAGATTACCTGGTTCAAAAGATTTCAGTCAATTAAGAAGTATTGGGAATACGATTTCACAACCATATCACAACAATATGAACTTTAAAAACCAACTATTCTAGAAACAAAACAAAGGAGGTTTGCATCCTACACACACTTCTTGATATTGTAGAATAGTCCTAATATCATATAGCACTCCCATGCTTTACTGAATTTCAGACTGCAAAACTTTATCCTCAATACATCCCATCCACTCTCGTGGTCAAGGTAGTGTTTCTAAGGAACACCTCCTTACTCGTGTGCATGTCTTCCAAAATCATACAAGGAGCATATATCAAACATACTAAGTGGCTAACAGAGTATGTAAGAAGAAAACTACACTGATGAACCTTAGAACAATGAAATTATCTAGCATTACATATGAAATTTGAGTTGAATAGAGTTATGGAATGGGAGTTTCTCTCACATGCCCAAGAATAAAGGTTCAACTCGTCCATAGATATAGAAGGAAGAAACATGTAGTAGAATGTAGAGAACAAAATGGTATAAACAAAAAAAGAACAAAAATATTCAAGGTACAAATGGGACAAAGTAGAAATCCAACTTGGAGTGGCAATTTCTTCCTCTTTGAAGATGTTTTTCTAAAAACCTTCTCTCTTGAGCTGCTAGAATAGTGGATGAAAATGCCTACTACAACCACTGAATAAAAATTGGGGAGAAAGTGGTTCTCTCTCGAATAATTATGCTCTTCTCTCCAAATTCACCCTTCTTTATCTTTGGCTATGATCTGGACATATTTTTATCTAAATGATTTGTGATAACCATCCCAAATGAATTGTGTTTGTATATAAAACCAAGGGTCAATTTTATTTTAATTTTGAACTGATTAATTGTAGATAACATGATGTGTTGGTTGGCAACACAACATGTTAGTTGCGATAACTGAAGCCCAACTATTCTGATTGAAGTTGACATGCTGTGTCAGATGACCAACACACCATTTGCTAGAAGTCAAGAAAATATAGATAGTTCTGGAGTGAGTGAACATGTCATGTATACGTGCTGACACAATGTGTTTGTTGGCTAAATTGGACATTATTATAATCCCATTGTTTTGATGATGACAAACATTTCATTCTTGTGAATCTAACATGCTACCTGAGTGTTGCAGGAGCTAGGTGGATGAAAAATCTTTGGAAGATCTAAATGCTCAAAATGCTTTAATTTCATGATTGTAATCAAGTGTAAAAACTTTTACAAGTATATAATGTACAAGTACTTAGATATCATGTAAATCAAGCGTTTAGATCTTCCCTAGCCAATCACAATACTTAGATAGGTCATCCCCTACAATATTGTCACAACTGCACACTGATACACACACTTAGTACATAGTTCAAAATATTAAAACAGAGTCATTCTCAGTCGACAAACTCCTCGACCGAGACACTCTCGGTCGACAAACTCCTCGACCGAGAATGACCCAAATAGCCATTAGAAACAACAAACAAGGTAGTTGGGAGTTGGAATCAGACGTTATATACACTTACTCTAGACTGTCCCTCGGTCGACAAAGACTTCGACCGACTGGACTCTCGGTCGACAATTCCTAGACCGAGACTGTCTCTATTTGCACTTTTCAGAATTAATTAACTAGCCGTTGCTAAAGTAATTAATAGACAACTAACAGCTAGTTAAGCACTAAGAACCCCCTAGAAAGTGTCTAGAACATCCTTAAGCACTCATAGGCCATTCCTATAAATAGGACATCCCTTAGGACACCCAAAACACACTTGTGCAATACTTGAGTATACGTACTTGCAATTGGAAATCCACTTTTGTGAGCAATTGAGCAACTCCAACATTTGCTACTCATTTCCATTGCTCCAATTTCGTGTCCTATAGGCTAGCATCTCCTACCCACATCACTTACACTTTCATATACATTGGTTAGGAGATCAAAATGCTTGATATAGGAAATCAAGCCTTGTGCTACAGTGGTAATTGTAATTTCCTCTTTCCCTTCTTGTTCATTCTTATTTTCTTTGTACTCTCCTTGCTACTCCTAGGGTTGGAGGTTGCAGATTGGAGAGGGAGCTATCTTCTCAGGTGGAGAAGGATCTTCTCGGTGGAGAAGGATGACTTTGGACTACTTTAAGAAGGCTGTCTCAACGGGAAGCTACTTCAAGAGGAAGGCTACTTCAAGGGGGGGAGCTTGAAGTTACTTCAAGGAAGGCTGCTTCGAGGTTGGTGGGACTACTTCTAGGTGAAGTCTATCCAAAGGGTGGTGAAAGTATTTGTAATTTTATATAACATCCTTGCAAGGTAATAAAATTTAAATACTTTCAAAATCCCAATTGGAAACAATTGGGTAGTGGACTGACTCCTTTAGTTTTTGCTAAAGGTGGAACCACTCTAAACACCTTGCCTCCTTCTTAAAGTTTCAATTGTGGTTGCTTGAGTTGAATTATTGTTAAAATATTTATAAAGCCCTATTCACCCCCCTCTAGTGGTTTTTCATTTGGTATCAGAGCAAGGCTTTAAGGAACTCTAACAAAGTCTTAAAGAATGGGTGATGGGGTACTCAACATCCTCAACTTGGAAGGGACACTCGTGGCTAGACCTCCTCCTTTTGTTGGCACTAACTACACCTACTGGAAGAGGAGGATGCAGTTCTATTTCCAAGGAATTAGCTGGGATCTATGGAGGATGGTGTCAAATCAATATGACTTTCCTCAAACAGAGTATGCAACTTGGGATGCTAATACGATAAGATCAGCCCAAATGAATGCAAAAACTGTAAGTATACTCTATTGTTCAATTTCCATTGGTGAATTCAATAGAATATCAAATTGTGAAACAACATATGAAATATGGCATAGACTCTCCATAACCTATGAAGGAACTATTCAAGTTAAGAATTCTAAAATTAGAATGCTTAAGCAAAAATTTGAACAGTTCTGTATGAATCAAAATGAGTCTATTAGTGTAATGTATGCAAAGTTTTCTTCTATTTTTAATGGTTTAAATGCTTTAGGTAAGGCAATAAGTGAAGAGGATCAAGTGTCTAAAATCCTTAGGTGTTTACCTCCAAAGTACAAACCAAAAGTGACTACAATAGAAGAAGCCAATGAACTCACTCGACTAAGGATGGAGCAACTCATTGGCAACCTAGAAGCACATGAGGCAACCTTGGAGGAAGAAGCAAGATTGGCGGCTGAACAAAAGAAGGAGAAAAGAAAGGATATTGCATTCAAAGCATCAACTAAAAATAGCCATGACTCAAGTGAAGATGACAGTGAATAAGAAACTCTCATTGTAAATGGTAAGCAATATAAAAGTTTTAAAACTAACCAAACTTCTAGTGTTTCTTATTCCAGGTGTTTTGAATGTGGAAAAAAGGGACATTTAAAAGGTGATTGTCCAAAACTTAAGAAGGGGAAGAAATCATATCACAAGAAGAAAGAAAGAGCATATAAAGCTGCATGGGATGATTCAAGTGATGATAGTGAAGATGGAGAAAAAGAAGTAGAGTGCCTTATTGCTACAACAAATGAAGAAGAAGAAGAGGTAAGCCTTTTTGATTTACCAAAAGAAGATCTAATTACTAGTTTTCAAGATACACATGAGAAATATGTTGATTGCAAAAAGAAACTAAAGAAGGCTACTAGAACTAATGAGGATCTATATGCTAGATTGAATAATCTTTCTTTCGAAAAGGATAGTATTGCTTCTGAAAATTTGAACTTGAAATCATCTTTAAATGATTGCAATATGAAGTTGCTTACTTTAGAAACAAATCATGATATTCTTTCTCAAGAAAAGGTTGATTTGCTTGCAAAACTGAATGATTTTCAGACTCAACCTATTCTATGTAATCATCTAGATTATGATGCTATTGTTAAAGAAAAAGACGCTTTATCATCTAATCTAGATCAAGCAAAGTTAGATATCAAAAAGAAGATGGATGAGATTATCAAGTTACAACAAGAAATTAATAGCTTGAGAAACAATGATGTTCTTGATAAAATTCTGAATAATTCTTCTAGTTATAATGAAAGGAGAGGTTTAGGATATGTTTCAAAAGGGAAATCCTATCAACCTAAACCTAGAAGAACACAAGAACCCAAGGCCAAAATTATGTATGTACCCAAGAACAACTCAATTCCTAGAAAGAGAAATGAGATTGACTCTATTAGTTGTCATTATTGCTTGCGTCTTGGACACTACTCTTTTTCATGCCCATACAAGAAAAGGGATGATGGTCTAGTTTGGGTTCCTAAAACTTAGAGATTTGAATTCGATTAGTTGAGATTTGACCTAAAACATTACTTTGATATACAAATGTCATATCTCAACAAAATTGAGCTTTAACTTTCATATTCTTGTACCTTGCTTGCAAATAATTACTGAAAAACAATACAGAAACATTCTCGGTCGAGAAAATGTTTGACCGAGAACACTGTCGGTCGAGAATTAGTCGACCGAGTAGGTTACTATTTTTAAGCTTGCAAAAATTCTGATAAAACCTATACAAACAACAGAATACTCAATCGAGAAAATCTTCGACCGAGATAAATTCGATCGAAGAAAAGTTCGACCGAATCAAGTTCTGCTGAACCTGTTTAATTGATCCAGTTTGCTATCAATTTGCTATAAATGATTGATTTAATTTGCAAATCAAGAATGAATCTTGGAGACAAATCTTTAAACATTTTGATAAGCTTGCATTATGACTTATTAATATACTTTGATTAAACTTGTTACAAAACATGGTGATTTAATTACTGTATAATAATCCACATGGATTGTCCTAAGTATTCCTTGGTCTATCTATATAAAAACCATGTGTCTTGAAATTTGATTTCAAATGATCATAATCATTGTATTATGGATATGCTTTTACTGTTTTATCATGATCATTATGTTCCATCTTTACTTGGTTTGCCTAAAATAATCTTGCTTAAAAATAAATGATTGAAATCTACATTCTTGCTATGATTGAACATGTTGTAGATGTAGTTCAATTGCCTTTTTGTAAGAAGAACTATCACTGTGGATAACAAAATGAAGATCATAAATTCTGAAAATTTTCTTAGGATATAACTTGCTCTAAGAAAATCAAGAACAAAGACTTCATTGTGATGCCTATATTAAGTTTTCAATTGATACAACCTTTTCAAAATAGGTATCAATCAAAGTGCTTCAAATTGATATACATTACATGTGTAACTCAATGAAAGTGCTTAAACTGTAAATCTACATAAATTTCCTCTTGGTTGAAATCAAGTTTGACCAAGGGGCACCCAGGTCAAAGTCAAGGTCGACCTAAAATAAGCTTGACCAAATGCTTATTTGTAAATCATCTTCTTGCACTTAACCTTAGTATATTGTAAACAAGATTTTAGTGCATAACTCTCATAAAAGGTTAACTTATTATGATCCAATACTTATTGTGACCTTAGAATCCTTAAACTATCTTGATTATAAGATCAAGGGGGAGATCACAAAAACTATCTTGACTATAAGATTAAGAAGGAGCTTACAAAACTTTGTAAACATCATAAAGAAAATTTGAAACAGGTTATGACCTTAGTTTTTTTAAGGTAATCTTGGCTATGAAAAGGAGCCTACAATATTCATGAAAGTGATATATATCTTGTTCTAAATGGAATTCTCTAAACAAATTTGGGCTTAACATCCCATGTATTTGGTTAGAGATACATTCATGTACTCTAGGCTTATAGGATTCTCATGTCATTTTTAGGGCTTAACATCCCTTGTAAAATGGATGAGAAATCAAAATACATATGCCATGGACCTAAAAGGATCTCATATCATTTCAAGGCTTAACATACTTTGCAAATGATTGAGAAATAAATTGTGGCTAAATTTGACATAAGTGGTTTGCTTTGAGTAACAAATTATCAAATTAAGGGGGAGTAATAAAAGTCATACTTAATGATTATCTTGGTTATCTTTTTGAAATGACAAAGGGGGAGAAATAATATAAAATCAAAAATATAAAATAACATGACTTTCATAATATCTCGGCCAACACATCCTTGCAAATAAGAGAATGGCTACAAAAGGTAAACTTCAGGTATGAAACTCGTATGATTTATATTTCCTTATTTTGTATTTTGGAAATGTTTTGTCATCTTCAAAAAGGGGGAGATTGTTGGCTAAATTGGACATTATTATAATCCCTTTGTTTTGATGATGACACACATTTCATTCTTGTAGATCTGACGTGCTACTTGAGTGTTGCAGGAGCTAGGTGGATGACAAATCTTTGGAAGATCTATATGCTCAAAATGCTTTAATTTCATGATTGTAATAAAGTGTAAAAACTTGTACAAGTATATAATGTACAAGTACTTAGATATCATGTAAATCAAGCATTTAGATCTTCCCTAGACAATCACAACACTTAGATAGGTCATCCCCTATAATAGTGTCACAACTACACACTGATACACACACTTAGTACATAGTTCAAAATATTGAAATAGAGTCATTCTCAGTCGACAAACTCCTCGACCGAGACACTCTCGGTCGACAAACTCCTTGACCGAGAATGACCCAAATAGCCGTTAGACACAATAAACAAGGTAGTTGGGAGTTGGAATCGAACGTTATATACACTTGCTCCAGACTGTCCCTCGGTCGACAAAGACTTTGACCGACTGGACTCTCGGTCGACAATTCCTCGACCGAGACTGTCTCTGTCTGTACTTTTCAGAATTAATTAACTAGCCGTTGCTAAAGCAATTAGTGGACAACTAATGGCTAGTTAAGCACTAAGAACCCCCTAGAAAGTGTCTAGAACGTCCTTAAGCACTCATAGGCCATTCCTATAAATAGGACATGCCTTAGGACACCCAAAACACACTTGTGCAATACTTGAGCATACATACTTGCAATTGGCAATCCACTTTTGTGAGCAATTGAGCAACTCCAACATTTGCTACTCATTTCCATTGCTCCAATTTCGTGTCCTATAGGCTAGCATCTCCTACCCACATCACTTACACTTTCATATACATTGCTTAGGAGATCAAAATGCTTGATATAGGAAATAAAGCCTTGTGCTACAGTGGTAATTGTAATTTCCGTTTTCCCTTCTTGTTCATTCTTATTTGCTTTATACTCTCCTTGCTACTCCTAGGGTTGGAGGTTGCGGATTGGAGAGGGAGATATCTTCTCAGGTGGAGAAGGATCTTCTCGGTGGAGAAGGAGGACTTTGGACTACTTCAAGAAGGTTGTCTCAACGGGCTACTTCAAGAGGAAGGCTACTTTAAGGGGGAGCTTGAAGTTACTTCAAGGAAGGCTGCTTCGAGGTTGGTGGGACTACTTCTAGGTGAAGGCTATCCAAAGGGTGGTGAAAGTATTTGTAATTTTATGTAACATCCTTGAGAGGTAATAAAATTTAAATACTTTCAAAATCCCAATTGGAAACAATTGGGTAGTGGACTGACTCCTTTAGTTTTTGCTAAAGGTGGAACCACTCTAAACACCTTGCCTCATTATTAAAGTTTCAATTGTGATTGCTTGAGTTGAATTATTGTGAAAATATTTATAAAACCCTATTCACCTCCCCCTCTAGTGGTTTTTCAGTGTTGTTACTTTATGGTGATCCCTAAATTTTTCTAGATTGAGGAGACACACTTTGTTGGTTGGCCAACCACAGTGTTTCTGTAAGCTAGGGAACTTGGGAATTTCTTGAAATGAGAGGACACGACATGTTAGTTGGTCAACACGGCGTGCAACTACACATTAATGAGAATCTACTTTTGCCTGCTATTAACATGCCATGTTGTTAAAACCACACCACGTGTTTCAATCAGAATCTTTAGAAATGTCTTCAAAGTTGTGGAATCTCTGTGTATCTGAATAAGGTTGGATTATAATAAATTATCCCTATTTTCCCATCAACATGTTGTACCTGCGATCAAAACCACGGAACAAGTAAAGAGAACAATAATGTGGGAAATCTAGCATGATTAGGGGAAACTTGAGGTAGAAAATAGAAAGAAAGTGCATGCAAGAGTAGGAAAAATGATTGTATAAATTATGCACATTAAATCCCCCTAAGATTCAGTCACTGCTTGTCCTCGAGCAAAAAGACATGAAAAAACATTAGAGAGAACACCAAGCACATGCATCAATCACATAAAATGAAAGAAGTGTATCATGCCAATCTAACCATAATTAATAGGTTTATGCTATTATCCATGGGTACTACTCAAGCACCCAAGATGGAAATTTAGTTTAGAAAAAGTGAGAAAAATCTAAGAAGAGTCAACAAAACAAAATGAAGTAGAATTTAGATGACCAAGTCAAATAACTAGTGAATATTCAATCTAACTCTCTCAATTATGAAAGATATGAAAGGTGAAACTCGAGCTAACATAAACAATACAATATCGCTCTCTTTGCTTTTAGAATATGAATAAGACAATAAAGCATGGGTTTTGGCACTCAACAATGAAAAAAGATAATGCACACACAAAATGAAACTTGGGGTAATTTACCCTCTTTAGGACATAACACCTAATCATCATAGCTAGATAGGACTTGCACTAGGCTAGCATATGTGGGCGGTCTATCCATATTATGTGGGAAATATATGTAATGTTTTTGAAGAAATAGATAAAATGATCATAAGTGAGTGGGGTTCCGCTTGAGAACCATGTGGCCCTAAAAAGAGCTTTTATTTCCCATTCATAAAGGAGTTAACTAGATTGCATAATCAACTGGATTTCACACTAATGTTATAGTTTTTTATTGAGAGGATGAAAACACACTAAGAATTTAACAAAAGCATCTAATATGATAAATAATGTTGTAATGTTGATTAATCCAAAAAGATTCAACCATTACATGTATTAAATAATCAAGAATGTGAAAGATGAACATGTAGGCTAACAACAAGAAACTAAATTGAAGTGAATGTGGTGGAAAACAAATTTCATTTAATTGATGCAAGGCTTGTACAATTTTTCTTCAACTGACATTTCTAAAAAATATTTTAGGACAAACAATTTAGCATATAGGGAATTTATTCCAATAAAGAGAAACACGCCTGTGAAAACACTAGATTTGACACTGTCTAAAATAGAAAATTAAGAAAAATAAATGGAAAGGAAAACTAAAGCTAAACTATCAGTTAGTTTCTCCCCTCTAAGCTTGAAATCTATAATGTCCTCACTGTAGAAATCAAACAAATTGTGTACCTCATCATGGTGGAGATGTTAAGGTGGAGGGCCCGTGCTCTAATCTGGAGCTAGAAATGTTGTGCCAAGGATTTATGCCTCTTTGTTAATATATCTTTTATTAGTTCCAAATATCTACACTTGTGATTTGCAGAATGGTATTTTGAACATCAATGTCGTTGGTCTATGCATTCTCCTCTTCAAAATAATCATAATATGATTTGGGAATATTTTTCTCATCATCATGAAGTGTGCGAAGGCTTTGCGGAAAAATGAAATTTAGCTTTTTTGGAGAAGCATCCTTTAGAGCATGTGCAAATTATTCATTTGAGATTCAATTTTGTTATATTTATTAGCTTCAACAACTACATATGGTATTCTATTTTATGGCGAAGAAGATTCTCCTATAATAGCTCCACTCCTTAAAGTCACCAACTTGTATGTTTGTCTAAGATTCATCTCCAATTAACTAGACGATGAATCAGATGGAGCCTTTTGATTATCAAGAGATTGTTGAGCAATTTGATCCTCCAACATCCTAGTGTGAGTGGAAATTCCATCCACCTTAGAAGAAAATTTTGAAATAGAATCCTTTAGCAGCTTCCTTTATTAAAGAAACTCATCATTTTGATGAACTTGAGTTGAGACAAAGGTCTCAAGCATGGACTCCAAACTCATCTTGTGCTCTAAATGCTGTTGTTGCTGATATGGATGATGTTTGTAGGTTTTGAGCATTGTTGTTGCTGTGATAAGAGAGATTCTTATGATCTTTTTAACCCGGATTGTAGGTGATTGAGTAGGGGTTGCAAGGATGCTTATTCCCAGATTTTGTATGGCATTGCATTGCTCCAATGTCTCTTCAAATTGAAATGGCATGGAAAAATACGAAGGAGTGTGTCCTGCTACTCCACATGCATCACAAACTACTTCAGAGTCTTGTACATGTTGATTGATTTGTTTATCAAACTTTTGAGATAAGAAATCTAGATTTGTTGTAATCAAGGCTACGACATCAACCATGTGTTTCCCAACTTGCTTGCTAGAATAGAGCTTGAGGAGCAAGGCTAGATATTCATGTCACAACTCCATCAGACATGATTAATTTTCATGTCTACAATAATGGCATAGGCCTCCCTGTATGATTCTTCACTAAAGCTCCATTTGCAACAACATCGATCGACATCCTTATGTGGTAGAATAAGCCATTATAGAAAGTTTGCAATAGAATCCAGTTGCTTAAACCATGGTGTAGACACATATGTTGAAGGTATTTGAACCTTTTCATGTGTCATACATGGTCTCTCCATCCTTTTGAGAAAAATTGGTGAGATGGTTCCTCAATTGTGTAGTCTTTCTTAGTGGAAAATATTTAGCTAAGAAAACTTTAAGGAGTTCCTTCCAAATGTTGGTGAAATTTATGGCAAAGAATAGGTACATACCTGGATCTATCTCTCAAATATAATGGGAAAAAAAGAAGGCAAATTCCATCAGTAGGAATCGATTTTATCTTGAAAGTTCTAAGATACTACAAAAATCTAGCGATGTGGATATTGGGATCCTCCATGGGTATCTGTGAAAACTTGGTTTGCTCACTCATCTATTATAGTCTTTATCTCTCTTCAAGAGACCCATATCACTCAATTTAACTCCAATAATAGTACTTGAGTGTGTCAATGATTCGATTTGATCACCTCAATGACTAATTTCATATTTTATAGCTCTAATTTGAGAAATTGAACCATGTACCATTTTGTAATATGTCAACATCTTACAAATTGAATTTCAAATTGAATTGAACATTTTCTATATAGTCTTCATGCTTTCTAATATATATCATTATGTATAGGATTCAAGAATCCAACGACACAAAAATCACTCCAATCTGACCTTTATAGCCCAAGTTATGAAATTTCAAAGATCTTCTCATTTTACTTGATTTTTAAGTTGGGTTTGATTCTTTTACTGCTCTTGGGCCAGCCTCATTGGGGCCCAAGAGAGGGCACACATCCCATCCACTGCCCCTCCTTTCCTCAAACCCTGAATGTCCCTCTTTTCTAATCGTTAAATTAGCACTCATTGGATCCTTGGTTGATCCAATGTATCTCGTATAATTTCCCAGCTCTGTACATGCCCTACGGATTTGCCGTTGAACCTTTTCCAATCATGACCAAGAAGCCCTCAGATAAGCCACTGTATGCACCCTCTTTGACCATTCTTACCTTCTTTCACTCCATTTTCTTCCTCTTCTTCTTTTTCTTCCATTTTGCCTCACTCTCGTGTCCTAAAACACCTCTAAATCCCACCTTCTTCCTCCCCCACCCACGGTGGTGCCACCATCTTAGAACTTAGGCTCAATGGTTCCCTGATCTCCTTTAGCAAAATCCAATGGCATGGTTGGCTCTGCGGAAGTGAGGATACCATGGGCAACCTCTCTTCGTAAGATCATGGAAGTAGGAGTGTCGACGGGTGCGTGCTCTGACAAGTGTCGATGCCCTACAACAACCACTGCTTCATACAACTTGGACGTAGAGAAGATGAGGCACTCACCCTCCGATCCTCAATCTACAATCACAATCATACAATGGATCCAATTGATTCACCACTCGCGGGCATGACCCAATCAACTATAGCATAGATTGTTGACCCGACCCCATTGCCACGTGAGTGCAAATCGGGTCCATTGTGGTGAGGGCACGCAGGCACAAAGGAGACACCTACCCTAGCCACCCGATCACAGATCAAGGGCTTGGCGCCACCCTCAAATCAAATGTTAACGTTGCCTATGGTCCTTTCATAATGTTCTTGATGCAAATTAAAAAAAATGATATATCCCAACTCCCATGGCCAAATATAGAAAATGTATATATTAAATTCATCAACTCGATAAGACCTACACTTTGGGATTGGTTCTAGCCCTAATTCAACCTTTTGTTCCCTTATTCACTAAAAGTTATGAACTTTAGTATACTGAATACATTTGAAGTACTATTATGATCAAGCTTGGATATTCGATCAAATTTCACCCTCTTAATCATGAAATCAGTAACTTTTGTGCATCTTTTATCTACAAGAGGGTATGATCACCCCCATTTCCCCTCAATGACTCTAAATTCTATTATGTGACATGTTTTGGATAATAATGATGGGTTTTGCTCTTTTATACTAATCTTTCTTCATAGTAACACCAAATGCAAATTCAACTTGAAAGAACAACTTGGTTTCTCCCCATGACCCTAATATCAACTACTAATCCCCATTTTTTAAGTGTGTAAATATAGTTTGAGATGCTTGAATGTGACTCACCTTATGATGATGTATGTTGAACTTTGGTCAAATGAGGTCCTTGACCCATTTGGTGCATCCAACCATAGTGTTCCTTGAAATCAGTAGCTTTATGCTACCATATGGTACTCATATCCACCATTATCTTCTTTTTCCATGTTGAATCCTTTAGACACCTAACACATGTATGTGCCCCTATTATGTGAATGATTGACTACACCTTGAATCAATAGTGTGTTTGACCTGTAATATGCACCCAATTACCTTAGATATCTGAAATCACTCATCTTTTGATGCTTAGTGACATAAATGCCTAAGGTATATACTCTTTGTACTATGATTGTACTTGTGATACTTGATACATCCATAATGACCTAATGTATTCCAAAATAGCTTGATTGTCTTCCTTGAGTCCCAAATGTGATATGGATCTCAATCTTGTGTCTTCCCTTCCCAAACCAGGAAGTATCCTCCCTTATGATTGTCTTGATGTGGATGTAACATATAATCTATATATGGAACCCTAATGGCATATGAACTACGTTGAGGCTTGCATGTATGTAAGACTGTTGATACCCAAGGTTGGGAATATGATGCCTAAACCCTAGGGGACATATACCCATATTATAATTTGATTTTTATGTCCATACTTTCCTGATCTTAATCATGCTTGATGCTTGGATTCTTTGTCTTGATTGGATCATGACCTTGTATGCACTATTATGAGTCTTTGACCCTAAAATGTGCATAAGTGACTCAAATCTTGAAATGCTCGTATAATTTAAATAGAACATCAGAATGACTTGATACTCAAACCACGCCTTCATGATGGACCCTAAATCAATAAGAGATAATAAAATGCACTAATAAGCAACTTGGAACCTAACTTAGCCAAACCCCTAAAATGAAGCTAATTAGGGTTAATGATGAAAATATAATACATGTATGAATCTTGTGCTTAACTAGGTGGTTCTTGAGATCTAGATGATCAAGGATAGGTTATATAATCTCTAAAATTAGGTACATGCTTTAATATTTATATGAATATGGCTTTCTTGATTGAAATATGATACATATGTATGCTTGTTTACTTGCTCAAATATTGCCATGTAGTATTCTAGTATTGTACTCGATTGTTTGTCTTGTATCATTGTTATATAATTTTCAAGCATAACATAGAAAATCCATTATACAAACCTCATACACCTGACTAAAGTTTTGGGGTAAGGACATAAGGTTGGGCATCCTACTTGAGTTATTAATATAGGGGAGATTGTTGATAAAAAGGGTTACCTAATCTTGAGCACCCTCATAGACTCTTTGAAGGAGAAGTTGTCCATAAAAGGCCTTATAAATACATGATACTAATGAATGCATGAAATGATGGTATACTTGGAGTGAAATGACATAAAACACAAACTCTCATTTTATTAAATACTTAACTTGTTTATTTCTTTTTTGTTAACTCTGAAAATCTTTTCAAATTATGCAAAGCTTATATATATGTATCTTTTAGCTGTGTACCTAGCACCTGGTGTGCTTGACCCACCTTGTTTCACGTATTTTACAGGTTCAAAAATAGCTAGAAGTTTATGGGCTTGGTGAGCTATGCCAGGTGTACTGGTTGTAAGTTCCCTAGTATACATGAGCATACTTGTAAAAATGTACTCTTGAATTCATATTTGAAAGCTTGTAATAAACAATGGTGTTTAATATATCTTGTTGAATGTGGAGATTATGATTGGTTCTTTTATCTTGTTATATGTTCATGTATGCTGAGATTTACACTTCTACATTCTGTTTTCGATAATATCATGTTAGGGATGGATGCCTAGGTTTTATCACCATTGACTTTATAGTCATTTGGAGTTAGGATTTGGGTAACAAATAGTTCCAAAAAAGATGGTATCATAGCATGAATATAACTACACCAAACATTACTCACATGAAACACAAACTAAACATAACCTTACATCTCAAACCTACAAACTTAATGAGTTGTCCTTTATGGACTAAGATGACTTAGCCTCTAGGTTAGAACCTAGATGTTCTAGAGCTAGGTGTAGACTTGTGTAACCCCTAGAACCTTTCTTTTCTCCTCCTTCTATCATGTACTATGGGCTGTAGGTTTAGAAGGGTGAAAAAGGGAGATATTATTACAACCCTAGAAATATGTTCTAGGCATGTGCCAGGGTAGCTACATAATTATGCATCATGTTCTTACTAGTTCTCTAGGTGTCATGGTACTGGATTTCCTAATGTGTGTGGTAACTTGTTTTGGTTTTAGTTTTGTTTGAATGGAGTAGTCGTTTCCATTGCTTGTTTCAACATTAGAGAAAACCTATTTCAAGTATTAGTATATGTATATATGAAAATGTCACCACACACAAAATGACAGCGAGTGTCCATGTGACCTAGGAGAAAGAGATGTAACATCAAGTCTATATTAGAGAGTCTAGATGATAGTTTTAGCCTCTAGAGTTGTCTAGAGACATGATAAAGGTTATGCTAGTAAGTAGACTAGATGAACTACGTCAATGATGACAATGATGATGATGATGATGGTAATGATGATGATGATGTCAATGGCAAGGATGATGATGATGATGATGATGCGATGTTATGATAAGTTTCAACATATTCAAGTATGTTCTTATGATATGATATGAGTTTTGCCGTGCAACCTTAGCTAAACTTAGCGCCTTGTACGATACATGTAACTTGGTTGATGTGCTAAACATAGCTAGTGGGTTGGCATGCTTACTTGTGACTAGTCTTGTATATGCTAAGTTTATGATACGTGAGATATGATTTATGACCAACATAGGCCTCAACATTTTTACAAAGAAGGACCTATAGCCTGGGATATACAAAAAGGGTGAAATACTGATATGATTCGACCCAACACGAGAGAAGGTCGGAGTACCTAACCTCCAAAATATATGAAATGTTGAAAAATATTAATGATGGAATACATGATGATGAGTCCCTAACTAAAATACTCCTAAGTATGTGAGTTGAGTCACCTAGTGTGTAGTTCCCTTGACAATGTTGAACCCTAGATTTCCTATGAAAACATCTAACCTTAGAGGAAGAAGCATTCAATATATGATGTTTTGCTATATAGGTAAGGGGGATGTCCTAACACCCTAACATGATGTATATGACATGTGATCTCCATGATGATCCACATACTCAGGTTATTGGTTCTATGTGAAGGAATCTAGTGGTTGAGCTTGTTTTTGAATTTTGTTATGGGTAGAAGGTTGTGGTTAGCATGTCTTGTTGGAAATAGATGGGTCTTAGCTTGAGTGGCTTGAGCTTGTGGAGCTCCTTTGAAATACAAGAGAGATAATTGCTAAACCTTAAGGTTGATGATAATGTTGTTCCTCAAATGATGCTTGATACGTGAGATAATCTTGCCTAAATTAAAAACTTGATGTATGCATGATAAGTCACTCTCATAAGCTAGACCTAATATGAAACGATACCTTGCATAAAAGATGTACCTTTGAAATGATGAACTCAATAAGATGATGCATTGAGATATTAGCTTGAATATCATGAACACCATGTTTTATATCAGATCCAAGATGAAAAGATATGAACATAATTGGGGATAGTCAGTAGATTTTTGGGGGAAAACTAAAACATGCATGAATTGTAGTATTATGATGAAATACACATTCGATTATAGTCTCGTTTGAAAGTCACGATGATTAACATGTTTTCTTGAGAAATTGATAACATATATTTTGACAATACACCTTGGTCTTATATGAAGATATGAACAAAAACCCTAACATATTAGGGATAAGGGATGTGAAAACCCTAATTTTGATATGATGTTACAACATGATGGAATCCTATGTAAAAATGTATAGATATTGGGATGGGTACACCCTTGATAACAATAAACTAGGTATGCATCCCATGGTGGGGGATTCCTTGGGAACCTAAAACTGGTTAATTAATCATGATAAATATCGACATTGACCTTTGACTATAATCTTGGATGAATTTTAAGGACGAAATTTTGATCAAGGAGGGAAGGATGAGACAACCTAGTTTTCTCACTCATCTATTATAATATTTCTCTCTCTTCAAGAGTCCCTTCTCACTCAATTTAACTCCAATCATAGTACTTGAATGTGTCGATGACCAGATTTGATCACCTCAATGACTAATTTCATATTTTATAGATCTAGTTTGAGAAATTGAACCATGTACCATTTTGTAATATGTCAACATCTTGAAAATTGAATTGAAACTTTTCTATATGATATTCATTCTCTCCAATGTATATCATGATGTATAGGATTCAATTGTGAATCCAATGGCAAAGAAATTACTCCAATCCGACCTTTGTATCCCAAGTTATGAGATTTCAAAGATATTCTTATTTTACTTGGTTTTTAAGTTGGATTTGATTGTTTTAATGCTCTTGGGCTGGCATCATTGGGGCCCAAGAGAGGGTGCACGACCTATATGCCACCCCTACTTTCCCCAAACCCTAAATGTCCTCTTTCTTGCCTGTTGGATTAGCACTCCTTGGATTCTTGGTTGATCCAATGACTCTCGTATCATCTCCCAGCTCTGTACAGGCTCAGTGGATTTGTCGTTGAACCTCCCCCAATCACGTCCAAGCATCCCTCATATAAGCCTCTATATGCACCCTCTTAAACCATTCTTAGCTTATCTCACTCCATTTTCTTCCCCTCCTTTTTCTCCAATTTTCCCTCACTCTCTTATAGTAAAACACCTCTAGCTCCCACCTTCTTCCTCCCCTATCTGTAGCGGTGCCACCATCTTAGATCTTGAGTGTGATGACACCTTGGTCTCCTTTCGCAGAAGCTAATGGTGTGGTTGACTCTAACAAGTTGATGCTCTACAAGAGTAGTTGCTTGACATAGCTTGAGTGTAGAGAAGCTGAGGTCCTCACCCTCTAATCCTCAATCTACGGTCATGATCTGACAACAAATCCAGATGACTCACCCACTCATGGGACTAACCCAATCAACGGTAGCACCGACTGTTGACTCGACCCCATTTCCACATGAGTGCAAATTAGACCCGTTGTGATGAGGGTGTGCAGGCACAAAGGAGTGACTTTCCCTAGCTGCCTGATCAAGGATTAAGGGCTTGGATCCTCCCTCAACTCAAATGGTAACACTACCTATGGTCCTTTCATAAATTTCTTGATGCAAATTAAAAAAGAAATGATATATCCCAACTGCCATGGCCAAATATAGCAAATTTATAAATCAAATTCACCAGATCGATGAGACCTACACTTTGGGCTTGGTTGGAGTACCTAATTCCACCTCTTGTTCCTTTATTTCCTGAAAGATGTGAACTTTAATATATAGAATATATTTAATGTACTATTATGATCAAGCTTGGATCTTTGATGAACTTTCACCCTCTTAATCATGAAATCAATAACTTTTATGAGTCTTTTATCTACTTGAGGGTCCTAATCACCCCTATTTTCCCCTCAATGACTCTAAATGCTATTATGTGACATGTTTTGGGTAATAGTGATGGTTTTTACTCTTTATACTAATCTTTATTCATAGTAACTACAAATGATGAATCAACTTTGAAACAACAACTCGATGTCTCCCCATGACCCTTATATCATCTCCTAATCCCCTTTTTGCTAAGTGTGTAAATATAGCTTGAGATGCTTGAATGTGACACACCATATGATGATGTATGTTGAAATTTGGTCAAATGAGGTCCTTGACCCATTAGGTGCATCCAACCATAGTGGACCTTGAAACTAGTAGCTTTATGCTACCATATGGTACTCATATCCACCATTGTCTTCTTTTTCCATGTTGAATCCTTTAGACACCTAATGTATGTCTTTGCCCCTATTATGTGAATGATTGACTACAACTTGAATCAATGGTGTGTTTGACCTATAATATGCACCAAGTTTCCTTAGATATCTGAAATCACTAATCTTGTGATTCTTAGTGACATAAATGCCTAAGGTATATCCCCTTTTTACTATGATTGTTCTTGTGAAACTTGATACATCCATAATGACCTAATGTATTCTAAAATGGCTTGATTGTATTCCTTGTGTCCCAAATGTGATATGGATCTTGATCTCATGTCTTCCACTCCCAAATTAAGAAGTATCCTCCCTTATGATTGTCTTGATGTGGATGCCACATATAATGCATATGTGGACCCCTAATGGCATATGAACTACGTTGAGGCTTGCACGTATGTAAGAATGTTGATACCCACGGTTGGGAATACGATGTCTAAACCCTAGGGGACATCCATTTATATTAAAATGTGATTCTTATGTCCATAATTTCCTGATCTAAGTCATGCTTTATTCTTGGATCCTTTATCTTGATTAGATCATGACCTTGTATGCCCTATTATGAGTCTTTGACCCTAAAATGTGCATACGTTACTCAAATCTTGAAATGCTCGTATAGTTTAAATAGAACATTAGAATGACTTGAAACTTGAACCACACCTTCATGATGGACCCGAAATCAATAAGAGATCATCAAATGCACTAATAAGCACCTTGGAACCTAACTTGGCCAAAACCCTAAAATGAAGCTAATTAGAGTGAATGAATCTAATACATGTTGCAATCTTGTGCTTAACTAGGTAGTTCTTGAGATCTAGGTGATCAAGGATAGGTTATATAATCTCTAAAATTAGGTATGTGCTTTCATAGTTATATGACAATGGCTTTCTTGCTTGAAATGTGATACATATGTATGCTTGTTTACTTGCTCAAATATTGCCATGTAGTATTCTAGTATTGTACTCGATTGTTTGTCTCATATCATTATTTTATAACTTGCAAACATTACATAGAAACTCCATTATACAAACCTCATGCACCAGCCTAAAATTTTGGGGTAAGGACATAAGGTTTGGCATCCTACTTGAGTTATCAAGATAGGGCAGATCGTTGATAAAAAGGGTTAGCAAGTTCAACACCCACATAGTCTCTTCCAACGAGAAGTTGTCCATAAAAGGTCTTACGAATACATGATATTGATGAATGCATGAAATGATGGTATACTTGGATTGAAAATGACATAAAATATGGCTCTCATTTTGCTAAATACTTAACTTGTTTATTTCTTGTTCTTTACCTCTAAAAATATTATTAAATTATACAAAGCTTATATATGTATCTTTCAGCCCTGTACTCAACACCTCATGTGCTTGACCCGCCTTATTTCATGTATTTTATAGGTTCAGAAATGGCTAGAAGTTGATGGACTTGGTGAGATATATCAATTATACTTGTTATAAGTTCCCTAGTATACATGAGTAGACTTCTATAATTGTACTCTTGAATATGTAATTGAAAACTTGTAATAAACAATGGTGTTTAATATATGTTGTTGAATGTTGAGATTATGATTGGTGCTTTTATCTTGTTATCTATTCATTTTGAGCTTTATATTTCTGCATTCACACTTTGATAATACAATTCAAGGGATGGATGCCTAGGTCCTATCACCATCGACTTTATAGTCATTTGTAGTTAGGATTTGGGTAACAAACGGTTCCATGATAGTGTCCCTCCAAATTGATTTTGCTGTATCATATGTATAATGGTGGGACTGATAGAAAATCTTTTGCCCCAATTTGTGGGATATTGATAGCCTTATTAATGTCTATAGCAGTTGGAACAACAAAGTATTTAAGGGGAAAATTGTCTTCTATGATTGGTTCTTCTTGTTGAGTTGGATGTTCAGGTGAAGCTAGTGGTGATGAAGGTGATGATTGTAGTGATTCCTCCAAATCAGATTGAGGTTGAATCCTCCTTTCTCTTTTGAGGCTGCTAATATAGTACTTTGTTTTGGAATATAGAAATTTGGATGGTTCAAATCCTCTTTTGGATTACCACATACAATCTTGCAAGTAAAGAAGGAGAGTGAAGTACAAAAATGAAAATGGAGGATACAAAAATATGACAATGTTGATGATCATGATTAAAATGATGGTTGATATGACATGGTAGTGGTGTGATCTAGTCTTGCTTACTATACAACACTTCTTACTCTAACAATACCGATGCTCCTCGAAAATGACACCAAAAAGTTGTTAGTATATGGGTGTGTGTAGTATTATCAAGGTCAGTTTAGGAGGAATGTATTGTTAGGTGCAAGAGTGTTAAACTGCAACAATCTAGATCTATTTCAAAGGTTGATTTGGATTTACACTAGTAAACTAAGCAAACTATATAAATAAACTAAAATAGATATCACTTGATACAAAAGATTTCAGTCGATTAATAAGTATTGGGAACAAGATTTCACAACCATATCATAACAATATGAAGTATGAAAATCAACTATGCTAGAAACAACATAGTGGTGTTTTGCATCCTACACACACCTCTCGGTAGTGTATAACACTCCTAATTTCATATAGCACTCCTATTCTTATACCAAATTTTGGATGACAAGCCTTCCTTCTCAACACATCTCGGCCACTCTCATGGTCAAGGTGGTGTTGCTAAGGCACACCTCTTTACTCCTATTGTATGTCTTCCCAGATCATACAAAGAGCATATATCAAACATACTAAGTGTCTAACAAATCATGTAATAAGAAAAATACACCGATGAACCTTAGAACAATGAAACTATCTAACAATAAGGATGAAAATTCGAGTTTAGTAGAGTTATGACATGGGAGTTACTCTCTCATGCCCAACAATAAAGGCTCTACTCATCCATGCCCATAGAAGGCAATAACAAGTAGTAGAATGTAGAGAAGAACATGGTAGAACAAATAAAAGAACAAAATTTCCAAGGTACATATGGGACAAAGTGGAACTCTGACTATGAGTGGAAATTTCATCCTCTTTGAAGCTCTTTCTCCAGAAACCTTCTCTCCTAAGCAGATGGAATGAAGGATGGAGATCCCTACCGCAATGGCTAATTTTTTGGGGGGAGAAAGTGGTTTGCTCTTCTCTCCAAATTCACACTCCTTTCTCCCTTAGCTCTGTTGTGTACGCCATTTACTTTAGATGACTCATGATAACCATCTCAAGTGAATTGTGTTCATATATAAAACTCAGGGATGGGTTTCTTTTTAATTTCAACTGCAGGTAACACAACATGTGGGTTGTCCAACATGGTGTGTTAGTTGTGATAACTAAAGCCGAACTGCTATGATCAAAGATATATCGACGTGTTAGATGACCAACACATTGTGTTGCTAGAATCCAGGAAGATCTGAGCAGTTCTAGAGCAAGTGAACATGGCGTGTATATGTGATGACATGTCATGTTGTTGCTTTATAATGATCCCTGACATCTTCTAGACTGAGGAGACACACCGTGTTGGCTGGGAAACACGTCGTGTTGCTGCAAGTCAAGAAACTTGGAAATTTCCTAGAATGAAGAGACACATCATGTTAGTTGGCCAAACATCGTGTTGCTGCACGTCAGTGAGAATGCTCTTTTGCCTGCTATTGACACACCATGTTGTTTAAACCACAAGGCGTGTTTCTATCAAAATCTTTAAAAATATCTTCAAAGTTGTGGAATCTCTTGGGGAATCTAAATAAGGTTGGATTATGATTATATTATCCCGATTTTGTTGTAAAAAAATGTACCTGTGATCAAAATCATGGTACAAGTAAAGATAACAACAAAGTGGGAATCTAGCATCATTAGAGTAAACTTGAAGTAGAAAATGGTTTGAAAATGCATGCAAGAGTAGGAAAAAACACTTTATAAATCATGCACATCATGATCCTCTCAGGTCCCACTCATTACAAGTATGGTATCAAATCCAAGAATCTAACTACTTCAACTTTATCTCCCTTGGATCCTTACCTCATAGTGAAAGTCTCTAGATGATGTGCTTACCCTAGAATCAACATATATTAATATAGAAGAAGGATAAAATATTTTATGAGATGCGGTAAGGATCTTGAGTAGATAACCCTCAGGTTGTAGGAAACCATGTCCTTTCCCAATAATGTAAGTGAGGTGCCCGTGTAGCCCTTGTGTTGTTATGAGATATGACTCTAGGATGGAATCATGCGAGGATGATGAAGTACTAGAATAGGGATATGTATGTATGGTAGACATTATGAATTGGTTCTTGCATTGAATTTGGCACCATGTGTATGTTTTATATCATACTTTTCATTGCCAAAATTTACTTTCCATTATAATACTATATGTATAAAGAAATTTTTTTCAGATTTTATGGTTCCTTGAACCAAGATACAATTATAAATTTATGAATTAATGGATGAGAAAACCTAGAATAGGTAAGGATAAAACTCTAGTAATCATAGTACTGAGAGTGAAGTGATGATTATAACAAGTATCTCATTCCTAAGTCTTAGTGGAGTTACCCTATATATCCCATTATGTAGTGGAAAGTTGTATTTGGCGAATTGCAACTAGTGTAGTGTGAGCTATAGGGATGTTGCTACATTTAAATTCCATAGATTGTATAACCTAAATAGTTAGATAATATCTTTTAGGTGGAGGTGAGAACTATATGCATCATGACCCCTCCCGCTCAACATAACCTTGAGAATGGATTATTCTAAGTTATTCATTTAAACTTATTCTATGGGGTGTAAGGCATTTGTGTTGTAAGGTATGCATGAAAATATTTCAAGGAACTATTTGAGAGGAAGTGTTCTATAACATACTAAAACGTGACAACCCTAGAAACCCATATTACATGAATTGGATGCATTTGGACTTCGTTCATTAGAAAAAATCCGAACATGGTGTAATGTATACCCTCACTGAATTTATATGATCTTACTTCCTCAAGTGACTTAAAGATCATATTGGGATTCATATAGTGAGATCTATATGTTCTAAGCTTCAGCAGTAAACCTCTTACTTTCATAGGATGATAATAATATATAAGTAGTAATTAGATGATAATAATAGTGGGGAATTTATAATAATATACCATACCTTACATGATATAAAGATGTTATTCACGTAATGGATTCATGTAGTAATAAAGTGTAAATTTTGTCTTGGATACTCATATAGTTATATAACATAAGTATCAATAAACATGTATAAAGACACATTAATGTATCACAGCTCTTATTAATATGACTTATTAAACCAACAAATATAACAATTTCTAAAACGAATTAAAACATATACAAGTAACAACATTGATGGAAAGTACCTTGGTTGTGAAGATATGTTTTCATCTTATCTATCTAAATAGGGCTGCATTCAATCATTATATGTTTTTCTACTATAATTTTTGTTTAAGATTGGTCAATTTATATTATTTTGACTACATGTGTTGAACTTTTAACATACAATAACATTCTTTGGTTGCAAATAGTTGAGGTTTGGCAACTGCGAATCCTATCTAGTTCAAGTAAGGGATTTGAGGTATATCAATATGGTTGTTTTCATGAAATTGAATAAAAATAGAACCATAAACCTACTAAAATTGATGAGAGAAGTAAGGTGATTTGGTGTTAGAAAAGCATACAATGTACACCTAAAAATATAAAAATTTGGTGCTTTTACAAAAGTAATTCACCATTCATGCATAAAATAAGCTGAATATAATTTAGTATAAATACATGGTCACCCAAGTTTTTTATGGGGAAATTCGTTCAACTAGACAAAAAGTATCTTCATTGGTTAGGAAATAATTTCGACTGACCAAACAATTTGGGAAAAATGTAGAAGTACATAAATGTCTCAAATTTAACGTACCAAGAATATGAATTGGTTTATGTGAAACCAATTCGACCCAAGAATGTCTTATTCATGTCTTAGATTCAAGAGCTTCGAATTTTTTAAGAGAGAAGGACGTTTCTATGTTTTATAATATTTCGAAGTTTTAACTCTAGGGTTTCCTATTTCCAAATTTGTTGGATGCAAGTAAGTTCACTAACCCCTTTATAAGGTTTTATAACTTTATTATCTTTTATGTATAAAGGCCTCAATTCCTCTAATAGGATCAAATATATCTCAAATTTATTTATTTTTCATTCTTTCTCTTCAATTCTTCTTGCTTAAGGCTCTTGAGTTAGAAGGAGAAACAAGAGTATTGGTTGCTTGATATTCATTTTGAATTCAAGAATCTTAGTTCTTGGGATTCTAAATTTGAGGTATTTTAAAAATGAAGTTAATGGTTAAGACATGTTAAGATATTTTAACATGTAGAAAGCCTAATCCTATTTGATTAAAACTCAATGTAAATGTTGCTTTCATATCTGTGGGGTTGGTTACTCAGCTAGGGAAAATATTAAGGAATTCAATATCTCCTTTTATATATTAGTTATCAATGATTTTTATTTGTTTGGTTTGTGATATGAAAATCAAATTCTACTATAAGCTGGTGTCAAAGAAACTATGTTATTTTATGCCAGAGTTTCCTAAATTAGCTTAAATGAATATGACACATGGAAATTGGATGCACATGTATAGAATGTCATCACATGGATTTCATAAGATTCCTTGGTTTTTATTATTGGATCTTTGGTAAAATCAAAATGGTTTGTGTATGAGGGCAATATGAAGGCTTCAAATTGAGATTTAGCATTGAGGGACTGACTGAAATGAGCCAACGAAATGATGTATGATTGTAATTAAAGGATGGATTGCATGCTAATGGTTTTTATGTGTTGTACACCTGATGTGGGTAGTGATTAATGAGATGATTATGATTATGCATAAGGATGTAATGAACCAAGTCGATTTCATGAAAAAAATTAAATTCAATAATATGATGGAAATGAGAGATAAATATATAACTTTGGATATGATCTTATATGGAAGAAGATATGTTGATTTAGTTATATTACTTCACTTGAAGGCGATTAGTTTAATGAATTTGATATAACTGCAACAAATCTATTACAATATGGTTTAATAATTGGGTAGTAAATCATACATGAATGCAAGTCTTTTTCACAAAACAAATAATAATGAGCTGAGAAAGTGAATAAGTGCTAATGATCGAGTTGAAGTATATCTAATATATTATATTGATTAAATTTTATAGTTTTAGTATAAATGGAAGTTTATGCTTTTAATTACCAAAATACAATGCAAGTTCAATGACCTAAAATTCAGTATCCAAATGCAAGAAAGAAAATGGAAGGAGGTGAACTAAAATGGGATGATTAGTAATGGGAATATATCAATGAACCAATTATGAGGAAATGTTTAATTTGTTTATTTGAAATGTATTTGGGATAAAGAGAGGCATTCTCTCCCCCTCTCTCATGCCTGTGACAGAGGCTAAACGTCCAGGAGGGTGGTAAACTAAGGCGGCCGCTGGGATTCTAACCTGGGTCCTTTCGTGAGGAGACACTGTGCTTGACCACTTGAGCCCCTCCTTGTCAACTATTCAAAATGTATTTGAACTAGTTAAAACTAAAGTAAAACCATTTAAATCAGACTATGTAGGATTTAAATGATAAATAAACATTGTATATCAAGGGAATTGATAATGTTTGATCCCTAGAGTAGTAGTGAAGAAGAAATGAAAGAAGTTAAGACATATGAGCATAAAATGAAGGGAACCCCAAGGAATTAACTAAGTGGAGTTAAGAACCTATTTGTAACTCTAATATGATGATTTCAGTAATAATAATGGATACCATTATTTGATGAAGGATAGATGAATGTAACAATTTGAACATATCTTAATTTTTACAGAAGGGAGGTAAATTATGGTAGTTGGACAAAAAACGTATTTGTATGAAGTATTAATAGTATGGAAAGAATGTTTATGCCTTCATACCACTTTATACATGAGAAAATTTAGGAAGAATAATCCATGTGTTGAATCATAATCTTGATTTAGGCATAATGAATAACAGTAAATATTGCATAAAACAATATTATTATGGGTGCTAATTAGACCTGTAAATGGATACCCAGAATCCACACATTTGATCCAGATACGAGTCCAAAATTTTGAAAAAAATTCATCATCCTTCGAATTCATACCAAATTACGGATATTGGATTTTGGATCCAAAATTTTTGGATCGGATATCGGATATTTCTATATCCGCTACGAAAAAATCCAAATTCGACAAATATATACATATATCATCAAATATGTATTTTTTGTATATAAATATATAAATAATATAAACATTTATCACATATATTTGATGTAATATCAATATTTCATATATATAATATATTTATTTACATTAAATGTATGGTTTTTGGTTCATATCGGATATTTATCTGAATTTGAATATTATCTGTTTAGATCGAATTCAAATATTGTTATATGATTTCCGTCGGATATCAGATTGGATATCAGATCAAACAGTTTTTTTTGGATTCAAATACTCGATATAGTAGTATCCACTCCGTATTCAATCCATGTATAGGTCTATCCCTAATATCGTTGTGAATGTTTACCAGGAAGTGTGAAATGGAATTAACTAATAAGAAATGTGATGGATTGGGATAGTATGTAATTATGCACGTTTGAGAAACCCTGATTATGGGAAATACATGAGAATACAATTACATATGGGGATGATGGCCCTATCACGGTTCATATGAAATAGTGTGAGAGTTGGAAACTTACTTATTTATGGTAAATTGTAGAATTATATGGTTCTTGTAGTGAATATTGAATATTGTCGTTCTTATCAATACTAATCTGATTCATTTCATTCTAGTTTCTTGTGGATACAAAAAATGATAAATAATGAGTTGAAATCTCTTTAAGATGTGTATAAATATTAATAAGTAGAATGATTAATCTGTCTACTTAGGTGCCTTGAATATTGTGAGTTTCCCTTGAAGTCCATGTTGAGGAAACGAAACAAAAGGGAATATTGTGAGTTTCCCTTGAAGTCCATGTTGGGGAAATGAAACAAAATTCCTTGTAGTAGTTAAAGGATTATTAGAAGGATATCCAAACTGTGGATCTAAAACTTGAAGGTTAGGCTACTATGATTTTTGGATGCTTGACATGATGTTTGTGACTCTAAGTACTTTGTTGTTAAAATATATGTCCATAAAGGAATAGACTATGCTATTTTTTAATGTGAAGTATGATCAATATCTAAGATATGATATACTTTTGTTTTATGTCTATTTTGTGTACATGAGATGAGAATTCAATGGAAGAGAGGTTAGCTTCCCTACCTTGTTCTCTTTAGGATACCTTGTCATGGACTTGTATCTATGTAACTATCTTAGGGTGGTTGGATAAACCCTGAGATAGTGATGGTGAGTCATTGACATGAGAATTAGGCATGGAAACTTCTCCAAATAATGTATGTTCCAATAAGATTAAGAGAAGATTTATAAAAGATGATAAGTTGTGTAGAAAATGAGATGAATGTGTGGTATATTCCATTTTCCTCTAGTTGATGAATATGTTGTTGTTGAATATATTTCTTATAAGTGAAGATCTATTACTATTTATTATATGATAAAGCATTGTTTGTTATCTATTCATTATGCAATATGAATAGAATATGTTGGATTATAAGTAAACTCTAATATCTAGTCCATTTTGGGTTTGATATCTACTCATAATTGATAATGGACCTTTAGTTGATATTATAATAGTTTTTGATGGTAGACATGTCTTATGTGGACTTCAGCTTTAGCACTACATGATATGTTTGGGATTCGTATGATGGGGTATCACAAAGATGGTGTTATTATTGTTGGATTATAAGTGTTTCGTTCTCAATTTTTTGTATTTAATTATAATACGACTCTTGTGTAACAAGTTTAGTTTGTAAAATCTAGCATTTTCTAGTCTGTTAGAACCTATGATCTCAAAGGCATAGTTAATAAGTTGAAATATGACTTAAATGAATGTTTTTATGATAAGTTACTTTATTGTCACAATCCAAAACTCTTAGTTCTTGGATTATCTATTAGACTTATAGATAATATCTATCAGTTTATTATAAATTCAATACGCAAAGTGTGATGTTGATACATGTTAACTGAGTGAGAATTTTCCACTCATTGGGGATCTATAAGTGTCTCATGTGGATGATTAAAATGGTTTAGGCATGATACCATCCAACAAAAGGTCTTGATAAATCATATGTGAATAGAATAAACTAGATAAAATGCCTGTGTCGTCTCACTTTCCCAGATGAGTAGTGTATTTCTTATATGTACATATAAGCTTATGTAAATTAAATTGCATATGAGTAATAATATTTTATTTTGATTTTAATGGAATAACAATGGGGTTGTTTGATAATAATAAGTGGATTTAGATTTTATGTGGAGTTCTTCATAATATTTCATAGAAAAAGAAAAATGTACTCGTGTTTCTTTACAACAATTTTAATCATGTTTTCTAAAAATATGTTGTTTGTATTCTGGTTGGGTTTAGGTTTAGAGATTTTCTCTAAAGATTAGCATTTATGATAAATCAATAGGGAGGTATCTATATTCGACCCTCAATCGCCGTGATCTATAAATTGTACAAAAGTGAGAATTTGGTATCCTATTCCATCAATATATCAAATGATGACACTCACTCTCAAATGGATTTGAAACGATAAAGAGACAATTTACTAAATATTTTGATCCATAGTTTTTTCTGACCCAAAATGATTTATTTCCTTGACATTGATGACATTTCCAATTTTATCCAACTTGAGGAAATTATTGATCAAGAACACAAAATATCTACTTAACAATTTATTTATATGTATATCTATCCTCCTTTAATGAAGGGATGCCCTTTAGAGATGAAAAAGTACATAATAAAGATACTATCTTCTAGAGACTAAATTTTTGCTCTGATGAAAGTTGTCTAAAACATATGATTAAGACCCTAAAGTAAACTAGTAGCTTCAATCAGGTCTTTTACATGTCCCTAACTGAGAATGAGCAGTGAAACTAAGTTATCATGGATTCCAACTCAATGTACATGTTATTTTTGTATCAAACTAATACTAAACTAGTAAGTTTTCTTGTTCCACCACATACTAAACCATCTGAATTATTATTAAATGTCTCCCTTTCACATCACAAAATGTTTTATGAGAATTTAAGTCCTTTAATAAATAGGTTCCTTATCTGTTAGAAAATAGTCATTGAAACAATAATTATGAAAGGTTTTAATAAACTGAACTAGTTGATTCTCGATAATGTTCATGACCTTATCTAAGCAATCTAATGCTTGAAATTGATGGTAGAAAAAATAAAGAAAAATCATGGTGATTATATTCATCTATATAAGTGATGATTGTTGTGAAAATCATACTTTTTCTACCCCCCTCTAGACCAAAACCATCTTATAGAGTTATAAAAATGACTATTTGTCTCTCTTTCCATTCCCAACAACTCTCTAATTGCTTTTCATATAGGTATTCCTCATAAGAAAATAAGTACTCATTGGTTAGATACATTAGGAGAGCCTTTTTAGACAATCTATTTAAAATTATCCCCCTAATATTTTGTATCCTCATCTACCATATATTGAGATCAAAATCAGATTCAAAGGTGATATAAGTGAAAAATAACTATTATAAAATATAATCATATATGATGATTTAGACAAAATTACTAAGCAATTTAGAAAAACATGAAATATATTTTCCATAGTTTCTTTCATATTTAAAAGGAAAAAAAAGATAAAACAATGTCCATTGCTAACTAGAGTTGAATGTAAAGTAAGATGATGAAAGATGATCATGCATGTCGAACTTGTAAGTGCTATTGCCCCCTCGACTTTAATACACTTATTTTTTTCCAACATATATGTACTATATTTCTATTATCACTCAATGGGGTTCTAGAAGCCCATCATGGTCCTTGGTTACTTGGTCTAGTTATCCTGAGTCTATAGTACAATAATAGTGAGATTCAATAATTTTGAACAACTTGATACATAAGAAAAAACTTGTGATCTTACGTTATTCATATGAGTGAACATTCAAAAAATACCATGAAAACTACATATCCATCCTTTTTCTTTTAATGTCTTCCAACTAGATCCTCCTTGTTTTTTATTGTGATTGTTGACTTTCTCATCTCACAATTAGCTTACTTTCCTTTTTGATGTGATTTATTATACTCTTTCTGTCAAAATACCTCCCTCCTTTTACACTAGATCTTGCAAGAGATGCTTGACTGGTGTAGTTGATTATCTCAAGGAACTCCTTTATAGCCAAATGGTAAGATAACTAGTAACTTTTTCTTATTCATTTATTATTTATTAACATGGGAAGAGCTTATAAAGAGAGATTTTGAATCTCTACATCTCGACCAGAATATGACCCATGATAGAGTGGAATGGAAATAAATGATCCATGTAGTCGACCCCGACATAGTTGGGACTGAGGCTTAGATGATGTTGATGATGATTCTCATGTGTTCTTGATCACTTCGGAGAGATTGGTTCATAACCTAGTGTTGGTTTTATATCTTGAGGGCCATCATGTAATGGTGGTAATAGGGATTCACTATAATGGTTTGATTATTAATAAAAGGCAATTCCACTTATTATGTTTGTTTCAGTATTTTGATTATGAATAAGTATACTAATGTCCTAAGAATGTTTTGAATTGATGACATATGGTTTGGGTTGAGGACATAAACATGATATAATATGTAAACTTAGATTAATCATCCTTGTGAAGACCCTAGTTAGATGTTATTTTGGATAGCATAGGAGAACATTTATACACATGACTAGTGTGTATGTTGAATGTTGACCATGTCTATTTAGTCATGATATTGGATATCATTTCAAATAGATAGTTACTTGTTAGAGAACAAGTTGTACTAGATAGATCCACTTTGAGAATGACAATTGAAAGCCATGTCATGGAAGTTAAAGTGATATCTCCATGTGACAATGGTGATTATGATCCTTAGACCTGAAGTCACTACATTAATCACATGTTGTTCTTTGTACTTTAACATTACCCAACGTGACTTTGAACAAGGATTTCTATACATATATTGATTGGGCGCACAGTGACAGTTGCAAATGGTTATGAGTGATGTAGATTGAATTTTCCCCTCCTATTGAAGTGATATCCTAGACACTTCATAAGTGAGACTATGAAATTGATGACCATGCTCATGTGAACCAATATATGATATTGAGCTCACATTATATCAATAGTCTTCTCTAGTTCCAGAAACATAGATTGAATTTTAAGAGGATGACTACTCCATGCCTAGGGTTCAATCTATTTATCTATTATAAAGGGATTATACAATCATGGTAACATTGATCACTTACATGTTAAAGTTATTCTCAACTTGTTCCAATTACTTTGGTAGCAATGACATGTTGCTAGATACCACTATTTTATTGTGAGGTCTTTGTCATCATTACAAACATTATGCGAAACATATAAGTACAAACACATAAAAATGATTAAGGGAAACAAATTTCACAATCAAATAAATGATTAGAATGGTTCTAATTATATAAAGACCGATTTCCAACCCAAATATAGTTGACTGAGAAAGCTATGTGTGCTTCATCGCATGGGAAAATCAAATAGAGATGAAACCCCTAGAGTTTACCTTAACTAGTGTAAGATATCTCCACCGAAAAGTAGTCATCTCCTATCATAGTAAATTTTAGGATCAAACCCAAAGGAGAACATTTTTAATAGTTATATGGCCAATATAACCATACAAGAACTAGTAATCTCAAAAGGTTGTTTGTTTGTTGATTATGCTAATTCACAAATAATAAAATATATATTAAGGGCTTGATTATCAGATGATGCAAACACTAGGGTGAAATGAATTTCACCACCACTACCAACCATTCACTCTCTCACTGAATCATCTTAAGCATGATAATATATATGTTGAGACCAGATAAATCACCTACTTTACTATTAGGATTAAAACATAGACATATATCACTCTAGACTTGCTTTTGTTTTACCAAGATATCATTCATATATCGCCTAAAAACACCTATCTGATGTTCTCATCAAGGGTTTAACAAGAATCCATCGAGATCTTAGATTTGGGGTTCAATATTCTCTATACCTAAGGTCTAATAAACATGTAAACTTGGTCATCTAACAAGAGTAAAAGAATAAAATGATTGATTCCAAACATATAATGGTCCATACAATAGTAGATGCAAAAAGGAGATCGGTTAACATGGCTACTCCCTACATCTTACTGAGAGGACTACTTTCTCATATCAATAGTAAAAAAATTAACAATGTAAGAAAGTAAAGAAGCCATCATCACACTAGACAACCAAGGGAAAGCCTTGGTATTTGAATACTTATCTTCGAGGCCGTGGATGATTGTGGTCAACACAAAAACAAAATCACTCCTCTAACATTTTTTGAAGGAAACCTTGAGGGCGTCTTCTTCTTTACCAAGGTTGAATATGATCATTGTGAGGAAAGAGCTATAGGTCAATGATGGTGGAAGTCATCAATCGACGAAGACAGGTGTCGCGGGACAAACCTCTCTCGAGGTATGTACCTTGGATCCCTAGTGGAGGTGAATCCTGAAGCTTTGCTGGTTGAAATGCATCTATCTAGGAGACTCATTGATGAGAAATGGAGATGAGAGCCGAGGAATAAAATTGGAAACCTGGCAGTGTTGGACCCTTTTCATTGTTGGAGTGGTCTTGTATTTATAGGTAGAGACTAGGGTTTGGAACCCTATCTGACTGCTTTACACTTTAGTCTTGTCCTCCATGGATGTGAACAAGAAACAACATAAGGAAGATAGAGAGTCCTGTTGGAAGATGGAAGGGCATGATCCCCATTGGTAGTCAAGCACATGGTCTTCGCAGAGGTCTGGCATCACATGGTAGACTGGAATTTTTTTTAAGGTTGAGTCCAGGTCGGACATCAGAGGTAGTCTCTGGCCAGTTTTTAGTTTGCAAAGTTTGGCCAACCATTGATGCTTATTGCTTGATCGGTCATCAGAGGGTGTGGCACATAGTTCTCCTTGGTTGATGAGAGTAGAGTTCCCATAGATGGAACATGTAGGAATCTCATTGGTCATCAATGAGATAAGTCTGCTCAGCCATCGGAGGATACCATAGGTTGGGCATCAAATCATGGAGTAGGGTTGGTCATCGGAGGTAGACTAACGAAATCTTGAAGTTAGTCAGTCATCATGCAAGACTTTTTTTTGGAGGGTCTGTAATTGATGCTCAATACCCATCCATGCATTATGCTGACTTATCATCATACTGACAAGCTTGGGAGATGAAAACCCACCCTTGGGGTTTATTGGTTTGGGTCGTAGGGTCAACTCCAACGAAGACATTTCCTGATAAGGACATCAATCTATAAAGGCAAAATCAATTAAAACCTTCCATGGAAACCAAAGAATTTGATCAAGATCTTACAAATTAACATAAAATTAAGAAAACCTAAATGTTATCTAGTTTTAAAGTAAAATGATAGAAATGAATACAAAACTAATCTGAAGATGATACTTAAACTATGATGAATATGCATTCATCACAAGTCGGTCAATCAATTGGATGATTTGGATCAATTGATTGTTAGACGATCCAATGATCACCTGTGACGTCCTCAAATTTTCTAAAACTTAATCTGATGTGTGAAGTCCAAATTGAAACCTCACCTCAGTGAGAATCCAATTTAAACACTGCACACTAGGCTAAGAAGAAGAAAATTAGAGGAAATCAGAAGGAAATAATAGTAGCACATGTACATGAATAATAATAAAATCTTATAACACATTTCACCATTCAGCATATAATTACAATATGAATTGTTATAACATTCAATATTACATATTGCATAATAAAATTCTACAAGTATATGTACTACCACTAAACAACAGGATCTTATGACAACAGGTCCACATGTACATCAGCTCGCCATACAACTCTCAACTATCCTGGTTCTTCAAGAGCATATGTCAACAACCTAAACAAAAGATTACATGTGGTACACATCAGAATGATATTCAAGAATATTGTAGTGAGTACGCCTATGTGTCTTTTTATATACCTATCATTACTAAGCTTGTAAATAAGATAAAACTAATACTTGACAGTAATAAACAAATATAAGAAAAGCATATACTTGCACAAATATGTTCATAACAAATGAGAACACATATTTCAAGCTCATTTTCCATTATATGTAAAGTTGATCAACCACATGCACTATTCTACCAAATAGATTTTGTGATCACATGTACTATTCTACCAAAGAGATTTAGTACTTTCATAAATGTACTATTATGGCAAAGAGATTTAATGCTCACATGTACTATTCTGCCAAAGAGATTTAGTGCTCACATGTACTATTCTGCCAAATAGATTTAGTACTTTCATCAATGCACTATTCTACCAAAGAGATTTCATGCTATCATATAATGAATAAGATATCTTATGTTTCATGTGTTCATAGCCATATAAATATGGAAAATCAAGCAAGGTATCATACAAGAATAATTATTTCATCCAATACCATATGCCAAGTATTTTGCTACACGTATAATACAAGCATACTGCATAATAAGCCAAGTAAGAGATAATGGTGTACGTTGATCAAATATATCCTAATCAACACACTCCTGATGTCAACTACTACTCTTGGTCAAACTCTGGTTAAGATAAGATCATATATTGTCATCAGATTCTCATCACCTCAACCCTAGTTATGTCCATTTTAGGGTTTAGCTTAGTTCATTAGGATATTACCAGCATCACTTATATTCTTATCTTGAAATTATCTTACTGATGTCATATTTTAGATTATAGTCCATTAATTGATAATTGTATTTCACATTATTATGTGAACATATAAACCTTGGATTACATACATTAATCATATTAGGGTTACAAACCATGTATTAGGGGTCATCTTCATATAACATGGATTATATGCATCTTACTGATATCAAAGTTCTACATTAGCTTCCAGATACTGATATGAGGGTTTTCTATGAATTCCATCATTTATTGATAATTAATGTATTTTCTACATTTTAATTAGGGTTATTAGTCCTAGATAACTACATTAAGCAAATTACATGATTTCGTACATCAATATCATAATCATTGATCATAAATAGATTACAATTCATATTTAAGATTTACTGAAACATTTTCATAATTTTAGTTCATCGTTTGATATTTATGATCCATGAAATAAACATTTCACAACTTACATGATATCACTAATATTAATGCATCAAAAGCCTGAATTTTCTATTTCATTGTATTTTACACATTTTTCTGAGAATTTCAATACCTTGGTTGTAATTTTTGGATAATCGAGCTAATTATTGTAAATTATTGAAGTTCTAAACATTTCTGGAATTTTTGAGTTTATATTTACCTTTGTGCCAATTGGAGGCGGCCACCTGGCCGCTATGGGATGCTGCTTTTCTGCTTGCTGATTCAGCCGGCCGGTCCGAGCACCTGGGCCCGGTCTGCGTGCATCTCCCGTTCTGTTCTCTCTCGCATCGCACGTCCGTTGCGGGACTCCGATCTCCCATGTGGCGCCCGCGAGTGCGGGCTCTTCCAGCCAAGCCACCGATGCGGGGATGGCCTCCGATGATCAATCAAGTAGAACCTCCTGTTCCTCGTTAGCACCTTAGAACTCTGGCAAGAGATCAATCATGACTTCCTTCTCATCTGTTCAGAACCTCCGCAACCACGAGCACGCCGGACATGGCTGCCGCTGCGAGGATGGTCTCCGACCAGAGATCGATACAAGGTCATCCTCCTCACCACGACCTTCTTATTTAGACTCTTCCCTCCGCAGATCCTCCTCGAACCACCGCCATTGCAGGATTACAAGCTTCGGTGAGCATTTATACACCGCCAGCTCCAAAACATCTGCTCCAACCGCCGTAGGGAAGCAGCCACGCCTCCAGATTGCCTCCTTAGGCGGCTTGGAAGGCCGACTACAATTCTGAGAAGCTGCCAAAGTAGGCTTGTTCGTGTTTCCCTGCACTGTGACTTCACCTTCTCTACTTCGGATTTGATCTTCTTCTCAGATCTCGTTCCCGGATTTTCTTCCCGGATTTTCTAAAATTTAATGTGACATGTGACGTCCAAATTGAAACCCTCGTCTCAGCGAGAATCCCAATTTAAACATCCCACACGAGACTAAGAAGAAGAAAATTAAGAGAGTCATAAGGAAACAATCAGTAGCACATGTACATGAACAATCATAAAACCATACAACACATGTTCACGATTCAACATATAATTACATAATGAATTGTTACAACATTTGATATTACATATTGAACACAAACTCTACATATACATGTACTACAACTAATCAACAAGATCTTAAGACAACATGTCCACCTGTACATCAGCTCGCCACACAACTCTCAACTATCCTGGATCTTCAAGAACACAACCATAACCTATACAAAAGATTACATGCGGTACACGTTAGCACAATATTCAAGAATATTATACTGAGTACGCTTACATGTCTTTTATATACCTCTCATCATATCTTGGCAATAAGATAAAAGTAATACTTGGCAGAGACGGAAGAATATAAGAAAAGCGTATTCTTGCACAAAGATATTCATTAGCAAAAGAGAACACATATTTTTAATCACATTTCCATCATATATTTCGTACATCTGCCCCCAAGGGCTTTGATGTTTTTAAGCCTTATGATCTATTACCAAAGAGTTTGAGATCATTTAACGTGTGAACTACTACCAAAGAGTTTGAGATCTAACACATGTGATCTACTACCAAAGAGTTTGAGACCACTTCAATGCACTATACTATCAAAGAGTTTAGTACTATCATATGATGGATCTGATATCTTATGTTTCATGTGTTCATAGCCATAAGTACAGAAAATCAAGCAACATATCATGCAAGAACAACCATTTCATCCAATATCATATGCCAAGTATTTTACTACACATATAACACAAGCATATTATATAATAAGCCAAGTAAGAGGTAATGGCGTACCTTGATCAAGAGAAACCTAATCATCACATATTCCTCAGATCAACTCTAACCTTGGTCAAACCCTGGTTAAGACAAGGATATATATACCATCATCAGGTTCTCTTCATCTTACATCTCATCTTAACCCTAATCGTGTTCATTAGGGTTTCACTTGGTTCATTAGGATATGTGTATCATTACTTGTATTCTTATCTTATGATTATCTCACTGATGACATTTTCCAGATTACATCTCATTATCAAAAATTCATCATCTAACATATTAACCTTATTTCACACATTAACCCTATGTTACATGCATTACTCAAATTAGGGTTTATATCACATTAAGAGCAACCATCATCGTATAACATGGATTGTGGGTATCATCCTGATAACATATTTAGTTATGAGGTTCCAGATACTGACATGAGCTTACTCTGTAATTTTCATCATTTATTGAGCATGTATGTAATTACTACATTTTACTTAGGATTATTAGCCCTGAATAGCCATATAAAGCAAAATACATACTTTCGTGCATCAACATGACCATCATTGACATCAGGTGTATTATAAACATGAAATATGATTTACAGGTATTTTCTCATAATTTTAGGGAATCGTTTGATATTTATTATCCATCATATGAACATTTCACATCTTACATGATATCATTGTTATTACTGCATCAAAAGCAGGATATTATGCTTCCATCTTGTTCTATGTATTTTTCTGAGAATTTTGGTATATTATATTTATTTTTATGATGCTCAAGCTAATTTCTATTATTTATTGAAGATATGCTCATTTACAGAAATTACTTACCTTTTGGCCAATCGGCCGCTGACACGTGGCCATCTTGGGCGCGACTCCTAAGTCCTAACTCGCACTGAGCCGGCCGGTTCATGACTCTAGTTTTCTGGGTTTTGGGCTGGTCTGTGATTCTGAACCCGGTTCAGCCTTCTTTCCTTCTCCCACGCGATCCCGATCTCGAGGACTCGCCCGTCCCCTCTGCTTTGCATGAGCGCCGCCGCATGGTGGATCTCCGGCGAGCAAACCGCCGCACCAGAGTGATCCTTGTCAGCTCCGAAGGCATCCATCAGCTTCGGCATCATCGTTCCAGCCTCCTCGGCTACTCAAGTTTGCCCTGGCACCCCCGATCCTCCATCTGGGCAGGAGCGCCGCCGCTAGCTGCTCTAGCACGGTGGAGAAAAGAGGCAAACTGCCCCTGCTCCACCTCGTGCCAACGTGAAGCTTCTGAAAGCTTCGCAAGGCTACTACGAACTCGTCCACGACCTTGATCCACGACGGTCTGCACTCCATAGGCACCACCAACTTCATCTTCTTCCTTGGTGTGGGTGAGCTCGGTGCCTAGTACAGCTACCATCTTGGGTCCTCTTTCCATGAGGAATCTTCTCCTCATACCTCCGTCCTTGTTCCTCTTCCTCCAATCTACCCGCTGCCTCCATATCCTCATCTCAGCCACCACCTGCTCCGTGCGGTGGAGAGGGCCATGAATGGGAGAGCTCGTTCTCCCTGCTCTCTTCGTCAAGCGAGCCACTCAGGGTATCATACGGTTCATAAAGGGGAGGCAAAACCCACTCTTCAGTTACTTGTCCCCATCATCCCATGACCTGGACGAGTGGTGGCCGAGGTGGTCGCGGGGTCAGCTGCCCCACTACCTTGATCTAACCGCAAGGTAGGAGACAATCTGGTTGCCCTCAGATCGTAATCCAAGGGTTGAGGATAGCCCCTTCACTTAGCCAGTCCGCGGATCCTGACAGCAGCTAGATCAAAAGAAGCAAGGGCTAGGATCCGACCACGTAGCCCGGCTCAGCTAGGGGTGCGTGACACTGCATTAATCCATGACTTAGGTCAATGAATCCTCACATGTACACATTATTTCACGAATTCAAACCTTCATAACTTCATCTAGGGACATCCGATTGCCACCAAATTTTAACAATAGCTTCCTTACCTCTCGAGCTACCTTATATTAAAATTTGGTGACAAAACTCAACTATTAGACCACTCAAATAAATACCTCAAAAAGACATTAAAAAATTAAGGATTTAAACCATAATATCAACATCAAACAACCCACCTACTTTGTCAAAAGCTTAGAACCCTCAATCTATCTCAACCTTATGCTTTCACTTAAATTATTGGACATTTTAGGATTCCAAAAGTCCACTTCATCACATCCTACACACCTTAAAATAAATTCCGTCCTCGGAATTAAGCCAGAAAACCCACTTCATCACATCATATACATCTTAAAAGAACTTTCGTCCTCGAAAGTACACCATACCCATACTTCCAGGGAAAACCTTATCTTGCTCTCATCCACATGTAGGCACCATTTTATGTGTAACATATCCACAAAGGTTACCTAGAACCATGTATCCAAAGCACTATTAGGAGGTTTACAACCATCTTGGATGCACAAACACTCCATTCAAGGTTAAACTCAAGGTTTAGAAACTTAGGTTATGTCATGACATATCTCATATATCAGGGTTGCATCCTTAACTTAACCCGTGCATTAGGGTTCCCATCATATTACCATGTTATAAAGGAATTAACTAGGATTAACTCATACATCAAGGTGTCATCAACATTTTATTTATTTCATTGTTAGAACATGTTCATCATTGACATATACCTTTTAGGAGGGAGTTAATTAAAGTTAACCCACTTTATCCATCTAGTGATATCAAGGTGTCATAAGCATTATGTTGTGCTAACTTTCAAACTATATTTTCATCATTATTAAGCACTAAGCTTAACACCTCGTGTAACATGTTTCATTCATATGATCTTATTCCATTGTTCATAATAAACTGTAACATTTACGAGTGATTTCATCACAAGATTAGCCTACAGTTTCACATTATCATCATTATTCATGTATATGGTTAACCATTTATACTTTGATATCTATTAAACCATTTCTAGGTTTCCATCATATCATGTCTATATATCACATCTCGAGATTAGATCACATCTCTACATGTATTATATCGTGGTTGTGATAAAAAAACTTATATTATATCAAAACTTTACTTAGGCCAAAAGAGGTTCCTCTAACCCATACCACGAGGGTAGTGTCGTGCTCAGTCTCTCTGAGCTAACTCAACCCTATGAGTATCTCATACACATATACTTTATCTTTCCTCTCGGTCTAGGGTTCTCGGATTACCTCACTGGCACTAGTGATCAACTTCATAAGATCTAGCCACAAAGCATAAACTAAAACATTCTATGACATTCTCTTCTCAGCTTTTACCCATGAAACATGGTTACCCAAAACTCTCTTATATACACCCCTAGATTCCTATATGGGAAACCACCAACCCGAGCACGAGGCTTCTCAAAAACTAACATAGCTACCTCCTCCAGGGTCTTGGGTTCTCTCCCTCACCCAGATGGCAGGCACTCATATTCAAGTTCACATGTTCATATAACCAGCCTCTCTTTATCTCTAGGGTTTGGTCCTCCCAAGGACATCTAGGGTTCAAAAGGACTATAGGAATCATGCATTAAGCAACACAGCTCATTCACTCAGGAGTATTCTAGTTTAGGACATATCATATCACATATTTCTCATATTTCTCATATCATGGAGTCTAGGTTATCTGACCTTCTCCCTGGGGGTCTCACTCTCTCTGGAGCTAACCCTAAAACTGGTCCTAACACTAGAGGTCCTCCTTTGTAAAAGAGCTTGAGGCTCATACTGATCCACAACTTATCTTAACTTAGAAAAGCACACATACTCGCATCATCAAATCTTATCTCAAATCCTCAAAACTCAACTTAAGTCCTCGAAGAAAAACATAGATCATCATAACCATCTTATATCATCTACATAAGATCTACATCGTATCATCAAAACTTATTTCATCTATCATATATTCCAACAAGGCTCTAGACATCTAATCTAGAACTACACTCTCGTCTAGACTGATGTCATTCACTTTCACTTAGGTTACATGACCACCTCCTACTCGTACATGTGTGGGGACACATTTTTGTAATACATATACATAATAAAATATTATATAGTTTTTCTCTGATAAAACAAGCGTCAGAGAAAACTATCACGGTTCGATCCGATTGGAATCAAAAACCAAATCCTGAAAACGAGTGTCCCACACATAGTAGAGAGCAAAGTGCCATGAAAACTAAGGAAAGGGGTGAGAACGTGGTGTATACTAGTGTAGCTACTCTAGAAAACGAGCGCCATATGTCTAGGGTTTCTCTTCCCTTGATGCACACCGTTTCCAAATAATGCAACGTCCCATACCACTGCACTATAAGGAAAGAACAACATCTAAGGACTTGTTATACCACAAGCACTAGTCTAGACCTAGTTCTCGGACATCTAGGTGCTAACCTAGAGGCTAGGTCAGATCTAGTCTCTAAAAGACGACTAATCTAACCCTAAAAGATTATTAAGGTTCAAGATTTTCTTTAGTTTGAGTTGATAATGAGCAAATGTTAGGCTTTGCTATTATTCATGCTCTGATACCACCTGTGACGTCCCCGATTTTTCTAAAACTTAATCTGATGTGTGGCGTCGAAATTGAAACCCTCACCTCAACGAGAATCCTAATTTAAACATCCCACACGAGGCTAAGAAGAAAATCAAGGGAGTCATAAGGAAACAATCAGTAGCACATGTACATGAACAATAATAAAACCATACAACAAATGTTCACCATTCAACATATAATTACATAATGAATTGTTACAACATTTGATATTACATATTGAACACAAACTCTACATATACATGTACTACAACTAATCAACAGGATCTTAAGACAACAGGTCCACCTGTACATCAGCTCGCCACACAACTCTCAACTATCCTAGATCTTCAAGAACACAACCATAACCTATACAAAAGATTACATGCAGTACACGTCAGCACAATATTCAAGAATATTATACTGAGTATGCCTACGTGTCTTTTATATACCTCTCATCATATCTTGGCAATAAGATAAAAGTAATACTTGGCAGAGACAGAAGAATATAAGAAAAGCGTATTCTTGCACAAAGATATTCATTAGCAAAAGAGAACACATATTTTTAATCACATTTCCATCATATATCTCGTACATCTACCCCAAGGGCTTTGATGTTTTTAGGCCTTATGATTTACTACTAAAGAGTTTGAGATCATTTAACGCGTGATCTACTACCAAAGAGTTTGAGATCTAACACATGTGATCTACTACCAAAGAGTTTGAGATCACTTCAATGCACTGTACTACCAAAGAGTTTAGTGCTATCATATGATGGATCCGATATCTTATGTTTCATGTGTTCATAGCCATAAGTACAGAAAATCAAGCAACATATCATGCAAGAACAATCATTTCATCCAATATCATATGCCAAGTATTTTACTACACATATAACACAAGCATATTATATAATAAGCCAAGTAAGAGGTAATGGCGTACCTTGATCAAGAGAAACCTAATCATCACATATTCCTCAGATCAACTCTAACCTTGGTCAAACCCTGGTTAAGATAAGGATATATATACCATCATCAGGTTCTCTTCATCTTACACCTCATCTTAACCCTAATCGTGTTCATTAGGGTTTCACTTGGTTCATTAGGATATGTGTATCATTACTTGTATTCTTATCTTATGATTATCTCACTGATGACATTTTCTAGATTACATCCCATTATCAAAAATTCATCATCTAACATATTAACCTTATTTCACACATTAACCCTAGGTTACATGCATTACTCAAATTAGGGTTTATATCACATTAAGAGCAACCATCATCGTATAACATGGATTGTGGGTATCATCCTGATAACATATTTAGTTATGAGGTTCCAGATACTGACATGAGCTTACTCTGTAATTTTCATCATTTATTGAGCATGTATGTAATTACTATATTTTACTTAGGATTATTAGCCCTAAATAGCCATAGAAAGCAAAATACATACTTTCGTGCATCAACATGACCATCATTGACATCAGGTGTATTATAAACATGAAATATGATTTACGGGTATTTTCTCATAATTTTAGGGAATCGTTTGATATTTATTATCCATCATATGGGCATTTCACATCTTACATGATATCACTGTTATTACTGCATCAAAAGTAGGATATTATACTTCCATCTTGTTCTATGCATTTTTCTAAGAATTTTGGTATATTATATTTATTTTTATGATGCTCAAGCTAATTTCTATGATTTATTGAAGATATGCTCATTTACAGAAATTACTTACCTTTTGGCCAATCGGCCGCTGACATGTGGCCATCTTGGGCGCGACTCCTAAGTCCTAACTCGCGCTGAGCCGGCCGGTTCATGACTTTAGTTTTCTGGGTTTTAGGCTGGTCTACGATTCTGAACCCGGTTCAAGCTTCTTTCCTTCTCCCACGCGATCCCGAGCTCGAGGACTCGTCCGTCCCCTCTGCTTTGCGTGAGTGCCTCCACATGGTGGATCTTCGGCGAGCAAACCGCCACACCAGAGTGATCGTTGTCTGCTCTGAAGGCCTCCATCAGCTTCGACATCATCGTTCCAGCCTCCTTGGCTACTCAAGTTTGCCCTGGCACCCCCGATCCTCCATCTGGGCAGGAGCGCCACCGCTAGCTGCTCTAGCACGGTGGAGAAAAGAGGCAAACTGCCCCTGCTCCACCTCGTGCCAATGTGAAGCTTCTGAAAGCTTCGCAAGGCTACTACGAACTCATCCACGACCTTGATCCGCGGCGGTCTGCACTCCATAGGCGCCGCTGAATTCATCTTTTTCCTTGGTGTGGGTGAGCTCGGTGCCTGGTACAACTACCATCTTGGGTCCTCTTTCCATGAGGAATCTTCTCCTCAGACCTCCGTCCTTGTTCCTCTTCCTCCAATCTACCCGCTACCTCCGTATCCTCATCTCAGCCACCACCTGCTCTGTGCGGTGGAGAGGGCCGTGAATGGGAGAGCTCGTTCTCCCTGCTCTCTTCATCAAGCGAGCCACTCAGGGTATCATACGGTTCATAAAGGGGAGGAAAAACCCACTCTTCAGTTACTTGTCCCCATCGTCCCACGACCTGGACGAGTGGTGGCCGAGGTGGTCGCGGGGTCAGCTGCCCCATTACCTTGCTCTAATCGCAAGGTAGGAGACAATCTGGTTGCCCTCATATCATAATCCAAGGGATGAGGATAGCCCCTTCACTTAGCCAGTCCGTGTCTCCTGACAGCAGCTAGATCAAAAGAAGCAAGGGCTAGGATCCAGCCACGTAGCCCGACTCAGCTAGGGGTGCGTGACACTGCATTAATCCATGACTTAGGTCAATGAATCCTCACATGTACACATTATTTCACAAATTCAAACCTTCGTAACTTCATCTAGGGACATCCGATTGCCACCAAATTTTAACCATAGCTTCCTTACCTCTTGAGCTACCTTCTATTCAAATTTGGTGACAAAACTCAACTATTAGACCACTCAATTAAATACCTCAAAAGACATAAAAAAATTAAGGATTTTAATCATAATATCAACATCAAACAACCCACCTACTTTGTCAAAAGCTTGGAACCCTCAATCTATCTCAACCTTATGCTTTCACTTAAATTATTGGACATTTTAGGATTCCAAAAGTCCACTTCATCACAGACGTGCTCTACCTGTACCCAGAAAAGGAGACGAGAAGGGAACTTGCATCTTGTTCTCCCTGCTCCCACTACCCAACGAGGTAGATAAGGGTTAAACGATTCATCTGGATGTAGAGCGAGCAACTGCCCACGTAATCTCCTTAATCCAACCACGACCAAGACGTGGGATCGGTTGATGCTTGCGTCATTGTTCATGGTAACTGTTGTGAGCCATATGATTATAACTGAGGGCTCAAATCAAGGCATTAGCGAGGATAAACCGTGTCACCCTTGAACCACAGGGTCAAATGCGTAAAGGTGTGTGAAACTGGCTACTATCAAAACCTAGGCTATCAATTAAATACTTTGGTCCAAAGTACCTCAGTTTGCACATTATTTCACAAAACTCAAGCCTAAATAACTTCCTCTAGACATATCAAAACTTCATAAAAATTTGACCTTGGTTTTCCAACTTATTGATGCACCTTCTACTCAAACATTGTTATGATAATACACCAAAACAATGGCCAATTGATTCCTTCAAAAAGGTACATATGCCTAAGAATATGAAATGCAATGTCAATCATTTGATCTCCAAAAATAGAAACCCTTAACATATGGACCTCTTAATATAATTCATCAACATGAATCACTTGTTTCATTTGGCATTTAAAGGTTCTAAAAGTTTACTCCATCACATCCTACACACCTTAAAAGAAAATTCGTCCTCAAAATTAAGCCAAACATCCAGTCCATCACATCATATACATCTTAAAAGAAATGCGATGGAGTGGACTTTTTGGAATCCTTAAATTTCCAATGACATAAGTGAATTCGTGCATGTTGAGTTATCTTAAAAGTTACATGTGCTTTGGTAAAGTTGGTTGGTGATTGGTATTTATATTATGATTAATATCCCAAAATTTATGGCTCATTGAGGTATTTCTTTGACAAGTCAAATAGTTGAGTTTTGACACTAAAATGGAAAGAAATGTAGCTTGAGTGATGATGGAGCTATGGTTAAATTTTGGTGGCAGTTGGAGTATCATAGAGAGAGAGCTATGTGGGTTTGATCCTTGTGAAATAATGGTCGTAATTAGTTATTGATATACCTAAGTTTAATAGTAGTGTCTAAGTTCTAATTGGGAAGTGTCACACGCTCACCAGGATGAGGAGCCACAGATTCACATCGTGGCCTCCTGGACACCGTTAGATGAGTTGGATCCAATGGCCAGAACTTTGCCTTCTAGACCAGTTAGACATGATCGTGGGTGAGTGGAATTGGAAGCTGCGATCACCGTTTTGTGGGAGATCATGGTTCCAAAATGGAACTAACTGAGCAGTTGGCTCCGTAGTGCCACGAGCTTCGTTTTGACCCCTTGGGCGAACTGCCTCACCACTCCAGTAGAGAGAACGATCCTCCCTTTCTCACTGTTTCTCCACAGCGGCAAGCTTGGGGTGTGGAGAAGTCGAAGACAGGTTGGTCTTCCTGTGCTAGTGGTGTCTACCTAGGTGACGAGCTCCATCCTCACTGCAGACAAGCCCGAGTTCAGGGAGGGGTTCTCCTCAACCCGCATCCATATACAGGAGGGACACAAGGTCCACTGGACTTGGCTAATGCTCCAGAAACCTTCAATCGCAGATGAGGTGCTTCAGAACTACTTTCCCCCTTCCTTGTCCACTCCGGCAGCAGGCTACGGTAGAGCCACCATGGAGACAGACTTGTTGTTGGGATCTAGAAGCAAATGCCAGGGAGGAGGAATCGTGATAGCAGCAACTTGGAGACCGGAGGCGGTGAGGAGGTCATGCTACCGAACGGCGTGGAGGAAGAGAGGTCGAGGCTGCTGGACGTCTAAGAGATAGACAAGGAGGATGATTGTGGCACCTGTTTCTTGCCTTTTCCCAGCCTTGCGGAGGCGACACTGGTTTCAGAAATGGAATAGAAGACATGCGGTGCCGTCGGGCGAAGGTGAGAAGAGGAACACCAGTGGCAGTGATGCTTTTGTCGCTGAGAGGTATGCCTCGGGCATCCGTTTCGTGTGGATGGCAGGAAAGGAGAAGCGAGGCAGGAGCCTTGGAGAGATGAAGGCGGAGGAGAGGGGGGAGCTACGAGAGTTTTGGTGGTCGACTGCAAGAAGGGAACTCTAAGCAATGACGGGCGGTGTGATGGGTTGTGCAACATTAGACGACAGCAGCCAAGGAGGCAGGCTGCCGCATGCCCGAGCGAATGACGCAGGCACGACGGTTGCTAGATCGCGAGTAACTCGGGTTAATGGATCATAAGATCTGCAGATCCACCCTCGGATCTGAATCGACCACCTTCTTCAAGCAAAGGAGCAGTCGTAGCCTCAGGAGACACGTGGCAACGCTCCATTGGACACAAAAAGGTAAAATCCCAAAAACGTTCATTTCTTAGATAAATCATAGAAATTAGCCTTTATATCTGAAAAATATAAATAAGGTACCGAAATTCTCAAAAAATTGCATAGAACAAGATGGAACTATAATATCAGACTTTTGATGCATTAATCTCAATGATATCATGTAAGATGTGTAATGCTTATTTAATGGATAATAAATAGCAAATGATGACATAAAATCATGGAAAAATATCAGTAAGTTCATAATTATGTATAGAATGCATATGATGTCGGATATGGTCATGTTGACACATGAAAGCATATAATTTGATTAATATGGCTAATTACGGCTAATAACACTAAAGATAATGCAATTAATGCATACATGCTCAATAAATGATGAAATTTACAGAACACTCTTATATCAGTAACTGGAATCTAATCTGGAACTTTGATATCAGTTAGATGCATGAAATTCATATTATATGAAGAGCACCCTTAATACATGAGATGTAACTCTAATATGGTTAATGAAAGTGACATAATGTTATGTTCACATAATAATGTGACACATGAGTATATCCAGTTGATGAACTATAATCTGGAATATGCCATCAGTAAGATAAATCTAAGACAAGAATACAAGTAATCACGAGGATATCATAATGAGATAGACAAACCCGAAAATGGATATAAATAGGGTTAATGATGATGAGAACCTGATAGTATATGATCTTTTCTTAATTAGGCTTTGACCTGGGATACATAGTTGACTCTTAGATATATGTGATGATTAAGTTTATCTCTTGATCTATCTCTTTGGAAGGTACGCCATTACCTCTTGCTTGGCTTATTATACAATATGCTAGTGTTATATGTGTAGTAAAATACTTGGCATATGGTATTGGATGAAATGATTGTTCTGCATGATATGTTGCTTGATTTTTCATACTTATGGTTATGGACACATGAAACATAAGATATCTGATCCATTATATGATAGCACTAAATCTCTTTGGTAGAATAGTGCATTGATGAAAGCACTAAATCTCTTTGGCAGAATAGTGCATTTATGAAGTACTAAATCTCTTTGGCAGAATAGTACATGTGAGCACTAAATCTCATTAGTAGAATAGTGCATGTGGTTGATCAACTTTACATATAATGGAAAGTCGTGGTAAAATATGTATTCTCTTTTGTTAATGAACATCTTTGTGCAAGTATATGCTTTTTCTTATATTTCTTTATAACTGCCAAGTATTAGTTTTATCTTATTGCCAAGATATGATGAGATGTATATAAAAGACACGTAGGCGTACTCAGTACAATATTCTTAAATATTGTGCTGACGTGTACCACATGCAATCTTTTGTTTAGTACTCAGTACAATATTCTTGAATATTGTGTTGACGTATACCGCATGTAATCTTTTGTTTAGGTTGTGGACATGTGTTCTTGAAGATCCAGGATAGTTGAGAGTTGTGTAGCGAGCTGATGTACAGGTGGACCTGTTGTCTTAAGATCTTGTAGTTTAGTTGTAGTACATGTATATGTATAAGTTTGTTGTTCAATATGTAATATCAAATGTTGTAACAATTCATGTTGTAATTATATGTTGAATGGTGAACATGTGTTTATGGTTTTATTATTGTTCATGTGCATGTGCTACTGTTGTTTCCTTCTGACTCCCTTGATTTTCTTCTTCTTAGCCTAGTGTGGGATGTTTAAATTGGGATTCTCGTTGAGGTGAGGGTTTCAATTTGGACATCACACATTAGATTAAGTTTTAGAAAATCTAGGGACGTCACAGGTGGTATCAGAGCATGAACAATAGCAAAACTTTGAAAGTTGCTCATTATGCAACTCAAATTAAAGAAAACCTTGAACTTAATAATCTTTAGGGTTAGATTAGTCATATTTTAGAGACTAGATATGACCTAGCCTCTAGGTTAGCACCTATATGTCCGAGAACTAGGTCTAGACTGGTGCTTGTTGAGTAGCAAGTCCTTAGATGTCGTTCTTTCCTTGTAGTGCATCGGTATGGGATGTTGCACTATTTGGAAATGACGTGCATCAAGGGAAGAGAAACCCTAGACATATTACACACGTTGTCTAGAGTAGCTACACTGGTCTACACCATGTTCTCACCCTTTTCACTAGTCTTCATGACACTGGACTCTCTACTATGTGTGGGACACTCGTTTTTAGGATTTGGTTTTTGATTCCAAATAGATTGAACCTCGATAGTTTTCTCTGACTCTTGTTTTATCGGAGAAAAACTATATAATATTTTATTATGTATATGTATTAAAAAAATGTGTCCCCACACATGTACGAGTAGGAGGTGGTCATGTAACCTAAGTGAAAGTGAATGACATCAATCTAGAAGAGAGAGTAGTTCTAGATTAGATGACTAGAGCCTTTTTGATATATATGATAGATGGAATAGATGATATAAGTTTTGATGATATGATGTAAGTCTTACATAGATGATATAAGATGGTTATGTTAGTCCTTGAGGACATGAGTTAGGTTCGAGGTTTTGAGATAAGTCTCGATGATGCAAGTAACTAGGCTTTTATGAGATAATATGTCTTAAGTTAAGAATAGGTTGTGAGTCAGCACGAGCCTCAATCTCTTTTACGAAGGAGGACCTCTAGTGTTAGGACCAGTTTCGAGGTTAACTCCAGAGAGAGTGAGACCCATTGGGAGAAGGTTAGAGAACCTAAACTCCAAGATATGAGAATTCTGAGATATGTGATATGGTATGTCCTAAACTAGACTACTCATGAGTGAATGAGTGGTGTTGCTTAATCTATGATTCCTATAGTCTTGTTGAACCCTAGATGTCCTTGGGAGGACCAAACCCTAGAGACAGAGAGAGGCTGGTTACATATGCATATGTGAACATGAAAATGAGTGCCTGCCATCTGGGTGAGGGAGAGAGCCCAAGACCCTGGAGGAGGTAGCTATGTTAGTTTCTGTTAAGCCTCATGCTCGGGTTGGTGGTTTCCCACATAGGAATCTAGTGGTGTATATAAGAGAGTTTTGGGTAAAGATGATGCATGGGTAGAAAGCTATGAAGAGTATATCATAGCATGTTTTGGTTTGTGCTTATGTGGCTAGAGCTTGTAAAGTTATCACTGGTGCCAATGAGGTAATCTGAGAACCCTGGACTAAAGGAGGGAAGATAAAGTTTTTGTTATGAGATACTCATAGAAATGAGTGAGCTCAAAGAGATTGAGCATGACACCACCCTCAGGATAATGGTTGGGAGAACCTCAATTGGACTAGATAAAGTTTTGACACATGTTTGTCAAGCCACTTGTATAAGTTTGTTTAGCACAACCATGGTATAATAATTGTAAGGATGTGATCTAATCTTGACATGTGATATATAGATGTGATATGATGGAATCCTAGAGATGGTTTAATATATCTTTTTGCATGAATGGTTAACCACATACATGAATAATGATGATAATATGAATTGTTGGTTAATCTTGTGATGAAGTCACTCATAAAGTTGGTAATCTAATATGAGGAAATGAAAATTAATGATAAATAATGAATGTGGTGCTAATGCTCAATAAAGATGTTGAATATTATCTGAAATATTAATACAATGAAATGATTATGACACTTTGATATGATCTAGATGGATAAAGTGAGTTAATGATAATTAACTCCCTCCTAAAAGACATATGTGAATGTTGAATATGTTCTAACAATTACCTCAATAAAATGTTGATGACACCTTGATAATGGGTTAACTTGGGTTAACTCCTTTAGAACATGGTAATATGATGTGGGAACCCCAATGCATGGGTAAATATGAGGATGCAACCCTAGCATATGAGATACGTAATGATATAACCTTGAGTTTAACCTGGAATGGAGTGCTTGTACAACAAGATGGTTGTTAAACCCCCTAATAGTGCTTTGGATACATGGTTCTAGGTAACCTTTGCAGATATGTTACACATAGAATAGTGCCTACATGTGGATGAAGGCAAGATAAGGTTTTCCCTAGAAGTATGAGTATGATTTACTTTTGAGGAAGAAAGTTCTTTTAAGATGTATATGATGTGAAAGACTGGATTTTGGTTTAATTTTGAGGACAAAATATCTTTTAAGGTGTGTAGGATGTGATGGAGTGGACTTTTTGGAATCCATAAATGTCCAATGACATAAGTGAATTCATGCATGTTGAGTTATCTTAAAAGTTACATGTGCTTTGGTAAAGTTGGTTGGTGATTGGTATTTATATTATGATTAATATCCCAAAATTTATGGCTCGTTGAGGTATTTCTTTGACAAGTCAAATAGTTGAGTTTTGACACTAAAATGGAACAGAATGTAGCTTGAGTGATGATGGAGCTATGGTTAAATTTTGGTGGCAGTTGGAGTATCATAGAGAGAGAGTTATGTGGGTTTGATCCTTGTGAAATAATGGTCGTAATTAGTTATTGATATGCCTAAGTTTGATAGTAGTGTCTAAGTTCTAATTGGGAAGTGTCACGCGCTCACTAGGATGAGGAGCCACGGATTCACATCGTGGCCTCCTGGACACCGTTAGATGAGTTGGATCCAATGGCTAGAACTTTGCCTTCTAGACCAGTTAGACATGATCGTGGGTGAGTGGAATTGGAAGCTGCGATCACCGTTTTGTGGGTGATCGTGGTTCCAAAATGGAACTAACTGAGAAGTTGGCTCCGTAGTGCCACAAGCTTCATTTTGACCCCTTGGGAGAACTGCCTCACCACTCCAGTAGAGAGAACGATCCTCCCTTTCTCATTGTTTCTCCACAACGGCAAGCTTGCGTGTAGAGAAGTCGAAGACAGGTTGGTCTTCCTGTGCTAGTGGTGTCTACCTAGGTGACGAGCTCCATCCTCACTGAGACAAGCCCGAGTTCAGGGAGGGGTTCTCCTCAACCCGCATCCATATACAGGAGGGACACAAGGTCCACTAAACTTGTCTAATGCTCCAGAAACCTTCAATCACAGATGAGGTGCTTCATAACTGCTTTCCCCCTTCCTTGTCCACTCCGGCAGCATGCTACGGTAGAGCCACCATGGAGACAGACTTATTCTTGGGATCTAGAAGCGAACGCCAGGGAGGAGGAATCGTGATAGCAGCAACCTGGAGACCAGAGGCGGCGAGGAGGTCATGCTGTCGGACGGCGTGGAGGAAGAGAGGTTGAGGCTGCTGGACGTCTAAGAGATAGACAAGGAGGATGATTGTGGCGCATGTTTCTCGCCTTTGCCCAGCCTTGCGGAGGAGACACTAGTTTCAGAAATGGAACAGAAGACCTACGGTGCCATCAGGCGAAGGTGAGAAGAGGAACACCAGTGGCAGTTGTGCTTTCATCGCTGAGAGGGATGCCTCGGGCATCCGTTTCGTGTGGATGGCAGGAAAGGAGAAGCGAGGCAGGAGCCTTGGAGAGATGAAGGCGGAGCAGAGGGGGAGCTACGAGAGTTTTGGTGGTCGACCACAAGAAGGGAACTCCGAGAAACGACGGGCGGCATGATGGGTTGTGCAGCATCAGACAGCAGCAGCCAAGGAGGCAGGCTGCCGCACGCCTGAGCGAACGACGCAGGCACGGCGGGCGCTGGATCGCGAGAACGAAAGAATGAGCCAAGTAACTCGGGTTCATGGATCATAAGATCGTAGATCCACCCTCGGATCCGAATCGGCCACCTGCTTCAAGCAAAGGAGTAGCCGTAGCCTGAGGAGACACGTGGCAGCGCTCCATTGGACACAAAAAGGTAAAATCCCAAAAACTTTCATTTCTTAGATAAATCATAGAAATTAGCCCGTATATCTAAAAAATACAAATAAGGTACCGAAATTCTCAGAAAGTTGCATAGAACAAGATGGGACTAGAATATAAGGCCTTTGATGCATTAATCTCAGTGATATCATGTAAGATGTGTAATGCTTATTTAATGGATAATAAATAGCAAATGATGACATAAAATCATGGAAAAATATCAGTAAGTTCATAATTATGTATAGAATGCATATGATGTCAGATATGGTCATGTTGACGCATGAAAGCATATAATTTGATTAATATGGAAAATTGTGGCTAATAACACTAAAGATAATGCAATTAATGCATACATGCTCAATAAATGATGAAATTTACAGAACACTCTTATATCAGTAACTGGAATCTAATCTGGAACTTTTATATCAGTTAGATGCACGAAATTCATGTTATATGAAGATCACCCTTAATACATGAGATGTAACTCTAATATGGTTAATGAAAGTGGCATAATGTTATGTTCACATAATAATGTGACACATGAGTATATCCAGTTGATGAACTATAATCTGGAATATGACATCAGTAAGATAAATCTAAGACAAGAATACAAGTAATCATGAGGATATCATAATGAGATAGACAAACCCTAAAATGGATATAAATAGGGTTAATGATGATGAGAACCTGATAGTCTATGATCTTGTCTTAATCAGGGTTTGACCTGGGATACTGATAAATGTATATTTATCCCTTTTATTTATATATTTTTGATATGTTTTTGGATTATTTTGTTATTTATTCTCTTAATTTCATAATTAATTGTGTTATTTTATATTTTTCTCTTTAATGGGAGTTTTAATTCTATTTTCTTGGGTTTTGTAGGAAAATTATACAATTTACAGAAGTCCTGAATTCATATATACCCTCCACCAAAAGCGACATAACTCTTGCATTCGAACTCCAAATTGAGTGTACAAGTATTCATTGGAAAGAGAATTTAATTTCCTAAAATAAAATCCTATTATTTGGACAGAGTTTGTGCTTTTCACGGGAGAGAAATATGTTCTAAATTACTACTGCGAGAATCTACATTAAAGGGAGTTACATGGTCAAGATAATTAAAGACAACCAACTTTCGATTTGACCAGATCCCCCCTCTTTTGAGGGAAACCTACCCCTCCCCCTCCTATAAAAGGAGGGACTCTTCACTTGTAAAAGCATTCCATTCTTCATTCTATTTCATCCAATTTTTAGTTGTAGACCACATCTTGTATAATGTTGGATCTCATTTTAGTTTGTATTTCTTCTGGTCTTGTTATGTATGAGTAAATTTTTCTGGGGAATGGGAGTAACCCCTTAGCCCGATTCTATTCAATATAATTAGTTATTTTCCTCCATCGAACAAATGTCTTCTCTCTGTTTCTTTGTGGTTATTTGGATGATATGATATATTCTTATGGAGTGATATGACCGTGGATCTCTGTAAGAATGAAACAATAGTCCCTTAATTGCGATTATCATCTTTTCATCTATTTAATCTTATTCTTGTTATAATCTTTAGTGACACGACCACTTGAGCCTTGGGTTTGAACGCCAGTTTGAATTCACATACTTTTTTATATGACCGTGGATAATGACGTGTTGGATGGTTGGGCAATGATCCGTGAACGCCGGGACCAACGAGTTCACGGGAAGTCTGACCTTTGTGAGTTTGTCCATAAGGACATATAAACACAAAGTCCTGATTTGATCCTTAGAGTTTAGAATTTGATTATTTGAATAGGAACATGGTTTTGGTGGTGATCTTACGGACCCCAGATCTTTATTTCTTGATTAGTTAAACTTTATTTCAGCACTTTTATTTTTGTTCTTAGTATTAACAACTCTCTCAAATCGAGATTTAATTCTTATACTTGCGATTGGATTTGGATTTTGACTTTTCTTTTCCGCCGTCCCTTGGATCGATACCTATCTATACTAAGTTGACTTGTTGTTCACAACAAGTTGACAACCAGGTTAGAAAGTTAAACTCTAGGACTTTTCCAGTGATTGTTGCGTGTACAACGACACACATGAATTTGGCACCATTTTCGAGGACGACACAGTTGTTTTTTAGATATGGTTGCCTATATATCTTGTATAATCTTGTTCATATTCTCTAACTTTCATAACTTTAGTCTTTTTTATTATTTCTTTTAGATTTTTAAAATTTCTTTTTGCCTTCTGAGCACAATTCCAGAAGTGTATCTCCTCTTTCTGCTGAGTTTCCATTCCAGCAGTACTGCTTTCTAGTTACTTTTTTTTTGTAATTTTAGTTATTTCATAATTTCTTAGATTTATAATTTTTAGTTATGTTTGTAATTTTGACTAACCTTTTATCTCGCAATCTTTCTTCTCTCATTCATTGATTGACATATCTTTCAGAAACTTTTCTTTTCAAATGTAGTGGGCATCCCAATATCCCCCACAATGTTATTATTGTTGTTTTTACCACCATGCATCTCTTGCCTGTCCGACTCTATCCCATGCTTATAATAGCACCCCTTTTAATTGCGATCCCTTTCATCCTGGTGGGTACAATGTGAATCCACATTTTTCTGAGAACCATTATGGGGAACCTTGCTATCCATATTCTAATGGGGGATATGATCAAAAAAATTTTGTGGGGTGTAACCAACAAAACATTGGGGGTTATGAGCATGTTTATGAAACCCAATATAATCTTCAAAAAGAAGAGAGACTTAGGGCCCTAGAGAAGATAGAAGTAGAAGGAGAAATAAAACTAAAAGCAAGCCAAGCCTTCTTTACTGCCCTGCTAGAAGCCCAAACCCAAAATATAGATTGTTCAAATATGTTTCCTCATGATTTGGTGACACCTTATAATATTGAATCTTCCTACCAAGATGGACGCAATAGAAATTACAATCCACCATCTTCTGGAGATTATTATGAGGAGCAATGTCACCCAAAACAATATGAGGAGTACTATGGCCAAGACCACTATGGGGAGTGTGGTGAGGATGACCAAAATTTTGGGGTGTATAAATCCTATGGTGAAATGCAAATTAATCTTGAACTGGAAGAGAGACTTAAGGCCCTAGAAAAGATGGTAGAAGAAGGATAAGCAAAACTTGAATCCAGTCAAGTCATGTTAGCTACCTTACTAGAGGATCAATCACAAACTCCCCCTATAGAGCTTGAGCAACCCAAGATGGTTCTTCCTGACGACGACAATGATGATCCTTATTTTGTGTCATATATGTCAGATCCTGATGAAACAGAACAAGCCATGGAGCCATATTTTGTGTGTGATGAGGACGTTGGTATTTGCAAGTAAGACATCATCATCCCTCCTAAATACTTGGGGAACCCTTGTACAAAAGTATTAGAGACATATGTTATATCAACAATGAAACTTACCAAACCCAATGTTGATGACATTAATTTTAAGGAGAAACAAAACACTTTTATAAATGATTTTAAATTTTTTGTATTAGCATCAATTCTCCCATATGTAGGTCATCATGATGGTGGAAAACATAAACCAAATCATCCACTCAAATTAGTTCATCATTCTCTACTGGCATTACTGGTCGGGTACCCGCCAACCTCCCCCAATCCACATCCATCTTCAACACTTCTCTTGCTATCGAAGGAAGATCTATGGATATTATTGGAGGGAATGCGAGGTGAAAGAAAATATGGGCACCCCACTGAGCTTCTACAATTACCCTATCATATGGTACATTATGAAGCTCCTCAAATAAAGGTCCCATCCCTCATACACATCCCCTTTAGTTGGACATTTTTTGAGCTACTTGGGCCATCTGGAAATCCTCGCTCTTCTCTTCCCTCCATCTCGGGTTCCAATTTTGCTCGGGATGAGAAAAAATATAAGTCGGGGTGGAGGTGGGTGGTATGTTTCTATTCTACCCCCTTATCTTTTTTTTTTGTATTATTTCTACCTTTTTTTGTTTTGCATATAGTTGCTTTGTTCATGGCCATTATCTAGTCGGCCATGTTTTTATTTCTTTTGTTGCAAAATGGCCTTTATCTAGTCGGACAATATGAATAGATGTTTATAATTGTACCCCTTTGAGTTTTGTTAAATCTTTTGCAAAAAATTGTTACAAATTGCCATGTCTGAAACCACTATGTCACCTAGGATCCCAAAATAGCATCACTCCTTCGAAAAGTTGGCAAGCCATATGGAATCAATCAAAACCAAACACAATTTTTTTCTATTTTTAAACATTGATTAACTTTATATAAATCTTGTATAATGTGATTGACATGAATGTTCTTTCTGATGTAATGACACTTTAAAAAAAAAGGAGAAAATAAATATGTGAAGTTATAGGAACAAGGACACCTTTTGTTTCCCCCTTATTTTCTCTCTAAAAAAAAGAGAAGCAAAGAATCACCACTAGACAAAAATCAAATCCGGGGTGGCATGCTTCCCATAAAAAAAATCCATACCCCAAAAAGGGGTGTACCATCAAAAGATGCCAAAAGTGCACATGAAAAAAATTGTGACCAATGTACCCACAACTCCACAAATCTAAATCCCAAGTCGAATAGAGGAGGGATAAAAAAAAATTCATCACTTCCTTATTTGTTTTCACACCCCCTAATTTCATCTTGTTCTTGTGCAACAACTCACAAAAAAATACATTTATAAAAATGAGAGTGTCAAAGTAAAAGTAAGATGAAGCGTGTTTTTCTACAAAATCTTGATTTAGAACCAAGATATGATATATGTTTTTAATAGGGAATATAGAATTTTGTGTTTTGTGGTTTTAGGAGATTGGGTTTCTTGGCCAAATTTGGAGGTAAGGAATAAAGTGATGTTACAAGGGTGAGGATAGACATGTGGTAGTATAAATTGGAATAATTTGTGATTTTATTTGTTTGAGGACAAACAAAGATTCAAGTCTAGGGTATTTTGATAAATATATATTTATCCCTTTTATTTATATATTTTGATATTTGTTTAGGATTATTTTTTTATTTATTCTCTTAGTTTCATAATTAATTGTGTTATTTTAGATTTTTCTCTTTAATTGGAGTTTTAATTCTATTTTCTTGGGTTTTGTAGGAAAATTATACAATTTGCAGCAGTCCTGAAATTCATATATACCCTCCACCAAAAGTGACATAACTCTTGCATTCAAACTCCAAATTGAGTGTACAAGTATTCATTGGAAAGGTAATTTAATTTCCTAAAATAAAATCCTATTATTTGGACCGCTTTTGTGCTTTTTACGGGAGAGAAATATGTTCGAAATCACTACTGCGAGAATCTAGATTAAAGGGAGTTACATGGTCAAGATAATTAAAGACAACCAACTTTCGATTTGACCAGATCTAGAAAATTCAAAAATTGGTCCCCCTCTATTTTTCCCCTCTCTTTTGAGGGCAACCTACCCCTCCCCCTCCTACAAAAGGAGGGACTCTTCACTTGTAAAAGCATTCCATTCTTCATTCTATTTCATCAAATTTTTAGTTGTAGACCACATCTTGTATAATGTTGGATCTCATTTTAGTTTGCATTTCTTCTGGTCTTGTTATGTATGAGTAAATTTCTCTGGGGAATGGGAGTAGCCCCTTAGCCCAGTTCTATTCAATATAATCAGTTATATTCCTCCATCGAACAAATGTCTTCTCTCTGTTTCTTTGTGGTTATTTGGATGATCTGATGTATTCTTATGGAGTGATATGACCGTGAATCTCTGTAAGAATGAAACAATAGTCCCTTAATTGTGATTATCATCTTTTCATCTATTTAATCTTATTCTTGTTATAATCCTTGGTGACGCGACCACCTGAGCCTTGGGTTTGAACGCCAGTTTGAATTCACATGCTTTTTGATATGACCGTGGATAATGACATGTTGGATGGTTGGGTAATGATCCGTAAACGCCGGGACCAATGAGTTCACGGGAAGTCTGACCCTTGTGAGTTTGTCCGTAAGAACATGTAAACACAAGGTCCTTATTTGATCCTTGGAGTTTAGAATTTGATTAGTTGAATAGGAACGTGGTTTTGGTGGTGATCTTCTGTAACATCCTGATCTCTAGCCCAAATTAAAACTCCTTATCAGAGCTATTCATAAAAACAAGCTTCTTTGAAGATTTTTTTGTAAAATCAATTTTAATATTAAAATAATTCATTTTGATTAGTTTAAAAGCTTTTATATATTGAAAATATAATTGCGGTACTTTTTGCCAATTTTGGAAAAATATCATTTTGGTGGGTAAGCACACAAGCAGGTAGATGGGTGGTAAGCAAGATGCTTATGGAGGCAAGCATATAGCTGGATAGCAAGTAGGTAGCTTGAGCAAGCTCATTAGTTGGTGAAGCAAGTAGATGAGTGGCATGCTCCTTCCCTTGACACCTAGCACCTCCAAAAATTGACACCTATCCTACCATGTGTCAACCACCCTTTAATAGCTATCTTGAGATGACACATATGCTTCCATGTGTCATCTAGCAATTCTTGAGATGACACCTAACCATCCATGTGTAACCTAACTAGTAAGCATCCACCTAAAGATGACACCTTGCACCCATGTGTCATCCACACACTTTTTTCTATTAGGACCATGCTACCCTTCACCATTCCTATATAAAGAGCCCCCATCCACCCCACCATAAGCATAAGTTCTCTCCTCTTCATACCAAAGCAAAGGTGAACATCCCTTCTCCCTCCTTTCCCATCTCCTTCACCATAAACCTCCAATATCTGTCTAGATTAGCAAACCAATCTCTATTTCTTTATGTTAGTGAAAGGAACCACCTCCCAACAAATACTCTCTCTATAGAAACCTAGTACCTCCTTCCTCCACCATAGTAAGAGCAACCCAATACTATGTCTTCCAAAATATCCTTTCTCTAAGAATATATAAGCCATCTCTCTTCTACCCTAATGAGAGAAACCCTAGAAGCTGATCTAGCTAGGAACGATGATCGAGGTAATGGAAAATGCAACAGAATGTTGCCGAAATATATCATGACTGGATATATTTAATGATGCTATGGTCTTCTTGTGGAACTATGTATCAATGTACATCTAAAGGTATGGTTCCCACCTTTTATCATCCAAAAAGTATAGTTTATTATTGTTTAATATGATATTCCATTTCTATTATAATCTATTATATCAACATCAATAAAAGGTATGGTATAGAATGGTTTGGTATTATATGCAGTAAGAGTATAGTATACTTCATATACTTTCCTAAGGAATGAATAAGTGATCAACTATGCACAACATCTTTATTAATAAGCTAGGTATGACTTCCATATATTTGTCCATATTATCCTTCAAAATTGAGTTTAAAGGCTTTAGATGATAATCAAGCATTTCTTTAGATTCCAGTCCTATTGTATTTTGGTTCCCTTTTCCTTTATTTCTCTCTATTAATTGTGTCATGTGATATTGTTGGAAAGTGGAATTCTATCAGACACTTCTAAGGTGACTATAGCCTGTCTCACTGACGTTTGTAGCCAGTAAAGAGGAAAGATTATTTAATTGGTTCTGTGTTCACATGGGGGACTCCCTAACCTCTTGCACGCTCCTGGCCATAGACTTGTCTGATTCAAAACCACAATCCTACAAGTTTACATTTTAGGTGTCATAGTGAAATAATAACCAGTGATTCATTTACTTGACTACCTTTTTATCTCTTCAACTCTGAATATCCATCAAATAGTTGTATATCTTTGATCATGTCCTTTTGATTCTAAACTTCATATTGGGAGATGTGTTGGTAACAGAGTCAGCATGTCTTGGCCGGGGATTGATACATTTGGAATCCGGATCTAAGTCCTTTGGAGTCAGGGATGGATGAGTATAATGCTCTACCATACTCAGGCCCACACTTGGGTTGGTCATGTAGAGTCAGGCATGATCAAGTTAGTAATGGGGAATAATCTCCTGCAAAGATTAAGCATGCTAACTAATGATTATTCAAGTGGCATTTTGTGCCAGGAGCACCCTCTTCTGGTCTTGGAAAGGTGACCGGTGGCTGCATGTGGTAATCTGATTCATTGAATAGAGCATGCAGTGTGCAAGAGTGGATGGGGGTGTGCCAGGGTACTTACAAGTGTTTTGGTGACCCTAATGGACTAAAGTCTTGGCTAAGCACGTTTTTGTGGTTGCAGGCCAGTTGCCCAAGGTGAATTGACACATTCTCTAAGAGTTGTAGATAAACTCATTTATGGAATAAGGTCTCCCTTTTTGTTATCCTTATAACAATAATCCTGATTATGCTCCACAGTATCCGTCTAACATTTTGATAGAGTTTTCGTATGATAAATGCTTTATGAATATACATACATACACATTCCTTATGCTTCATGCTAGTAGATGGTCAATAATTTTGGTTTGGACTTTTGATACTTTGGTAATACATTAAGAGTGCAGTTATATTAATAATGTCTTGCTACTTATCTCTATTTTTCTATACTTAGACATTTGTCTAACCCATACTCTCCCACTTGGGTTAAGACATATTCTTCCATGTTGCAGATATATTATTTATAGGACCTTTCCTTATGGAAGACTCATCTTGAAAAGATCCTGAAGGGCGTTAAGAATCAAAGATGGATCCATCTTAATTTTAAACTCATGTATCATTTTTTATCGATATAGGAGATAATGTAAAAATACCTTTTGTAAGGGTGTAATGTTTTGAAATAAAATATTGCTTATCTCACTCTTGTGCTTTGATTCTTGGTGCCATATTAATGGCTCAAATTTATCCACTTGATTTTTGAAGGAAGAAAATCAGGTGGTTGAATCGGGGACGTTACAGAGATGGTATCAGAGCAACAAGATGAGACCTTACCCAAAGAAAATTGTAGAAGTATAAACTTAAAACTTGAGATAGTATAACCTTAAGTAGGATAGACTAATATAAGTCATAACCTAAATCTTATAATTTTCGAGGATGAAAATTCTTTGAAGGGGTGGTATATGTAACATCCTGATCTCTAGCCCAAATTAAAACTCCTTATTAGAGCTATTCATAAAAACAAGCTTCTTTGAGGATTTTTTTGTAAAATCAATTTTAATATTAAAATAATTCATTTTGATTAGTTTAAAAGCTTTTATATATTGAAAATATAATTGCGGTACTTTTTTCCAATTTTGGAAAAATATCATTTTGGTGGGTAAGCACACAAGCAGGTAGCTAGATGGCAAGAAAGATGCTTATGGAGGCAAGCATATAGCTAGATAGCAAGTAGGTAGCTTGAGCAAGCACATTAGTTGGTGAAGCAAGTAGATGAGTGGCATGCTCCTTCCCTTGACACCTAGCACCTCCAAAAGTTGACACCTATCCTACCATGTGTCAACCACCCTTTAATAGCTATCTTGAGATGACACATATGCTTCCATGTGTCATCTAGCAATTCTTGAGATGACACCTAACCATCCATGTGTAACCTAACTAGTAAGCATCCACCTAAAGATGACACCTTGCACCCATGTGTCATCCACACACTTTTTTCTATTAGGACCATGATACCCTTCACCATTCCTATATAAAGAGCCCCCATCCACCCCACCATAAGCATAAGTTCTCTCCTCTTCATCCCAAAGCAAAGGTGAATGTCCCTTCTCCCTCCTTTCCCATCTCCTTCACCATAAAACTCCAATCTCTGTCTAGATTAGCAAACCAATCTCTATTTCTTTATGTTAGTGAAAGGAACCACCTCCCAACAAATACTCTCTCTATAGAAACCTACTACCCCCTTCCTCCACCATAGTAAGAGCAACCCAATACTATGTCTTCCAAAATATCCTTTCTCTAAGAGTATATAAGCCATCTCTCTTCTACCCTAGTGAGAGAAACCCTAGAAGCTGATCTAGCTAGGAACGATGATCGAGGTAATGGAAAATGCAACAGAATGTTTCCGAAATATATCATGACTGGATATATTTAATGATGCTATGGTCTTCTTGTGGAACTATGTATCAATGTACATCTAAAGGTATGGTTCCCACATTTTATCATCCAAAAAGTACAGTTTATTATTGTTTAATATGATATTATTGTTTAATATGATATTCCATTTCTATTGTAATCTATTATATCAACATCAATAAAAGGTATGGTATAGAATGGTTTGGTATTATATGTAGTAAGAGTATAGTATACTTCATATACTTTCCTAAAGAATGCATAAGTGATCAACTATACACAACATCTTTATTAATAAGCTAGGTATGACTTCCATATATTCGTCCATATTATCCTTCAAAATTGAGTTTAAAGGCTTTAGATGATAATCAAGCATTGCTTTGGATTCCAGTCCTATTGTCTTTTAGTTCCCTTTTCCTTTATTTCTCTCTATTAATTGTGTCATGTGATATTGTTGGAAAGTGGAATTCTATCAGACACTTCTAAGGTGACTAGGAGCCTGTCTCACTGATGTTTGTAGCCAGTAAAGAGGAAAGGTTATTTAATTGGTTCTTTGTTCGCACGGGGGGACTCCCTAACCTCTTGCACGCTCCTGGCCATAGACTTGTCTGATTCAAAACCACAATCCCACAAGTTTACATTTTAGGTGTCATGGTGAAATAATAACCAGTGATTCATTTACTTGACTACCTTTTGATCTCTCCAACTTTGAATATCCATCAAATAGTTGTATATATTTGATCATGTCCTTTTGATTCTAAACTGTTGGATCCTAGATGGGTGATTAGATGCTCTAGAGGGGGGTGAATAGAGCTGAAAGCACTTAAATAAAATTCATTAAACCTTCAAGATATATTACAAGATAAGGTTGCTAAATAGGAAATTTGTGTGCAACTAAAACATACATAGCAAGGGAGAGAGAGATTGAACACGCACCAATTAGACAAGCTATTTAGAGTGGTTCCACACTTCAAACTAGAAGTGTGTCAGTCCACTTGCCTAGAGAGGTCAACCTCTAGGACTTCCAAACTATTGCACTCTTATATTCATTTATAAGACTTACAATACATTACCAACCAAAGGACTTACCTATCCAATACAAAGAGTCTTCAACCTTACCAAGGACTTACCCACTTTGTAAGAGTCTTTTGCCTTTCTTCCAAAGACTTACCTACTCTTGCCCAAGTCTTCAGCCTTGCAGGAATTACCCACTCTTCTTGGATCTTCCGCCTTTGACTTCACCTTCACTCAGAGAAACTTCCACCAAGGTCTTACCCACTTGAGCTTGAGTCTTCTGCCTTCTCCAAGGGCTTACCCACTCTAGCTCCAAGTCTTCAGCCTTGATCTTCACCAAGGGACGCCTTCCCTTGTTCTTCTTCACCTCTCTTGGATAAGAGAGAGAACCTTCATCTTCATGATTGCAAATGAGAGATGGGGAGGTTGTGGAAGTGAGAGCCTCACAAGATATACATATAGGACTAGCTCTCTTACATATTTCCTACTCACTCTAATGGATGTAGCAAGTGATTAAGCTTAGAGAGAGAGAGGAGGTTGTAGGAAGCACTCAACTATAGAATAGGAGCCTCACATAGAATTTGTAATGAATGCTCAACCTTGGAATGAAGCCCAAGGGGTCCTATTTATAGCTGGGGATGACTCTTAGCCTTTGGGAACACTTGTGAACAAAAACTAGCCATTTTGTGGCTTACAAAGGATCTATTTTCACTTGTTGCAACTCCACAACGGCTAGAAGCACTTTTCTGCACTTTTCCGTACAGTGCAATCAGTCGAGTTTCTATAAGGATAACTCGACCGATAGAGTAAAAGACAAATCCGATATTCAGACCATCAGTCGAGTATGTCCTAAGGAAACTCGACCGACCAATGAAAATCGATTTGGTTAGTTACTCCATCGGTCAAGTTTGTCCTGAGGAAACTTGACCGACCAATGAAAATCAATTTGGTCAGTTACTCCATCGGTCGAGTTCTGTGTAAATACAATTCGACCGATGCAATCTGCAGAAAATTGATCAAGGATGATCGGTCGAGTTTATCGGTTGAGTTTTCAGGCTGGGAAACTCGACCGAAAAAGTGCCTGTAATCAATTTTCAAAGTTGCATCTAAAGTGCTCTAATATTCGATCTAAGTGCTCCTGATATTTTTCTAAGCTTAATTACAAGTCATACAATCATTACAAGTGATTTACAACATGATTCTAATGGATATATATCATATTACAAAAACATGCACTTGTATGACTTTGACTTGTCTTTTCTCCAATTTGAGATGCGCAAGTTAGGGCATTTGGAGTGTGTCTATACCTAATCTAAAATCACTCAAGTAGAAGCATTAGACACCAATATGTGGAATGGTTAGTCATCATCAAAACATGGGTTTAGTCAATTTATACGTGAGTCAACATTGACCTAATTGACCTTGAGTCAACAATCTCCCCCTTTTTGAAGATGACAAACCATTCCATAAATGTATTGAAAGCTTTCAAGTAAAATCATACCTTCGGAGAAACCTAGGGGTTTCAATAGAATGGAGTTCATATGCTCCCCCTCAATTGATGTGCATGGAGTTCTCATACTCCCCCTCAATTGATGCTATTTCTCCTGCATGGTTAGCTTTCATAACATTTATAGAATACTGTGTCTTCTACTCATATATGCTCTACACATATATGTCTTCTCCCCTTTACCTTCTCCCCTTTACATGAACATATTTCTCTTCTTCATGTAAGACATGCCTTCTTCCTCTTTTAAAAGAACACATACCTTTCTCCCCCTTTGTCATTTCAAAAAGTGGGGTTATGAAGAAAAATAAGAAACATCACTTGTTAAAGAGAAAGGAGATAACACAAATATATATAAGGAGAGTAGAAGAGCACAGATAGGGTCTTGTCTAAGCATAGAAAGAAAAGAAAGTTAAAGCATATACTTGAACAACCCAAAATGCAAGATAAAGTGTTGCAGAAAAATAATAAATCGCAATTTTGACCCTCAAGAGGACGGATTTTGACCAAAAACCATCAGAACTCATTGCAAAGCAATGATTCTTGCTCAGAAGGTTGTTTGTGCATGAAAAACACTAGTCTTGCACCAAAAACTGAAATTGGAGCAAAAGCTACATAAAAATAAAAAATACTCCAATTTCTACATACAATGTAGCTCTTTTTGCCCTGCATCACAATGTTATGCAAGCAACTCAAGATAGTAGATATTCAATTCAAGGAACAATCTTGAGCAAGTATGAGACAAGATACAAGCATAGCATATAGATGAGCAAGGATGCCAATTATGAACAAGGTTAGAACTACATGTATATGAACTACTAGTAGATGATATCACAAGTTAGGACTACTAGTAGGATCTAGATCATAGCAAGAGATACCAAAAGATACACAAGATAGAGCAAGCTATGAGTAGATGTAGAGATATATCCAACCAAAGAGATATGCAATTTTAGAAGCATGAAAGGATATAACTCACATACAAATATGCATCATTACCAAAAGATGATCACCACTAAGAACCTCAAGGTTGTATCAAAACAAGATATACACCTAGATAGATGTAGCAAGTTAGAGTACAACGGAAGCAATTTAAGACACAACTAAGAGATCCAAAGAGATCATCATCAAAACCTGCAAGACAACTCAAAGCAAGTAATTGCAAGATATAGATATACCAATTTAGAGCAATTCGAGAGATAGAGTTGTAAGCAAAATAGACAATTTAGAACATGGCAATATGCATATGTAAAGGTACCAAAGGAGTGCCAAAGAATAAGGCTATTGGTTGAGAAAATCTAGTTGAGAGGGAAATTCTCACTGAATAAGCCAAATTTATGAGTTCTGTGCATTGACAACTCGACCGATGACAGCTGCTGGCAACACCCATTGGTGCCTATCGGTCGAGTTTCAATAGGGCAAACTCGATCGACAGAGCAGCTGTCAAAAAGCACATATATTTCATAAAAACATATTTAAAGGCATGCTAAATATACAAACCATATCCAAACATGTCTAAGCAAGTTAATAATGCACTATAGAAGCATCAGAAACAGTTTTTGAGAAAGAGTGTTAAGAGAAACATAAAATACCACTTTTGACTCAAAAACCATATGTATAGTGCACACTATCTTGATAAAACAAGTTAGGATTGGTTATAATCAAGAAAAACATTACCTTTGTGCTTACCATTCCTTTTTCCACTTGTTGTCACCCTCTACACATCTCACCTATCTTCTTTTATGTGGATTGACAAGTCAATTTGCAATTCAATATCTCAAGTCAATCCATTTGCATGTACCTACAATAAGAAATATGAAATGGTCCCCAATCATATTTTTGGGTCCGGAGGGGTTAGTTTAGCAACCCAAGTCCTATTGCTCTTGGGTGCTTTCCTAAAAGGACAACAAGTAGAATAATGACCAATTTCATTGCAATAATTACAAGTGCTCGTAGCCTTGGAACTAGAGGATTCTTCATTGAAAATTGAAGGTCCTTTGTCTTTGTTGTTCCTTTGGCTACAGTCAAGTCCAATGCCATCTCTACCCATTTGTTCGGTAGTATGGTCTAGGATTTGATTAAGATTCTTTTTATCACCAAAGAATCTTTGCAAAGAAGATCTCAAACTATGATTGTCATGCATAAGAGAAGTAAAGGTAAAACACAATAGATTCATATCATCTCTAGCATGCACAAGATAGATTTCAAAGCAAACATCTTTAGTCATATAAGAATCTTTATCACAAGATAGAGCATCAAAAACTTTCTCTCTATAAGAAAAGATAGTATGAGGGTCAAGAGAAATTACACTACTATGCAAGGAAGCAAGTTCATATACAATAAAAGTAATCTTTGAAGGATAAACTTTATCTACACATTCTATTCCTTGCAAAGTAAGCTCTTGACTCTCATAAGCACATTTAAGAGCATAAGAAACAATAGAGAGAGAAATAATAGTAGTAGCAAGCTCTATATGTGAAATAGTCATAGAAGGTTGAGATTCTAAAAACTTAATCTTATCAAGCAAGCTAGAATTCTCAAATTTAAGAGCATTTAGTTGACTAAGATAAGCATTTGTTTGAATCTCAAAACTTGAATTTAACTCATTTAAATCTTCAATTGAGCTTGTCATGAGGGCGCAATGGCATCTTCCATCTTCACATTCACTAGATCTTCCACTAGTGCTTTCATTTGTTGATGGAGCCTTTGTGATCCCTTTTTCTCTCTTGTTTCCTTCTATTGCTCTCTTTGAAGGTTGCCCATCTTCATAATCACCCATATTCTCCTACTTGTGGAAGTATGCTTGGAGAAGACCCGCTCTGATACCAATTGTTGGATCCTAGATTGGTGATTAGATGCTCTAGAGGGGGGTGAATAGAGCTGAAAGCACTTAAACAAAATTCATTAAACCTTCAAGATATATCACAAGATGTAAATAGGAAATTTGTGTGCAACTAAAACATACATAGCAAGGTAGAGAGAGATTGAACATGCACCAATTATACAAGCTATTTAGAGTGGTTCCACACTTCAAACTAGAAGTGTGTCAGTCCACTTGCCTAGAGAGGTCAACCTCTAGGACTTCCAAACTATTGCACTCTTATATTCATTTATAAGACTTACAATACATGACCAACCAAAGGACTTACCTATCCAATACAAAGAGTCTTCAACCTTACCAAGGACTTACCCACTTTGCAAGAGTCTTCCGCCTTTCTTCCAAGGACTTACCTACTCTTGCCCAAGTCTTCAGCCTTGCAGGAATTACCCACTCTTCTTGGATCTTCCGTCTTTGACTTCACCTTCACTCGGAGAAGCTTCCACCAAGGTCTTACCCACTTGAGCTTGAGTCTTCTGCCTTCTCCAAGGGCTTACCCACTCTAGCTCCAAGTCTTCAGCCTTGATCTTCACCAAGGGACGCCTTCCCTTGTTCTTCTTCACCTCTCTTGGATAAGAGAGAGAACCTTCATCTTCATGATTGCAAATGAGAGATGGGGAGGTTGTGGAAATGAGAGCCTCACAAGATATACATATAGGACTAGCTCTCTTACAGATTTCCTACTCACTATAATGGATGTAGCAAGTGATTAAGCTTAGAGAGAGAGGAGGCTGTAGGAAGCACTCAACTATAGAATAGGAGCATCACATAGAGTTTGCAATGAATGCTCAACCTTGGAATGAAGCCCAAGGGGTCCTATTTATAGCTGGGGATGCCTCTTAGCCTTTGGGAACACTTGTGAACAAAAACTAGCTGTTTTGTGGCTTGCAACAGATCTATTTTCACTTGTTGCAACTCCACAACGGCTAGAAGCACTTTTCTGCACTTTTCCGTACATTGCAATCGGTCGAGTTTCTATAAGGATAACTCGACCGATAGAGTAAAAGACAAAGCCGATATTCAGACCATCGGTCGAGTTTGTCCTGAGGAAACTCGACCGACCAATGAAAATTGATTTGGTCAGTTACTCCATCGGTCGAGTTTGTCCTTAGGAAACTCGACCGACCAATGAAAATCAATTTGGTCAGTTACTCCATCGGTCGAGTTCTGTGTAAACACAATTTGACCGATGCAATCTCCAGAAAATTGATCAAGGATGATCGGTCGAGTTTTTAGGCTGGGAAACTCGACCGACAAAGTGCCTGTAATCAATTTTCAAAGTTGCATCTAAAGTGCTCTAATATTCGATCTAAGTGCTCCTGATATTTTTCTAAGCTTAATTACAAGTCATACAATCATTACAAGTGATTTACAATATGATTCTAATGGAAATACATCATATTACAAAAACGTGCACTTGTATGACTTTGACTTGTCTTTTCTCCAATTTGAGATGCGCAAGTTAGGGCATTTGGAGTGTGTCTATACCTAATCTGAAATCACTCAAGTAGAAGCATTAGACACCAATATGTGGAATGGTTAGTCATCATCAAAACACGGGTTTAGTCAATTTAGACGTGAGTCAACATTGACCTAATTGACCTTGAGTCAACAATCTCCCCCTTTTTGAAGATGACAAAACATTCCATAAATGTATTGAATGCTTTCAAGTAAAATCATACCTTCGGAGAAACCTAGGGGTTTCAATAGAATGGAGTTCAGATGCTCCCCCTCAATTTATGTGCATGGAGTTCTCATACTCCCCCTCAATTGATGCTATTTCTCCTGCATGGTTAGCTTTCATAACATTTATAGAATACTATGTCTTCTACTCATATATGTTCTACACATATATGTCTTCTCCCCTTTACCTTCTTCCCTTTACATGAACATATTTCTCTTCTTCATGTAAGACATGCCTTCTTCCTCTTTTAAAAGAATACATACCTTTCTCCCCCTTTGTCATTTCAAAAAGTGGGGTTATGAAGAAAAATAAGAAACATCACTTGTTAAAGAGAAAGGAGATAATACAAATATATATAAGGAGAGTAGAAGAGCACAGATAGGGTCTTGTCCAAGCATAGAAAGAAAAGCAAGTTAAAGCATATATTTGAACAACCCAAAATGCAAGATAAAGTGATGTAGAAAAATAATAAATCGCAATTTTGACCCTCAAGAGGATAGATTTTGACCAAAAACCATCAGATCTCATTGCAAAGCAATGAGTCTTGCTCAGAAGGTTGTTTGTGCATGAAAAACACTAGTCTTGCACCAAAAACTGAAACTGGAGCAAAAGCTGCATAAAAATAAAAAATACTCCAATTTCTACATACAATGTAGCTCTTTGTGCCCTGCATCACAATGTTATGCAAGCAACTCAAGATAGTAGATATTCAATTCAAGGAACAATCTTGAGCAAGTATGAGACAAGATACAAGCATAGCATATAGATGAGCAAGGATGCCAATTATGAACAAGGTTAGAACTACATGTATATGAACTACTAGTAGATGATATCATAAGTTAGGACTACTAGTAGGATCTAGATCATAGTAAGAGATACCAAAAGATACACAAGATAGAGCAAGCTATGAGTAGATGTAGAGATATATCCAACCAAAGAGAGATGCAATTTTAGAAGCATGAAAGGATATAACTCACATACAAATATGCATCATTACCAAAAGATGATCACCACTAAGAACCTCAAGGTTGTATCAAAACAAGATATACACCTAGATAGATGTAGCAAGTTAGAGCACAACGGAAGCAATTTAAGACACAACCAAGATATCCAATGAGATCATCATCAAAACCTGCAAGACAACTCAAAGCAAGTAATTGCAAGATATAGATATATCAATTTAGAGCAATTCGAGAGATAGAGTTGTAAGCAAGATAGACAATTTAGAACATGGCAATATGCATATGTAAAGGTACCAAAGGAGTGCCAAAGAATAAGGTTATTGGTTGAGAAAATCTAGTTGAGAGGGAAATTCTCACTCAATAAGCCAAATTTATATTCTGTGCACAGTGTTATCGGTCGAGTTATGTGCATTGACAACTCGACCAATGACAGCTGCTGGCAACACCCATTGGTGCCTATCGATCGAGTTTCAATGGGGCAAACTCGACCGACAGAGCAGCTGTCAAAAAGCACATATATTTCATAAAAACATATTTAAAGGCATGCTAAATATACAAATCATATCCAAACATGTCTAAGAAAGTTAATAATGAACTATAGAAGCATTAGCAACAGTTTTTGAGCAAGAGTGTTAAGAGAAACATAAAATACCACTTTTGACTCAAAAACCATATGTATAGTGCACACAATATTGATAAAACAAGTTAGGATTGGTTATAAGCAAGAAAAACATTACCTTTGTGGTTACCATTCCTTTTTCCACTTGTTGTCACCCTCTACACATCTCACTTATCTTCTTTTATGTGGATTGACAAGTCAATTTGCAATTCAATAGCTCAAGTCAATCCATTTGCATGTACCTACAAGAAGAAAGATGAAATGGTCCCCAATCATATTTTTGGGTCCGGAGGGGTTAGTTTAGCAACCCAAGTCCTATTTCTCTTGGGTGCTTTCCTAAAATGTCAACAAGTAGAATAATGACCAATTTCATTGCAATAATTACAAGTACCCGTAGCCTTGGAACTGGAGGATTCTTCATTGAAAATTGAAGGTCCTTTGTCTTTGTTGTTCCTTTGGCTACAGTCAAGTCCAATGCCATCTCTACCCATTTGTTTGGTAGTATGGTCTAGGATTTGATTAAGATTCTTTTTATCACCAAAGAATCTTTGCAAAGAAGATCTCAAACTATGATTGTCATGCATAAGAGAAGTAAAGGTAAAACACAATAGATTCATATCATCTCTAGCATGCACAAGATAGATTTCTAAGAAAACATATTTAGTCATATAAGAATCTTTATCACAAGATAGAGCATCAAAAACTTTCTCTCTATAAGAAACGATAGTATGAGGGTCAAGAGCAATTACACCACTATGCAAGGAAGCAAGTTCATATACAATACAAGTAATCTTTGAAGGATAAACTTTATCTACACATTCTATTCCTTGCAAAGTAAGCTCTTGACTCTCATAAGCACATTTAAGAGCATAAGAAAGAATAGAGAGAGAAAAAATAGTAGTAGCAAGCTCTATATGTGAAATAGTCATAGAAGGTTGAGATTCTAAAAACTTAATCTTATCAAGCAAGCTAGAATTCGCAAATTTAAGAGCATTTAGTTGACTAAGATAAGCATTTTTTTGAATCTCAAAACTTGAATTTAACTCATTTAAATCTTCAATTGAGCTTGTCATGAGGGCGCAATGGCGTCTTCCATCTTCACATTTACTAGATCTTCCACTAGTTCTTTCATTTGTTGATGGAGCCTTTGTGATCCCTTTTTCTCTCTTGTTTCCTTCTATTGCTCTCTTTGAAGGTTGCCCATCTTCATAATCACCCATATTCTCCTACTTGTGGAAGTATGCTTGGAGAAGACCTGCCCTGATACCAATTGTTGGATCCTAGATGAGTGATTAGATGCTCTAGAGGGGGGGTGAATAGAGTTGAAAGCACTTAAACAAAATTCATTAAACCTTCAAGATATATCACAAGATAAGGTTGCTAAATAGGAAATTTGTGTGCAACTAAAACATACATAGCAAGGGAGAGAGAGATTGAACATGCACCAATTAGACAAGCTATTTAGAGTGGTTCCACACTTCAAACTAGAAGTGTGTCAGTCCACTTGCCTAGAGAGGTCAACCTCTAGGACTTCCAAACTATTGCACTCTTATATTCATTTATAAGACTTACAATACATGACCAACCAAAGGACTTACCTATCCAATACAAAGAGTCTTCAACCTTACCAAGGACTTACCCACTTTGCAAGAGTCTTCCGCCTTTCTTCCAAGGACTTACCTACTCTTGCCCAAGTCTTCAGCCTTGCAGGAATTACCCACTCTTCTTGGATCTTCCGTCTTTGACTTCACCTTCACTCGGAGAAGCTTCCACCAAGGTCTTACCCACTTGAGCTTGAGTCTTCTGCCTTCTCCAAGGGCTTACCCACTCTAGCTCGAAGTCTCCAGCCTTGATCTTCACCAAGGGATGCCTTCCCTTATTCTTCTTCACCTCTCTTGGATAAGAGAGAGAACCTTCATCTTCATGATTGCAAATGAGAGATGGGGAGGTTGTGGAAGTGAGAGCCTCACAAGATATACATATAGGACTAGCTCTCTTATAGATTTCCTACTCACTCTAATGGATGTAGCAAGTGATTAATCTTAGAGAGAGAGCGGAGGCTGTAGGAAGCACTCAACTATAGAATAGGATCCTCACATAGAGTTTGCAATGAATGCTCAACCTTGGAATGAAGCCCAAGGGGTCCTATTTATAGTTGGGGATGCCTCTTAGCCTTTGGGAATACTTGTGAACGAAAACTAGTCATTTTGTGGCTTGCAACGGATCTATTTTTAGTTGTTGCAACTCCACAACGGCTAGAAGCACTTTTCTGCACTTTTCCGTACAGTGCAATCAGTCGAGTTTCTATAAGGATAACTCGACCGATAGAGTAAAAGACAAAGCCGATATTCAGACCATCGGTCGAGTTTGTCCTGAGGAAACTCGACCGACCAATGAAAATCAATTTGGTCAGTTACTCCATCGGTCGAGTTTGTCCTGAGGAAACTCGACCGACCAATGAAAATCGATTTGGTCAGTTACTCCATCGGTCGAGTTCTGTGTAAACACAATTCGACCGATGCAATCTCCAGAAAATTGATCAAGGATGATCGATCGAGTTTTCAGGCTGGGAAACTCGACCGACAATGTGCCTGTAATCAATTTTCAAAGTTGCATCTAAAGTGCTCTAATATTTGATCTAAGTGCTCCTGATATTTTTCTAAGCTTAATTACAAGTCATACAATCATTACAAGTGATTTACAACATGATTCAAATGGATATACATCATATTACAAAAACGTGCACTTGTATGACTTTGACTTGTCTTTTCTCCAATTTGAGATGCGCAAGTTAGGGCATTTGGAGTGTGTCTATACCTAATCTGAAATCACTCAAGTAGAAGCATTAGACACCAATATGTGGAATGGTTAGTCATCATCAAAACACGAGTTTAGTCAATTTAGATGTGAGTCAACATTGACCTAATTGACCTTGAGTCAACATAAACTTCATATTGGGAGATGTGTTGGTAACAGAGTCGACATGTCTTGGTCGGGGATTGATACATTTGGAATCCGGATCTAAGTCCTTTGGAGTCAGGGATGGATGAGTATAATGCTCTACCATACTCAGGCCCACACTTGGGTTGGTCATGTAGAGTGAGGCATGATCAAGTTAGTAATGGGGAATAATCTCCTGCAAAGATTAAGCATGCTAATTAATGATTATTCAAGTGGCATTTTGTGCAAGGAGAACCCTCTTCTGGTCTTGGAAAGGCGATCGGTGGCTGCATGTGGTAATCTGATTCATTGAATAGAGCATGCAGTGTGCAAGAGTGGCTGGGGGTGTGCCAGGGTACTTACAAGTGTTTTGGTGACCCTAATGGACTAAAGTCTTGGCTAAGAAAGTTTTTGTGGTTGCAGGCCAGTTGCCCAAGGTGAATTGACACCTCCTCTGAGAGTTGTAGATAAACATGTTTATGGAATAAGGTCTCCCTTTTTGTTATCCTTATAACAATAATCTTGATTATGCTCCACAATATCTGTCTAACATTTTGATAGAGTTGTCGTATGATAAATGCTTTATGAATATACATACATACACATTCCTTATGCTTCATGCTAGTAGATGGTCAATAATTTTGGTTTGGACTTTTGATACTTTGGTAATACATTAAGAGTACAGTTATATTAATAATGTCTTGCTACTTATCTCTATTTTTCTATACTTCAACATTTGTCTAACCCATACTCTCCCACTTGGGTTGTGACATATTCTTCCATGTTGTAGATATATTATTTATAGGACCTTTCCTTGTGGAAGACTCATCTTGAAAAGATCCTGAAGGGCGTCAAGAATCAAAGACAGATCCATCTTAATTTTAAACTCATGTATCATTTTTTTATCGATATAGGAGATAATGTAAAAATACATTTTGTAAGGTTGTAATGTTTTGAAATAAAACATTGCTTATCTCACTCTTGTGCTTTGATTCTTGGTGCCATATTAACGGCTCAGATTTAGCCACTTGATTTTTGAAGGAAGAAAATCAGGTGGTTGAATCGGGGACGTTACATCTTCCGGACCCCAAATCTTTATTTTTTGATTAGTTAAACTTTATTTCAGCACTTTTATTTTTGTTCTTAGTATTAACAACTCTCTCAAATCGAGATTTAATTCTTGTACTTGCGATTGGATTTGGATTTTGACTTTTCTTTTCCGCCGTCCCTTGGATCGATACCTATCTATACTAAGTTGACTTGTTGTTCACAACAAGTTGACAACCGGGTTAGAAGGTTAAACTCTAGGATTTTTCCTAGTAATTGTTGCGTGTACAATGACGCGCATCAGATACATAGTTGACTCTTGGATATATGTGATGATTAAGTTTATCTCTTGATCTATCTCTTTGGAAGGTACACCATTACCTCTTACTTGACTTCTTATACAATATGCTTGTGTTATATGTGTAGTAAAATACTTGGCATATGATATTGGATGAAATGATTGTTCTGCATGATATGTTGCTTGATTTTTCGTACTTATGGTTATGGACACATGAAACATAAGATATCTGATCCATTATATGATAGCACTAAATCTCTTTGGTAGAATAGTGCATTGATGAAAGCACTAAATCTCTTTGACAGAGTAGTGCATTTATGAAGTACTAAATCTCTTTGGCAGAATAGTACATGTGAGCACTAAATCTCATTGGTAGAATAGTATATGTGGTTGATCAACTTTACATATAATGGAAAGTCGTGGTAAAATATGTGTTCTCATTTTTTAATGAACATCTTTGTGCAAGTATATGCGTTTTCTTATATTTCTTTATAACTGCCAAGTATTAGTTTTATCTTATTTCCAAGATATGATGAGAGGTATATAAAATACACGTAGGCATACTCAGTACAATATTCTTGAATATTGTCCTAACGTGTACCACATGTAATCTTTTGTTTAGATTGTGTACATGTGTTCTTGAAGATCCAGGATAGTTGAGAGTTATGTAGCGAGCTAATGTACATGTGGACATGTTGTCTTAAGATCTTGTAGTTTAGTTGTAGTACATGTATATGTATAAGTTTGTTGTTCAATATGTAATATCAAATATTGTAACAATTCATGTTGTAATTATATGTTGAATGGTGAACATGTGTTTATGGTTTTATTATTGTTCATGTGCATGTGCTAATGTTGTTTCCTTCTGACTCCCTTGATTTTCTTCTTCTTAGCCTAGTGTGGGATGTTTAAATTGGGATTCTCACTGAGGTGAGGGTTTCAATTTGGACGTCACGCATTAGATTAAGTTTTAGAAAATCCAGGGACATCACAAGAAATTTCATCCTTGAAATCAAGTCATTCTCATACTCCAAGGGAAAATTGAAATGTCTTCATTCGCATGTAGGGCACCACTCTAGGTGCAACATATCCAAAAAAAAAAGCTCCAAAATCATATCCAAACCACTATTAGGAGGTTTTAAAACATCTAGGGTGAAACACCCCTTCATAAAAGATTGAAGAACGGCTTAAAAATTATGGTTATGTCATGAAATATCTCATATGTTAGGGTTGCAACCTTATCTTTACCCATGCATTAAGGTCCCCACATTATATTACCATGTTCTAAAGGAGTTAACTAAAGTTAACCCATTATATCAAGGTGTCATCAACATTTTATTGAGTTGATTGTTAGAACATGTTCAACATTAACATATGCCTTTTAGGAGGGAGTTGACTAAAATTAACTAACTTTATCCATCTAGATCATATCAAGGTGTCATAATTGTTATGTTTTGCTAACTGTCAAACTATATTTTTTCATCTTTATTAAGGACTAAGATAAACACCTCAGGTAACATGTTTCATTCATATGATCTTATTTCATTGCTCATAATAAATTGCAACATTTACTAGTGATTTCATCACAAGATTAACCAACTATATCACATTATCATCATTATTCATGTACACGGTTAACCATTTATGCATTGATATCTATTAAACCATAACTAGGTTTCCATCATATCATATCTATGTATCACGCCTCGAGATTAGATCACATCCTTACATATATTATATCATGGTTGTGCTAAATAAACTTATGCAAGTAGCTTGTTAAACATATATATGAAAACTTCATCTTGTCCAACTGAGATTTTTTAGACCCATATCATGAGGGTAGTGCCATGCTCAGTCTCTTTGAGCTCATCATATCTACGAGTAACATATATGCACAAACTTTATCTTCCCTCTCTAGTCTAGGGTTCTCAAGTATACCTCATTGGCACTAATGCATAGCCTCACGATCTCTAGCCACATAAGCAAAAACCAAAACATGCTATGGCATTCTCCTCATTGGTTCTCTACCCATGAGACACGCTATTTCCCAACTCTCTTTCATAAACACCGCTAGATTCCTATAAGGTACCACCAACCCGATCATGAGGTTTCACAAAAACTAAAACATAGTTACCTCCTCTAGGGTCTTGGGACTCTCTCTACCTCACCCAGATGGTAGGTTCTCGTATTCCATATTCAAATATGCACATATAACCAGCCTCTCTCTAACTCTAGGGTTTGGTCCTCCCAAGGACATCTAGGATTCAACACATCTACAAGAATCATGCATAAAGCAACTCAACTCATTCACTTAGGAGTAGTCTAGTTTAGGACATATCATATCACATATTTCTCATAATTCACATATCTTAGAGTTTATGTTCTCTAACCTTCTCCCTCTGGGTCTCACTCTCTTTGGAGTTAACCCTAAAACTAGTCCTAACACTAGAGGCCCTCCTTTGTGAAAGAGTTTGAGGCTCATGATGACTCACGACTTATCTTAACTTATCTTAAATTATCTCATAAAATCCTAGTTACTTGTATCATCAAAACTCATCTTGCATCCTCAAAACTGAACCTAAGTCCTCAAAGACAAACATATATCATCATAAAATATCTTATATCATCTCTATACATCTTAGATCGCTATCTAGTCTTATTTCATCTATTCCATCTATCACATATTCCAACAAGGCTCTAGAAATCTAATCTAGAACTACTCTCTCTTCTAAACTAATGTCATTCACTTTTACTTTGGTTGCATGACCACCTCCTACTCGTACATGTGTGTGGACACATTTTTGTAATACTTACATATATAATAAAATATTATATTGTTTTTCTCCAATAAAACGTGCGTCAGAGAAAACTATCAAGGTTCGGTCCGATTTGAATCAAAAACCAAATCCAGAAAACGAGTGTCCCATACATAGTAGAGAGTACAATGCCATGAAAACTAATGAAAAGGGTGAGAACATGGTGTAGAGTAGTGTAGATACTCTAGACAATGAGTGCCATATGTCTAGGGTTTCTCATCCCTCAATGTACGTCATTTCCAAATAATGCAACGTCCCATACCGTTGCACTACAAGGAAAGAACGATACCTAAGGACTTGATATACAACAAGCACCAGTCTAGACCTACTTCTTAGACATCTAGGTTCTAACCTAGAGGCTAAGTCATATCTAGTCTCTAAAGGATGACTAATCTAACCCTAATGATGTTCAAGTTCAAGGTTTTCTTTAGTTACAAATTGCATAATGAGCAAATGTTAGGCTTTGCTATTGTTCATGCTCTGATACCACCTATGATGTCCCCAGATTTTCTAAAACTTAATCTAATGTGTGACGTCCAAATTGAAACCTCACCCCAGTGAGAATCCAATTTAAACACCGCACACTAGGCTAAGAAAAAGAAAATTAGAGGAAGTCAGAAGGAAACAACAGTAGCACATGTACATGAACAATAATAAAACCATATAACACATGTTCACCATTCAACATATAATTACAACATGAATTGTTACAACATTCGATATTACATATTGAATAGTAAACTTCTACATGCACATGTACTACCACTAAACAACATGATCTTAAGACAACATGTCCACCTGTACATCAGCTCGCCATACAACTCTCAACTATCCTGGTTCTTCAAGAGCATATGTCCAAAACCTAAACAAAAGATTGCATGTGGTACACGTCAGCACAATATTCAAGAATATTATACTGAGTATGCCTACATGTCTTTTTATATACCTCTCATTACTAAGATTGGCAATAAGATAAAACTAATACTTGGTAGTAATAAACAAATATAAGAAACGCATATACTTGCACAAAGATGTTCATAACAAAAGAGAACACATATTTCAAGCTCATTTTCCATTATAAATAAAGTTGATCAACCACATGCACTATTCTACCAAAGAGATTTAGTGCTCACATGTACTATTCTTCCAAAGAGATTTAGTATTTTCATAAATGCACCATTCTATCAAAGAGATTTAGTGGTCACATGTACTATTCTGCCAAAGAGATTTAGTGCTTTCATCAATGCACTATTCTACTAAAGATATTTAGTGCTATCATATAATAGATCAGATATCTTATGTTTCACGTGTTCATAGCTATATAAATATGGAAAATCAAGCAAGGTATCATATAAGAATAATCATTTCATCCAATACCATATGCCAAGTATTTTGCTACACGTATAATACAAGCATATTATATAATAAGCCAAGTAAGAGGTAATGGCATACCTTGATCACATATATCCTAATCACCACACTCCTGATGTCAACTACCACTCTTGCTTAAACCCTGGTTAAGATAAAATCATATACTATCATCAGATTCTCATCATATCAAACCTAGTTATGTCTATTTTAGGGTTTAGCTTAGTTCATTAGGATATTCCCATCATTACTTGTATTCTTGTCTTGAAATTATCTTATTGATGTCATATTCTAGATTATAGTTCATTAACTGATAATTGTGTTTCACATTATTATGTGAGCATATAAACCTTAGGTTACATACATTAATCATATTAGGTTTACAAACCATGTATTAGGGTCATCTTCATATAACATGGATTCTATATATCTAACTGATATCAAAGTTCCACATTAGCTTCTAATTACTTATATGAGGGTGTGTTATGAATTACATCATTTATTGATAATTAATGTATTTTCTATATTTTTATTAGGGTTATTAGTCCTAGATAGCTACATTAAGCAAATAGCATGATTTTGTACATCAACATCATAATCACTGACCATACATGGATTACGAGTCACATTTAAGAGTTACTAGAACATTTTTATAGTTTTAGTTCATCGTTTGATATTCATGGTCCATGAAATAAGCATTTCACAACTTACATGATATCACTGATATTAGTGCATCAAAAGCCTAATTTTTCTATTTCATTGTACACATTTTTTTGAGAATTTTGGTACCTTGATTGTAATTTTTGGATAATCGAGCTAATTACTGTAAATTATTGAAGTTATAAACATTTATGTAATTTTCGAGTTTATATTTACCTTTGTGCCAATTGGAGGTTGCCACTTGGCTACTATGGGACGCTGCTCTTCTGCTTGCTGGTTCAGTTGGTCAGTTCGAGCTCCTAGGCCTGGTCTGCGTGCATCTCCAGTAGGGTTGTAAATGGGTACGGGTAGACCCGCGGACCCGCAAATCCGGACCCTTAAAAAACCCGTCACGGGTCAAATTTTTTATACTCGCATACCCTTGGACCCGCATATAAGCGGGTCCAATAATGGATATGCTTGGACCCAGACCCACTAGACCCGTGTACCCACTATACATAAGTAACTATTTAAATAATATGTTTTATATATCATACTTTACCAGTCTAACTAATATAATTCTTGAGATTATATCCTACACTAACCACAATAACGTTGAGACTAGTCATATAATAAGAATTACCTATTCTAGTTACAATAATGAACATCATATGTAAACTTAAAATCAAACTATCTACTAGTTTACATTACTCTACAAATATGTAAACTATTAACCCAATTAATATTAGTGTATAAAATATAGAATTATCTAATTCAACTATTGTTAATATACTATATAATAACAATATCTTGTTGTATTAAAATATATATAATATTGTCATTTTTCTTAAATAAACAATATGATGTTTATAGAACCGCTTACCCGCATACCTGCTATTATTGCGGGTACGGGTCTAGGTTTTGTATTATGCGGGTCTGGAACCAGAACCGGACCCGCTAAATTAGATGGGTATGGATATGGGTATGGCCACACCCGCACCGTTCCCGCACAGTTCTATTCTCTCTCGCATCACGCGTCTGTTGCGGGACTCCGTTCTCCCGTGCGGCGCCCGCGAGTCCGGGCTCTCTTCCGCCCAAGCCGCCGATGCGGGGATGGTCTCTGATGATCAATCAAGTAGAACCGCCTGTTCCTCGTTAGCACTTTGAAACTCTGGCAAGAGATCAATCACGACTTCCTTCTCATCTTTTCGGAACCTCTGCAACCACGAGCACGCCTGACATGGCCGCCGCTGTGAGGATGGTATCCGACCAGAGATCGATACAAGGTCATCCTCCTCACCACGACCTTCTTGTTTGGACTCTTCCCTCTCCAGCTCCTCAAACCGCCGCCATTGCAGGATTACAAGCTTCGGCGAGCAATTATACACCGCTAGGTCCAAAACATCTGCTCCAACCGCCGTAGAGAAGCAGACACGCCTCCAGATCACCTCCTTCGGCGACTTGGAAGGCCGACTGTGATTCTGAGAAGCTTTCAACATAGGCTCGTTCATGTTTTCCTGCACTACGACTTCACCTTCTCTGCTTCGGATTTGATCTTCCTCCTCTGACCTGCTCTACTTGTACCCAAAAAAGGAGACAAGAAGGGAACATGCATCTTGTTCTCCCTGCACTCACTACCCAAAGAGGTTGATAAGGGTTAAACAATTCATCTGGACATGGAGCGAACAACTGCCCACTTAGTCTCCTTAATCCAACCATGGGCAAGATGTGGGATCGGTTCATGCTTGTGTTGTTGTTCATGGTAACCGTTGTGAGCAAGATCCGATTATAACTGAGGAATCAGATCAAGGCATTAAATAGGATAAATCGTGTCACCCTTGAACCACAGGGTCAGATGCGTAAAGGTATGTGACACTGGATACAATCAAAACCTAGGCTATCAATAAAATACTTTGGTCCAAAGTACCTCAATTTGCACATTATTTCACAAAACTCAAGCCTAAATAACTTCCTCTAGACATATCAAAAATTCATAAAATGTTGACCTTGGTTTTCCAACTTATTGATGCACCTTCTACTCAAACATTGTTGTGATAATACACCAAAAGGTTGTCCAATTGATTCCTTCAAAAAGGTACATATGCCTAAGAATATGAAATGCAATGTCGATCCTTTGATTTCCAAAAATAGAAACCCTAAACATATGGACCTCTTAATAGAACTCATCAACATGAATCACTTGTGTCATTTGGCATTTAAAGGTTCTAAAAGTTTACTCCATCATATCATACACACCTTAAAAGAAATTTCATCCTTGAAATTAAGCCATACATCTAGTCCATCACATCACCAGTTTGGGAAAGTGGTCAATCGGTCGATTGGATATCCTAGTTGGTTTATTGGACACAAGTCAAGAAATAACAAGGAATATGAGACTTATCTGATTTGGGATTGGAGTGGTAGATTGGGTTAACATTGGGAGTTTCTTGATCTAAAAAATATGACTTATTGGGAATCTTAAGTGACCGATTGGATCACCATCGGAGTATTCATAATTTGAGTTTTGTTTAGAAATTTGATTATGAATGGGATTCGATTTGTGGAAATCCAAGACAATGATTCTCCTATATAAGTGATCGACAAGATAAATAATTTGTATAAGAGTTCTTCCTCTTGTCTAGAGAAAAAAAATCATCCCAATAATAACAACTCATAGTAGGAGGAGAAGGAGAGTGATTGACACTACTATGATGGCTACTCTGAGTTCTACTTCCTCTTGGAAAATAAGGTGGTACATCAAGAGATCTCGCATCTTCTTGGACGACGTAGAGGTTGAGACCCTTGGACAAAATCTTGAGAATAAACAAATTATCCAACGAGAATACAAGGTGTTACTATGAGGACATGGTAGAAACAACAACAACAACAATGACTTTGGATCTAGATCCATAAGTGTGAGCTATACATGGAGATAAGGTGTGTCTAGTTATTGGACAACTAATGTGCATTAATGTATATTTCATATCCTTTCTCTGTCTTTAATATACCAATGTTTTACGACTTGGATAGATCTGTTCGCTAATCATTTTTTGTGAATGTTGTTTATATTTCTAATGTATCCCTACCCTCAAAACCCTATAGTGATATCATAGCCAATGCCATACAACTTCTATAATGACTTAGGATTTGAACCTCATAATGTTTTTGCTGACAACATGTTCAATATATATCAATGTAATCACCAATTATCATATATGATATGATACATCTATATTATATAGACCAATGCAACACCTTTCAAATCATCTTGTTTGGTGGATGTGGATATGACAATTAGGTTGTTGTGGTGATTTCTTGTGATCTGAAATATATAAATTCATGGTTTTGATTTGATCAAACAATATAACATGTATATTACATGCATTTCATGTCCCTCTCTATACTTCTCTATGCAAATTTTTTCTTGCAATTACATTAGGATGATATAATGACATCACAAGTGGACCATGGTGGAGAGAGGACCTGATCAAAATCCCTCACCATCAAGTAAGGCCGTTGGAGGATTCATGATGAGGACTAAGAGATAAATCCATCATAACTGAATACTTGCCCAAGCAGAGTGTCGAATTGATCGATTAGTATAACCAGTCGATCAATAGGAAATCCATGTAAAAATAGATTACAATTACATTAGATGTGGATCTTTTGGTTGTTTGATTGTAACTCTTGTTGGATCAAGATATTGTACTAGCATATGTATCTTGTTTTATTGCTTGTGGTGACTGTTATAGTATATAATATGTATAAAATGTATATCTATTGATAATTGGATATATATATGAATATAATATCAAATTCTTCAATCAATATTAAGTTGAAGATCCCTTCCAATTTGCAATACATAAGAAAATCTTGACCAACTACGCATGGACATGCCAAATCATGGTGTACCATCTATCTTGCGGAAGTGCGATAATAAGTATCCGGGTTTGCCAAAGTAGGGTGCACAACTCATTGTATTGGCCTTTGGGATTGACTTAACTATCATGATCTAAATAGGATTAAAAACCTTGTGGCATAAATATTGGATATACTTTATAAGATGATTAGTGACAAGGAGTTGTCCAACTATCTATCCAAGAGTCATATTGGACGAAAATGGTTATTGATACCTAGTTAATTTTCACTACCTTGGGCTACACACTTCTCAATTGAGATATGAATACATGCAACCATAAGAGAGCACACATGTGGATCTTTCGAATTTATAAGGGGGATCTATACTAACACACTCACTTAGACTATCCACACTTCACCCGCAAGCATGCATGGTCATGATGTAGTATAGGCAAGTGGCAATATAAGGGGTTGATTCGTAGGGAGAGGGGGCACTAGATCTATATTAGGGTGAACTATGTTTCTAACGCGGAGAGTAGGGTTTTAGTAGAGAGTAGGGTTTTTAGGGTTTGTTGGTTGATTACACTAATGATGCAAGAAATTGAAAGCAATAAAGCAAGCTAGATTAGTATAAACCCTAAGTTAACCCTAAACAAGAAATTCTAATTAACAAAGAAGGAAACTAAATAAGCAAGAGCAAGAGACTAAAGCTAAGTTACACTAGTGGATCAAATTAAGCACTAGAGAAATAAATGACCTAGGTTATCACTACATACCAAGATTAACACTAGCAACCTCAAGAGAGCGCTAACTACTCAAGCAAGGCCTAATTAGTAAGAACTAAATAATCAATCTAAGGAGCAATTCAGGCAAGTAAATACACTACTATAAGCAAGCTAAGTAAGCAAGGTGGGTTTTAGCAAATTATGGGAATAGTGGGTCATTTGGGGGAATGTCACAAGAATCCAATTTGGGAGTTGATATTGCATGCAAATACTACATTTTCATTATAGATTTCCAAACCAAACAATATAGTCAAATGCAATGAAATAGCCTTAGACTATTGGTTTTCCATGGATAGAATATAGTTTGGGAGGGGAATTACACCCTTTCACCACCTACCTAGCCTTACGAGGCTCAATTGGACCAAGGTCTAGGTGGGATTTCTATTGGATTCAACTAATCTAGATTTCTAGGGTAAGGGTTATTAGGGAAACTAAGAGCCAATGGTAGGAAGGGAGAATAGATATGATGGTGTTTCACCTCATGTTTCTCATCATCTAGCCTTTAGAAAACTCTAGGAATTGCACTAGTCACTCTTACACTAGATACTTAGATCTCACACTTAGTTGTAAGAGAAGAGATTTATATGTAGAAAGATAGGGTGATAGCTAGGGATCCACTAGTTGGACCTAGGAGCAATTCCTAAGATAGCCATATACAATTCATTTTCCCTAGAATTTAGGTGTTATCAAGCATCACACAAAAAGCAATCTACATGTAGAGACATAAATCACTAATAGCATAATGGAAAATAAAATAGAAGCATGGGACAATCATAATAGAATGAAATTATGTTCATTACAAGTTACATTCCCCCAATATGGTATCAAAGTGACATTTAGTCCCCCAAATAGCCCACCAAGAGGGCTTAGCTACTCATAATCAAACAAAAGAGAAAAAATGTTCTCAGTAAAAAAAGAGAAAAAAGGAAAGAATAAAGAGGAAGAATGTCATGGTAGCTCATAGAAGATCCTTCTTCTTCACCTCCTTGATGTTGAATCTCATGCACCTCCCTCTATGATAAAAATGGCATGGAAAGGTAAGGTTTGGTGGTGGAAACCCTAGAAAACTATGGTTTTTGGGTGGAAATGAGGTGGATATGGAAGGGGGTAGGTAGGGGCTCTTGAATGCAAAGGGGGTTGAAATAAAAGCTCTAGGGAGGCTAAAGAGAAGCTAACCTAGTTCTGTAGATGCCACCTTGTATTATATAAGTGGTATGGAAGCAATAGGGTAAGTGGGGGTAAAGTTGGGAATGCAGTGGAAAAGTTGAATAAGGTTATGTGGACACTACGACCATGGTGAGTGTGGGTTGGCACAGTTGTAGGTAATGATATGAGCAAGGTGGATATATGATGTGGAGTGAAGGTTAAGGAAGTGGGATGTACATGGCTGTGGTGGGGTCCATGATCATGTTGGGTGGATGGAGCCATGATCGTGTTGCGGAGCACGACCATGCTGGAGGGGAGGTTCCTGAGTCGTTCTTCATTGCTGACTGTTATGGCTTATGCATGACAGATTTGTGGTAGTAGCCACAGTCGTGGTGATCTTCAGTCACCACAGGCGTTGTGGTGTCCACGACTGTGGTTAGCCCTTTGTATTTCATGCAAGGTGTCTAGATGTTTTTGCAGCTTTTCCACGGTCATGGCATTGTGCCACAGAGGTGATGATAAATTTCACCCACGGACATGGAGGACTGAGTGTACCACGGTCATTTTGGCACGTACGACCATGGTAGTTGACGTTCAAAAAGCTCATCTCACTGTTGATTCAGACCATATCACCATGGTCATGGTAGAATACCACGACCCATGGTGAGTCCAACTGCTTGACTTTTGCTTCAAACTTCTTCAAATGGTTGCTAATTTCTTTGGAGCAATTTTTTTCTATTCAAGGGATGCTTGGGGAAGATCAGGGTCCAATCATGGGGTATGAAAATCCAATAATCCTCTCCTCTCTCCTTTACATCCAATGCATGTACAAAAATCATTAAAAATACACAAAAGGAAACCATAAGTGCATTTGATATAAAATTACATTTTGGGAAATTGACTTGCTATCTAACATGTTTATATGTGATTAAGATGCAAAAAGACACAAGATGGAGCTCTAAAATAGGGATGCATCAATACCTACCTAAATAATTAAGTTGTGAGTGGTCAACTAAAGTTGAATTATGACTTAGTGTATAGTGGACCTTGTCTCACTAGAAGATTGCTCTCTTTAATCTTCTAAATTAATGGTGATGTATATTAATTAGATCAAAATATTGGGAGATTTATTAGTGACATGGAAAATTAATATCATACAATCATATTTCAAAATCAAATTGTTGACCCTAGGGGTGAGCATCGGTCTAAAACCGGACCGGACCGGACCGGACCGGACCGAGGACCGAAAATCAATAATTTTTGGACCGTTGATCGGACCGTTTGGTGGTCGGACCGGACCGGGACCGGACCGTTTTGACCGCGGACCGGACCGGACCGGACCGTTTGGACCGCAATCAGCCTTTTTTAGATGTTTTACAACTTATTTAATTATACAAAGTTGATATTCTTAGTCACTTCTAACAATTATATAACTTTAGTATCAAACATTTATACTAGTAGTACTTATATATATACTTTATTTGTAGTTATTATAGAATACACCTTCAAATATATATAGATTTTATATAAAAGTTAGTCTGCGGTCCGGACCGGACCGGACCGATTTTGGACCAGACCGGACCGGACCAGACCGAAGACCGAATTTATCGAATTTATTGGACCGCGGACCGGACCGAAGTTGAAATGGACCGGACCGAACCGGACCGAATTGAGCGGTCCGGTCCGGTTTTGCGGTCTGGACCGAGATTTGCTCACCCCTAGTTGACCCGTGTAGATATTATATTTGTAGATCTAGTGGCAAACACACATAATTTTTTTTCATTGTGAATGGTCCTTGAGAAATAAAAATGAAATGGAAATAACTTCCTTGGCTTGTACAATATGTTGAGAATTGTTCTCACATATGAGAGAAAAGTATATGTGTAAGGAGTGGGGGCCAAGAGGGGACAACTCCTTACTTAATTCAAGAAAATAAAACCCCATGAATGTATATAATGAATAAATTAAAGGGATGCATATTATTTTCTCAAATAAATGAATAAAGAAACATAATTTGTTGTAGGAGAAATTAAATGGAACTATTACAAAAATCTTCTTATCTGAATTCAACCAAGGGGCCATGGATGACTCTAACAAGAATTAAATCCTAAACTTATAGGATCAGTTTGTGGTGAGCAACCTGTCCATCTCAGATGTCTTTTGATAGCTAGATGTGAGAGATACACCCTATCTACTGGTCCTTAAGCTGTGCAACCTCTTGGTGGGTTGAAGACAACACCAAGGAGGGATAAAACATAAAGAAAGGATGTCAACAAATGTTGAGTAGTTGTAGAGTAAAATAATTGGTCATATAATTTAAGGAAGGATTCTACTTATGAGATTTCTTTAATGAGATATTCAATACATGTGGTTTTCTCAAAAGATTTCACATGTCCAAAAGATGAGACAATTATTAACTAGGATATGATAGTTAAAGAGGGGTCTTGCCATATACTTGCACATAAACCATGACACAAATTAAATGTTTGCATGGTGATAAAAATACTTACTATCATATACTATAAAGAAGGGTAGGAATCCATAAATTCCATACCAAAGGGTAGAAGGACCAAAACCTCAGTGCCAAACAAATCTAGGATTTAGTAGAGGAATAAAACCCAGTGTATGGAAAGGGAACAAATGCCTAGTGCCTAATATTATAAGTGGCAGGGGAATAGAACCTAGTTCCTAACAAGGGAATAAGACCCAATGCCTATTAACATTATAAGTGGTAGGGGAATATAACCCAATTCCTATATGGTGTCACTACTTCTAGTTATGACTAGTCATCCACACGTGCAAATAGTACAATTAAGAACAAAATATAGCTATTTTCATGCACATGATGATATTATCAAGTTTTTCATTAAGTGGGGTCAGAGGACCCAAATCATTAACAATATTAGGTTAGAAGACCATCAATGTAGTATTCACACAAAAATGTTAACAAATTAGGAAGATATTCACAAGGAAAAGTACTTTCACAAGATGACATGGATGTACACAATTTAAGTCAATGACTCATATGGAAAAAGATATTTAGTCATGATAGTATTCCCATTTTAAATAGAGTAGATACACATACCTTGACTTGAGTATTATGTCAAAGTTCAATCCTACCCTTCCAACTCTAAAGTCACTTCAAACCTACATATAGTATTTGTACACAATTAGGGTTCAAGTTTTATATACGATGAAACCCTAGGAATCAAAATGCTTCGGCAAAACCCTAGATTGACTATTGTTATTAACCTAATATTTGGTTTAGGGTTAGTCAATTATATCCTGACTCAAAATCTCAACTTTATTAATTATAGTACTTCCCGTAATTATTAATATGAGTTTAAGAGAGACCAAAACCCTAAAAAATCTAGTCTTTAAAACTTGGGAATTAGGCTATGAAAATCATGCCAAAGGATAAAAAAAGAACTCAAGATTCCAAATCACATTTTTGCATAATTTTTGGAGCTTCCAATAAAAAGATATGATTTTTACATTTTTAGGGTAATTACTGATAATTTGTAAAAATGTTTTGCAAATGACCAATGAGACCTTGCATTATCTTTTGAAAACCTTACAACATGGCAAAAATATCATCATGATTTTATTTATATATACATGCGACTAAAATCAAATGAAGTGATATCTTTTACAAATATCCATGCAGATAAAATCAACATAGAAGGAGATAAGGGGCACAAAAATGAATTTGCCCTGGTTCACCATATCCATTTAGCTCACAGGCCATGATTGTGGCTTACAAGTAGCAAGGGCCAACTCCATTTTGTAGAAAAGGAACTTGATAAAAACAATTAGTTTGGTCACCACAGAAAGAAATATCAAGGTATTAAGAACATGATGTCTGATCTAATTTTGTCTGTGACAGGGAGAAGCGCCACCAGCCTCAGCTGAGAACACTGTCAAGAAGGTCGAGTTCGATAGTAGATACCAATTCATCTCAAAGAAAATTTACTTGAGGGAAGGCTTGCATGCCATGAGAGGTGACTTCCTAGTATGTTATATATATAAGAGTTGGGGTGTTAGGGTTTATGCAAGGTGTCCAGCTTTCCATGTGTATCGGCTAATGTGGCATGCGGCATGACATTTAATTCCTATCCTATTCTGAGTAATCTAAAGTGATGATTTATTAATTTCCTTTCTTTCCCAATCAACTTGGATGAGTAAACAAAGTCTAAAGAAAGTGAAATTTGGTAGGTAGACTAATAAGGACCCAAAGAATTCAAATTTGAAGTTAATTTTACCTTTTGGAGAACTTTAATACCACACAATTTTATGGAAGGTTTATTTTCTACATATTAATGCCATTCTTTATTATTTATTGACCATATTTTGTGTGCAAATATCTCATCTAAACCTATCCTTAGGAAAAGTTCTAGAAGATTTATTTGAACCTAAATCCTTCAGTTTGATGAATTTGTACAACTAATCCCAAATTAGCATATTACTCCTTTTTCTTGTATTTAAGCCTCAAATAATTATGTTATTGGATAAAACTCTTACAATTGAAGATTATTAACATCCCAGTACAAACCAACTTAAGAAGAGGGTTCTAAGATAAAAGATCATATTATTTACTTAAGTTTGGGTTCATTACAACACTCCACCCCTTCAAGTGTCACCAAAATTCAAACGACAGAAATTAGAAGTCCATAGGATACATCTATATTGTGAGTATAGTTTCATTGTATCATTTGGTGCAAAGTTTCCTTAAGGGTGCCAGATAGGTATACCCAAGGTGCTCCACTTAGAAAAGTCTAATCAAGTACCCTAGTTAGGATGTAGTTATTGCAACTATTTTAGTTTGATTAATAACCCAAGAGTTATCTAATGTGTTTTAGTCCAACATCTTTAACTAGGTATCTACTTCTTAAAGACTAAGGGTTTAAGACCCTAGCTAGAAAAAGGATATTCTAAAACCTAACTAGTCATTCTATATGGATAACATGAGGTACACCAACTATGTCCCAACTAATTCCCACCATAGATCTTCTCTAGGTCAAGTGTATTAGTTGGCCTAATAGGTTAGAGGTTCTATCTTAAAGGATATTTATAAACACTTACATGGCGGTGACTTCGTTTTTGAAAAAATTGACAAAATCCAAAACTTCTTTTTGTATTTATAAGATACACACACACACACACACACACACACACATATATATATATATATATTCGATAAAAAAATCTACTGTGGAAATATGAAAATTGGTGCCAAAATCAATATGAAACCAAGTCACCAACCATAACCTATCAATTAAGTATTTTATTTTAATCAGGTTTAAGTGATGTCCAAATCCTAAAAATGTTCAAGATGATCCATAACTATACTTTAGACTTCAGAAAAACCTATTATCTACTTATAATCCTTGAGACATGAACTACCATACACCAATCTTCATGTGTTCCTAATAGATGTTGCTTTCCTTTTATATACTAATGTGAGCAATCATAAAGTGGTTCGAGATAAAGGTGCTAGCATAGGATAGGAGTATAGGTGCATGTTACCTTCATGCACTGCATGGGTGCCTCCAACATCTATAGCTTCCAATGTGAAATCTCAACATGCATGTCTCTCAATAGGAGGTCCCCTTTGATTATTAAGATTGTTCCCTGGAGAGTGATGTGACAGTTGTGTTGACACTTGGTGTTGCTAAAGCTGAGGGCATTCTAGTCGAATATGCCCAGGCTGACCGTAGTGGTGGTAGTTAGGATTCCAGTTGTCATTCTAGGTTGTACACTTTCCTGGAGATAGTGTCAATGAAACAGTTGCACCTAGAAGGTCTCTATTTCTTACTACCATGCTTGTGCTTGTTGATGTTCTCACTATGTGTTGGGGTCTGGAAACCTGGGTAAGACTCAACAACTAAGGATTTATCACTATCTACTAGATAGTGAGGGGGAGTTGTGGGACTAGAGCATGACTGACATGATAATTGAGTCCTTACAAAAATAAGTCAAACCTATGATATTCACTCAACCCAACAACATAATGTTCAAGCAGTAGGAATCTCTACACATAAGCAGGGACAGATAGGGATCCTTATCTCACACTATAGATTTCTACATCCTTCTTCTTTACTATAGCAGTGCAGAAGTATTTCTCATGGAAAAGTGCCAAAATTGTTCTCAGGTGAAAGTAGATATGACACGAGTCTATGCTAACCCATTCCACTAGACTCTTGCTGGACCATCCAGCACATATGAGGCAAACCTAACCTTCTAATGAGGAGGAAATGCCATACCATTGAACATCCTCTCTATTTCCAACACCCAATCATCGGTCCTATCAACCATCTCCACTTCACCTTCCATTTGAAGTAGGGAGGTTGAATCTTCATGAAATCGATTAGTGTGTACTCCTTCAGCTTACCAGTCAAAGGGAGGGTGTTCAACTTTCCCACCATATCTGTGGTGAGAAATTGTTGCAACAAAGCTAACTCGTACTCAGGGGTGAGGCTAGTCAAAGCAAAGGTGGTGGTGTCACCAACCCCATGAGCGGTGGGTGTATCCTGAGAACTTGAGTTGTTCCTAGGAGGGGGATCCATGTCGAAATGAGGGTTCCTCAGTGTAGAGTACCCATCCAGAAAAGTCAGACTCAAAGGGAGTGTCGATGTCATCAAATAAGTTGGATCTCCTGTAACACAGGTTTATCGGGTAAGGTAAACATCCTAAAGAAAAATTCTAAGATAGTTAGATTATTGAGCACAAACATGCTCTAATACCATCTTATAAGGGGTGGGGTCCAACAAGGGGCCACTCTGTACTTAATTTAAGAAAATAAATTGCATAAAAACCCATGAATTAAAATATTGACTAAATTAAAGGGGTGCATGATGTTCTCTCAAATAGTTGAATACATAAACATAGTTTTTAGCAGTGTAAATTAAATCTAAATATTACAAAATATTTTTGTCTGAGTTCAACAAAGGGGCCATGAATGTATCTAACAAGAATTAAAGCCTAAACTAATAGGATCAATTTGCGATGAGAAACCTGTCCATCTCAGAAGTCTTCCGATAGCTAGATCTAAGTGACACCCCCTATCTCCTGGTCCTCAGGCTATGAAACCTCTAGGTGGGATGAAGACAACACCCGGGAGGGAGAAAACAAAAAGAAAGGGCGTCAAAAAATGCTAAGTAGATGCAAAGTAAAATAATTGGGCATATAATTTAAACCAGGAAATATTACACTTAAGATATATTTGATGGAGGATGGTTTACCAAAAAAAAATTAACATGTTCAAATGATGAGGAATTTATTGAAAAGGATATGATAATATAAAAGGAGTCTTGCCATATAATTGTAAATCAACCATAACACAAAATAAATAGTTGCATGGTGAGAAAAATACAGACTAGCATATACTAAAAAGTAAGGTAGGAATCCATAAATTCCATAGCAAAGGGCAGGATGACTAAAACGTCAATGCCAAACAAATATAGTATTTTGTAGGGGAATAAAACCAGTGCATGGAAGGGGAATAAAACCCAATTCCTAATATCATAAATGGCAGGGAATAGAGCCCAATGCCTGATAGGGGAATAAGAACCAATGCCTATAAACATTATAAGTGGTAGGGGAATAGAACCCAATGCCTATATGGTGTCACTACTTCTAGTTCTGACTAGACATCCACACAAGCAAATAGGGTAGTCAAAAACACAATATAGTTATTTTCATGTAGGCGATGAGATTATCAAGTTTTTATCAAGTGGGGTTATAGGATCGAAATCATTAACAAGATTAGGTAAGAAAACCATCGATGTAGTATTCACACATAAATGTTAACAAATCAGTAAGATATTCACAAGGAAAAGTACTTTTACATGATGACATAGATGTACACAATTTTAGTCAACAATTCATATAGGAAAAGATATTTAGTCATGATAGTATGCCCAATTTAAATAGAATAGATGCACATACCTTGACTTGAGTATTATGTCAGAGTTCAATCATGCCCTTCCAACTCTAAAGTCAATTCAAACCTAAAGTCAAACCTACACACAATATTTTGTACATCAATTAGGGGTTCAAGTTTTATATATGATGAAACCCTAGGAATCCAAATCCTTTGATAAAACTCTAGATTGACTCTTGTTATTAACCTAACATTTGGTTCAGGTTCCTTATTAATATCCTAACTTAAAATCTCAACTTTGTTAATTATAATGCTTTCCTTAATTATTAATATGAGTTTAAGAGAGATCAAAACCCTAAAAAATAGTCATTAAAACTTTGGAATTAGTCTATTAAAATCATGCCAAAGGATAGAGAAAGAACTCAATATTCCAAAACATTTTTTTTAATTTTTGGAGTTTCCAATAAAAAGATATGATTTTTACAATTTTAGGGTATTTACTGATAATTTGTGAAAATGTTTTGCAAATGACCGAAGAGACCTTGAATTATCTTCTCAAAATCTTAAAGTGTGACAAACAATATCATCATGATTTCATTTACATATACATGCAACTAAAATCAAATGAAGCGATGTCTTTTACAAATATATCCTTGTGGATAAAATTGTCATAGAAGGAGACAAGGGGCACAAAAATGAATTCGCTCTAGTTCACCATCTTCCTTCAGCTTGTAGGCAATGACTTTGGCTTACAAGTTTCAAGGTTCAACTCTAGTGTGGATAAAATGAACTTGATAAAAAACAAATAGTCTGATCACCATGAAAGAAAGATCATTGCGTTACGAACTTGATGCCTAATCTAATTTTTTTGCAGTGGGGAGAAGCATTGTCAGTCTCAATCGAGAATACTTTCAGGAAGGTCGAGTTCGACAGTGGCTAGGAGTTTGTTTCAAACAAAATTAACTCAAGGGAAGGCTAGCATGTGATGAGAGGTGACTTCCTGGTGTGTTATATATAGGAGTCGGTGTGTTAGGATTTATGCAAGGTGGCCGTGAGAGACTTGGGTCCCAAGATTTGGGTCAATCTCGAATTCCTAAGAATAAGATTTGAGTAGGAGATCAACTAGTGCGGATTTGAAGCACAAATTCATTGGATAAGAAATTTCAAGAATTGGTCGAGCATAGAGGGAAAATTTCAATTTTATTAAATACAAAACCTACAACTTGTTTCCTTTTTAGTCACAATGTTGAAGACAACCTATGAGTTGCTCGTTCGAGATCCAATGGCCAGGAAAAACTCACATATTGACTAAAGTGGCAGGTAGCCACGACATTTAATTCATATCCCATTCAAAGAAATCTAAAATGATGATTTATTAATTTCCTTTCTTTCCCAACCAATTTGGATGAGTAAAAAAAGTCCAAAAAAGTGAAATTTAGTAGGTAGACTAATAAGGACCCATATATTCTAACATTGAAGTCAATTTTTCCTTTCAGAGAATATTGTTACTCAAAATGCACAAATTGAGGGAAAGTATGTTTTCTACATATTAATGTATTCCTTTATTATTTATGGACCATATTTCATGTGTAACTCTATCTTGCCTAAACCTATCCATAGGAAAGGTTATAGAAGATTTATTTGAACCTAAATCCTTCAATTTTGATAAATTTGAACAACTAACCCCAAATTAGCATATTACTCCTTTTTCTTATATTTTAGCCTCAAATAATTATGCTACTGACTAAAACTCTTATAATTGAAGATTATTAACAGCTTAGTTCAAAACAACTTTAGAAGAGGTTTCTAAGATAAAAGATCATATTATTTACTTAAGTTTGGGTTTTTTACAATCTATCCTTGAGATACCTTTACCTTAATAAAGCTTCAAATGAACCTAGAGAAGAAATGAAAATTATCATACGCATACCAACAATACCATTCATATCAAGTTCCTTATGTTATGCTCCATGAATCATGAGCTTCAAAAGCAACAAGAGAGCATGGGTGCTCTACAAATAGGCACCCATATAAGGACTATGTTCCAAGATCAAGAAACACAAGAGCACTATGATGTCTCAATGGACCTATTTAAGTGCAACATGACTAAAGGTGATCCACTATGGATGCATGTAATCAAGTTGATTGGGTATGTGAAAAACCTTGAGAGTTTGAAATTCCTCATAGGCCAGGAGTTGTCCACTGATATAATCTTACAATTGTTTTCACAATATTATAGTCAATTTGTTCATTAACTACAACATGAACAACTTTGTTCAACCATTGTCAGAGTTGCTTGGCTTGTTGAGAACTGTTGATATTCAGATGGAGAAAGACAAGCAAAATTATATGTTGACAGTCAACAAAGGAAAGGGAAAGTCAAATGGAAAAGGCAACTAAGAAGAGTTCTAAATCTATACAAAATCCCACATCTTTTACACTTAAATATAAAGGAGTAGGCCAAGAATGAAATGGTCACCATTGTTACAAGCCTGGACACTAGAAAAGAAATCGCCCTCCCTATCTAGAGTAACTAAAGAAGACAAAGTAGGGGATAGACATATTCACTTTAGCTATATAAGTTATTGATACAAACCTATTTACTTCTTTATATTGGGTATTGGATACTAGATTTTAATCTCAAATATGTTCTCATATGTATGATCCTAGACAAAGCACATCCTTACTAAAGGGTGAATTAGAAGTATAAGTTGCTATCAGAGTAAGAGTTGTTGCGACACTATCAACATCTACTATTTATATCTGCACAGTGGACATGTAATGGAGTTATGCAACTTCTATTATGTATCTTTGATAAATTAAAGTAATATTTTTATCTTGTTTGTACAAGAGAAATTTGAATTTTAAATAAATATCAATTGAATTTCTATTTCAAGATATGGGATATTCTGTGGAAATTCTCTAACATCTTATGGTACTTATTTTTTAGTCTTGAGACAAGTGTATATAACATAAATACCAAGAAGTTAAAACTCGAGTCTATATTTGGCACCATCATATAGGATACATAAATGAGAGACACATTTCTAGACTCCACACTTTTGATTTTGAGTCAACGGAGACATGTAAATCTTGTTTGTTGGTAAAGATGAAAAATTCACCCTTTACTAGAAATAATGAGAGAGCAAGTGACTTATTAGGGCTCATACATATTGATGTATGTGTACTTTTAGAACAAGTTCTAGAGGTGGGTGTAAGTATTTCATCAATTTACTAGGGACCTTAGTAGATATTGATATGTGTATCTTATGAAACACAAATCATAATTACTTGAAAAGTTAAAGGAATTCATGAATGAAGTACATAATAAACTTGGAAATAATATTAAATCACTACGATGTGATCGTTGTAGAGATATTTGAGCCAATATTTTGAGGCCCTTTTGAGAGACCTTGATATTATATCATAGTTGGCTCTATAAAGAGTGGGACCCAAGAGGGAACCCAATCTTCACTAAATAGAGAAATAGAACCATCCTAACCCAAGTATGAAGGATAGGAGATTTCATTTATTTCCCAAATGCTATATAGAACACTAAGCATGGTATTTAATAAGTAGTGAAAAATAACTATTACAAAGTAACAACTTAATTCAAATACAATTGTTCCTCATCATAAAAGGTGGTCTTGTAAAGTAGAAAGGTATGCATCTAATAGATTTGGTAACATGCAAAGCTCAACGTAGAGGGCAAACCAACCATTCCATGCTATCTTCAAACTTAAAATTTCTGAATATGGACTTCTTGAGTCTTTGTCCTCTAGTGTACCTACACCTATGTGGAAGGGGAACATCACCCAAAAAATAGGAAACAAATGCATGTATAGGTAAACACTAAGTATGTGCATATAAACAAGATTTGGGCAATATATTGGGTTGCAAGTATAAAAAGGATGTTCCCATGAAAAGGGGCCATATAAAAGTAGGTAAGTTCAACATGATTCAAATCAAGAGATTCAAGCATAATATTTATGGAGAGAAAAATTTGACATAAAAGAGACGTCTTGCAATAAAAACATTCAAAGTTTCCAAACAAACTCTATCTTTGCATGCATAAACAGTGTAGAATAAACATACCTAAAATAGGGCCATAACACCAGAGGATAATGGATTAAAAGGTTAGGGTGGAAATGCACACCCAGACAAAATACACAAACCCTTTATAAGTGTGATTGTAAGTAAGTACCACTATTCTATATATTATAGGCAAACATTTAGCAAGTACAAATACAGTGCCATGACTAGAATTCCAATCGTAATTCACATCACGTATTAAAAGCATAGCAAGAAGTATCAAAGGTACCATTTAAATATAATAATTTAATGCCCACAAAGTTAATAAGATTTCAAAAATGTAAATATGGATGTTCACTTTGGATCCCATAATGGGATATAGTGAAGTAAGTTCTTCAATATAGAAATTTTAATCATAGTCATGATAATGCAAAAAATAAAACAAGAATTGCACATACCTACTTTTGGGACTAACCTAATTCTAGGGGACTCCCAATTCATTTTCCTCTACCTAGAAGAATTATATATACATTAGTCCTCCATGTTATACTTTGAAGTAAGATATTTCAAACAAAATATTTATTACAGTTGTGTCCTTTTTGATAGCATGACTTCTTAATTAATATTAAGTTATCTAACGTATTCTTTCTATCCATTTATTGGGTTTCATATTCAAATAGAGTATGATATAATTATATAGAGCTATTATCATTATAAGATACTCGAGAAGATATATTTTTATGTAACTACTATCAAAGAGCTAATATATATATATAAATATGTCTAGAGTGTAGATTTTGTGTATAGTCTAAACCATCATGTTATCTAGAGTAGGTATATCAAGATAAGTCATCAATAACCCTATTTTAAAACAACTTTCTCATTAAGGTTCTTCCTCTTAGATTCAAATTTGTTCAAAATAGGTCAAATGTATACTTATAGTTTCCAAATCCTTTTTTTATATTTATAAACACCATAAGATACATATATGTGTGAAATGTGTTGATGTGAATACCTATAATCATCATTAAGGAAATTGAATCATCAATGTAATTTATAGTCACCTTTATATAAGACAAATCAGATTAATAGTTTGCCCTAACATTCACTAAATATGTATTATCACACCTCTATTACTAGATCATACACTAGATAAGAATAACAACTAGCATAATTCTATATGAAAAGATAATCATGTATATACTCTAATACTTTTACATGTACGAGCAATATTCAAGAAAAACCCAACTAATCTTGATCAATCTTAGAATGATATTCCATAAGCAACATGCCATGGGTTCATGTAACTCATTGTTTGGCATAATATTTGAAGGTAACATGGATTAGTAACATGTTATTTACTGATAACCTATTCTCATGCTTGCACATTCTTATAATTATGTGATCTAGGTTAAAACTATCATCTTCTATGTTACCTTAAGCATTGTTTTTAACTTGTCATAACATGGGTGTTGGTATCCTATAAGTTGAAACCTTAATAGACTAAAGGCATGTAAAAAGTAGATCAACCTTCCATTGAATGAGACTTTATCTAGGAGAAATACTTCTTGTTGCATTAGGAAGTAGATTCTTGTCAAGACTTCACTATCAAGTTATCTTCAAATCTTGATGGAGGAGGTTGCATGTATGAAATGACCTTGAGTAATAGATCTAGCTGCCATAGTCGTTATCATGTTGTTAGTTCAACTATAAGTAACATGTTGATCTCTTAGATGGATGTCTGAATGTTTGTAGAAGATGGTGATGAGGTCAAAAAGCACGGTGATTAGAACCCTTTGGATACATGTCTAGCCACAACGGTTGGTGGATGCAAACCCTCCTCTCCAATACAAGTTAAAGGAAGGAAATAGTAGGAGGGTTGTGATGAAGGTGGTCATGTAGGGACCAGTTTACATCAAAGTGGGTTTGTTTAGTCTGTGTCTATTTTTATGAAGTTGTTGTCTCTCTATATGGGTGTTTTTGTGGTGGTGGTCGAGTTATGGGCAGAGATGAGGATGTTAGTAGGAGAGCTAGGTTGATATCATCAATTTCCAGTGCAATCAGTGTCATGTGTCTAAGAGGTTTGCATGTTTTGAGGTGGAAGAAGAGGAGCATTGGGAGAGGATACAATGGCTGGTTTTCATCCTATTAGTGATAGTGACCATGGGGGTGAAAAAAATAAGAGAGCATTGTCAGTTTGGGCACCTGAAGATCCTTTGTCAATCATTGTAGTAGGATACAACTATCTTCTTGTTGCCATGGTTGTTGGGTGCAAACAAAGGGAAAATACAGGTTTTGATGAGGAAGAGGGGAGGAAGAAGAAGAGGGTTAGGTGGAAACTATGCTAGAGTGGTGGTGGTTGTTGAGCCTAAAGTTTAATTGGAAACATGAAAGGAGAGGGAGGAACAAACAAAGAAGGGGTGAGAAGTTGTAGGTTTGTCATCAGAAGGCAGTGTGTAAGAGAGGAAGAGAGATAGAAGGGCACTAGGGTTAAGGGAAGTAGGGAAGTGGATGATGAGGGAAGAAACAAAGATGAAAATAAGCAAAATATGAGAAGATAGAAAGATCGAGCAATAGGTGGAGACATGGGTGGAGGTTGTGGTGAGTCACGGCTACCTAGTTCAATACAAGGAGCGTGTTGAATGGGAAACACATGTGAAAACAAATCAAATTGATAATGGCAACTAAGGTAATAAATGTAAATGAAGGCTAAGAATTCAATTAATTAATTGAATGAGCAAGTGAGGTCCGATTGACCTACAAATTGACTTATAGTCTAATCAAGGTGAGAAGAACTGATGAACATAAAGCTTACCTTTGAAAATGTTTGCTATTGCATTTATTTATTAGTAAGTTAAGTACTTAATTATGCATTTATTTACTTTATTAATTAGTTTTGGCACATTATCTTATATTTTCTATTTCTTGTTTTCAAGTAAAATTAGAATGATTCTATCATGACAATTAGGGTCAAATTTTGTTCATTAGTGTATATGTAAATTTAATCGTACTAATGAATTCTAGAAATTCAAATATAAATATTATTTATATACGTATGGTATTATTTGAACCAATTCTTCCTAATTTATTATAAATTAGAGGTGAAAAAGACCTAACATTATGCTGACTAAAAATGGCCAAGAAGAGGGTGGACGCACACACACACACACACAAATATATATATATATATATATATATATATATATATATATATATATATATATGGCTGTTCATTCATTACCTGCGCGGGTAGCCAAAATTTTTGCTACCCGCTGGAGTAACTCGGGTAAAAAAAGTAACTATATGGTACGCTGGAGTAACTTGTCTGAATAGGAAGAGTAACTATATGGTACACTAGAGTAACTCTGATAGCAAAAGAGTAACTGTGTAGAAAATATACAGTCAGTAAATATATGGACGGGTTTTTTGATTTGGGGGGGGGCAAATGATATTATTTTTGGATCAAATTTTTTGGGGAGCTAGAAAAAATGGTCCTCTATAATTGAGAAAAAAATATTAAAAAAAATATCGGGAAGTGTGTGCGGGTATTAAAGATAAGCCCTATATATATATATATATATATATATATATATACATATATATCTAGATTTGGGTATGTTATAGGTTCCACCTGGAACACCACAACATAATGACATGTCATATAGAATGAATTATACCTTTTTGGACATGGTATAATCAACCATGAGTTTAGCTAATCTTTTGACACTCTTATGGGGATATGCTCTTGAAACCTCCATGTTTATATTAACCACACACATTCTATATTGGTTTAAAGATACCATATGGTATACAAAATGGAAAATGTCCAAATATGTTTTTAAGGAAGATTTGGTGATGTGAAGATTATGTCAATAAATAATTCTCTAAAAATCTTGGATCCAAACTAGATAAATGTTTCTTTATTGGATGCCCTAACTTAGGGTTATTACTTCTATATTCCATCTAAAAACAAATTGTTGTTTCCAGAACTACTATATTTGTTAAAAAGAAATTTATTACTAAAGGATCTAGTGGGAGGAAAATAGATCTTGAAGAATTTCAAGGCCAACAACACAACATCAAACCGATAGAAGTTGATAAGAAAAAAAGAGAATCAAAAGCTATTGTAGAATCTCAAATTCCTCATGCCGCACAAGAACCTCAAAGATCTAATAGGAAACATGTGCACCCAGATAAATATTCAATGCCCTTGCGGGTACAGTAAATTAGCTACCCACCCAAAGTGGCATGGTGGCACATTTTGTAAATATCGAGAACTAACTAATAGTTGAAATGAAACCCAAAAAGAGAGGTTTCCACCTTCTTCCTTGCCTTCTTTTGCCGCCAACCTGCTCCATTCCTCGATCTATTAGGATGCACCTACGGCCGGATCTCCCTTGAGCCCGCACCCCGACGGGTCCGTTGGGTCCGGCTCATCTACGCAGACATGGCCGAGTTCACCTATGACCATGAGAGGCTGATATCGTCATCCCCGGCGTCGTTCGACTACGTGTAAGGTTCTCTATTCGTGGGTCAGAGCCCCATCAACAATTGGATGTCGTCATTCTTCTCCCACTCTAACCTTTCACAGATCGACGTCCTATCTGCTTCCCAGCGTCGAAGGTTGAGTTCGACCATCTCGTTCTTCCAGCTGTGAGCCTACCTCACCTCCGTCCAGGTTAGCCGCACCCCGACAGGTCCATTGGAGCGTCCTTATGTTAGCTTAACTGTGTCCATCCTTCCACCGCGTGGACTATTCGATCTACATTTGTAGTCTACCATCTAAATCTCCCGATCTGCTATTACAGACCCGAACAACAAGAACAGATCTAGATATCCCAGTTGTTTGGAGGAGGATGAAGGTGATTGGACTATGTCTGGATCTCCTTTAACATTCGTCAGAGTATGAGTACCATGTATTGATCCTTACCAGGTCACATGAAAGTATTTACGTTCCTCTTCTTCTATAAGTACGCTCCAGATCTCCACCTGAAACTCATGTCGTAGGGGAAGCATTTTTTGATCTTACTGCATTAGGAGCAACAATTGTCCAAGTTACAACCAGGTAAATATCATTACTTTTTGTCTCTTCCATCAATTCTCCCTGATCTTTTTCCTTTTCATCACATTGTGCAGTCATATCTATTTTTGTGTGGGAAATCCAACACATTTTATGTAGCAGCAAAGGACTTTTGAGCATCAATTCTCTGATTTCATTTGAAGCAACAACTATCATATGTGCACTATGTTTTATGTAGTTACATTTTGTGATACGTGTTTACTTGATGATTCACAGAGTTACTATTTTGTGTTTCAGGGTTACGTTTCTATCTACAGAGTTACTCTCACACATCTGTCATGGATCCTAGTCTTGATATAGATAGTGGTAATGCCAATGTCGAATGTGATGATGATAATCCTCATTCTTCTCCTTCTGTTGCTGCTGGCACTTTGTCCCTAGCAGAAGTCCCTAGAATTAGACTTAAATTTGGAGCTTTAGATGAAAGTATCTCCTTCTATTCTAGTTACACTGGATTTATTGGGTTTAATATCAGGAAAGACGACAATAGGTATGAATGAGGAACTAAGAATCTGGTTGCTAAAGATTTGGTTTGTGACAAGCAGGGTAACATTAGTCATTCTAAGAGGTCCAAAGGACTTTTGAGCCCCGTTTGTGATGAAGTGGGCAATTTACAAGATAATTTGTCCAAGAAGCATAGGCGTTCTGTGAAGAGGTGTGGGTATAGACCCATGATCCGGTTCACACTAGATAAATCCTCATCCATGTGGGTTGTGACTACTTTTGTTGAGGAACACAACCACGATCTTGTTGACGCTGCTCACAAGTGTTACTTGAAGTGTAACTCATCTCTTGATGAAACTCAAAAAGAGATGCTTTCTTCCATGAGTCAAGCAAGCATACCTATCTCAAGACAACTTGCATTGATAGCAACCGAGTCTGGCGGTTATGAAAATTTGACATTTACAAGTAGAAAACTCATGGACACCTCAATAGCAAGAGGAAAGAGTCAGCTAAATACGATGTTGACATAATTCAAAATTTTTTTATACTTATCAAAATGATCTCAATTGTTGCTTGACACATTTGTTTTGGTTTGATCCTGTCTCTGTCGAAGATTGCGGGTTGTTTGGCGATGCGATTCTGTTTGACACCACTTACTGTACCAACAAGTATTCCATGGTTTTTGGAATGTTTGGTGGTGTGAATCACCATCGCAAGATAGTGTTGTTTGCCTCAGCTCTGTTGGTGGATGAGAAGTATGACTCCTTTGTTTGGGTTTTCAAGCAATACTTACTCTATTTTGGCAAAGAGCCAGTTTCCATCATAACCGATCAAGGCCCGACTATGAATGTTGCTATCATTACTATTTTTCCAAATTGTAAGCATCATTTCTACAGATGGCACATCATACAGAAGCTTCCATCTAAGCTTGGTGGCATTCCTAACAAGGATCAGATCATAAGCTATTTGAATGATTGTGTGTGGAACGTAGATAATGTGGACATTTTTGAAGAAATATGAAACTCTGTAGTTGAAGAGAATGATATGTTTTCCATTAGTTGACTTTTTGATATGGATGTGATGCGTTGGGATTGGGTTCCGTATTATATGCAGTCTTCTTTCTTTTCTAGCATGAGGACACCTCAAAGAAGTGAGAGCCTGAATGCATTCATTAGAAGCCACGTCAACAGTAGGAAGACTCTGTTTGAACTTGTATGTTGCTTAGAGACTGCTTACTCTCACGTGTGGGAGATTGAAAATTTCAAATATTTTGATGACGAGTACAACAATCCTCCCTTGTCATCATTGTGGTATGTGGAGAAGCAAATGAGAGGCATATACACCAAGTCTATTTTTAAGAAATTTCAATCTGAGGTTCTTCAAAGCATGGTGTACAATGTAAAGGAAACATCTAACGAAGGTCTCTTTGAGGTGTATCGTCTTGGTGGTTTTGGATCTCTTCGTATCTTGAAGAAAGACTCATCTATTGATATGGTTTCATGCAATTGCTTCATGTTGGAATTCAAAGATATTCTGTGTAGGCACATTCTGTCTTATCTGAAGAGTCGTGACTTTTGCACTCTTCCCGGGCCATACATATTAAAGAGGTGGACTAAAGGATATAGAGAACACCCTTTGATTTTTGTCAAAGAATCAATTACGCATCCATCCACTAGGAGGACACTTCAGCTTGTTTCTGCTTGCAATTCAATTGTCAACATAGTGTGCTAGAACAACGCTATAAATCTTTGTCATGAAAAACTCTTAGCTTTGCGAAAGGAGCTTTTAAAATTAGATCATGTTGATGATGATACTGGTGTAACCACTTCTAACATAGCTTCTTCTTCTATTGTCAAGGTCCATATCCCTAGTATTTGCAAAACTAAAGGGAGACCTAGATCGACTGATGTGAGGTTTAAATCTGGAGTTTAAATTGTCCAGTCTAAAAGAGAGAGGCAATGTAAGAATTTCTTAGAGTTTGGAGTCAATCATGATAGTAGAAACTGCCCTTTGAAGAAGTAGTTCATTCTTCATAGATACTTTTTCTTGACTTGTGTTGTTGCTTATTGATATGCTACTTGTGTTGTTTCTGATATGTAATCATGCTTCCTGCTACTCAACGATTATGTTTGTAGCTACTCATGTTTCTGTTGATGTTGAACTTGTCTCTTCATGATCCTAACTTGTTGCTGCTACTTCTATTCTTAGAGCTACTGTTGCTGCTAATGCTTCTGCTACTGTTGTTTGGTTGGAGCTTCTTGGTGTTGCTACTTGTGTTGTTGTTTTTTCTGATCTCATGCGGTTGGAGCTTCTGCTGCTATTGCTCTTGATGGATGGTTGTCCTTAGTTTTGTTTACATGTTTTTAGTGGAGTTGTAGTTGATTAGTGTGTGAGTGAGGCATATCCAAAATTGAAGTAATTCTAATGGATGTTCATGTGTAGTATTTTGAAAGTAATTGTAATCCTCCTTGTATTTAACTTGTGTTTGAATCTATACATGTTATCCCTTGAGCTCTAGCAATTGTATGTAGAAATTGAATGTCTTATAAAGAATTATTTATCATAAAATGTTACTCTTTGAACAATATCATTTCTCTTTGTATCCAATGGATACTTTTCTTCTAAAATAGTTACCTTTTGGATTAGAAGAATTATCTTCATGTTCATACAGTTACTTCCAAAATGTCCCCTGTCACTCTATGATTCACATACATTGGTTTTGTATTTTTGATTCACCTTCCTATTCTAGAGTTACTTTATAACGTATAAAAGTTACTTTTTGGTTTCTAGGATTACTTTTCTGTTGTCATAGTTACTTTAGTTTTCTGATAATTACTTTATTGATTACCTGATCACTCTTCCTTTTCAGTGAGTTTATTTGACATTCTTTTTTATTACGTGTTGAACTATATAACAACAATTTCTCCATTAAAGTGCATAATCTATCATCTAAATTTTCAATGACATCCCCTCACATCAAACCAACTGTGTTGTCATTCCAACATGTTTCTTTCTTGATTCAAAGATAACAACTAGTCTATATCTTCATATAAGCACACAACAACTATTCATGAAAGAATGCCACATATAAAGCATAAAACATTATCCTTTAAACCTAGAAATGCTACTCTTATAAACTGATTTAGAGTAAATGTAATTTTAGACTTCCAACACATCAGTTACATATATCATAATTCCAGCACATCAGTTACATATATCAGACTTCCAGAAACTAATTTAGAGTAAATGTATCTTATAGAATTTACATATCATAATTCCAACACGAAACTGTTTTCATTACATTTCACTTAATAAAGAGTATTTAGTTAGACTTCAGCCATCTGTCTAGGATTGAAACAACTTCTTCATACTTGTCTTTTTCTTCTTGCACATCTGCATCTTGGGTTTGTTTTTTCCCTTCTTCTTGCTTGTTCTATTCCTGATCTGCCTCTTCCTTATGTTGTTCCCCTGGACATTCTTTGGCATCATCATTGACATTTTTTTCATCTTCCTGGACAGACTGCATCTTTCCACATCTCAACATTCTTTGGAAAATATCAGCTCTTATTGCTGGCATGTCTTTGGAAGTGAAGTCCATCTGCTTGTCATTGACTAGGAAGTCAAGATACTTCATCATGAAGACCCCACAGTCAATAGAGCCTTCTTCCTACTATGGGCATTGTGGGTACTCCCATTCCCACTATGACATTTGGCTTCCCTTGTCTGGTGCCCCCCTGAAGATTTCGTGGGCAATACCCACCTACAAAAAAACATAATTTTTATTAATTATCAATCAACCAACAATATTTCTTTCAACCCATAACTTTTTCCATTGCTTACCCATCTAATGAATTCTTTCTTTGATTTTCCACTTCCACTCATTGAATTATATGACATGTGTGTGCCATCCCTGAAGCTTGCTTCATGCAAGTGCCAGTGGTTGTCATTATTTAGTATCGTGAACACAAAGTCCATTGTGTCCAACTCTTTCAAGGGGACGTTGAAGAGTGGACAAAGCATGCCAATCTCTTTTAGGGTGATGTTCTCCACATCAATTGTCAGTTGTTGTTGCAAATACAGAATTTAAAAATGTACATCTCTAAGTTTTAGTGTGTGTATCTTTAGTAATTTTCTGCAATTTTGTATCACAAGTTTGCTTGTCTTACAGGAGCATAAGTGCTCAAGCAGTGCCACGACAACCCCTTCTTCCTCCTCTTGTTTGTGCTCTCCTTGAGCATTTGTACAAAGAAGTTTAAAACCTGAAAAAATCCACAAGCTTATGTTAGCAAGCCAAATTATTGTTTCTTACAGTTACACTACATTGGTTTCGTATAGGTGATTGCATCATCTAATCCTTATATAGGAGGGCAGCGAGGTCCTTCCCTATGCACCAAGTATCCTTGCTGAATCTCCACTCTCTATTTAACCTGCCAATCATTATAGATGTGATACATATGAGTTAGATATTGAATAAATAATGTGCATTTGTACACTTGACAAATGGAATATTAAAATAACCAATTCTTACAGCTCTTCTATGTTATCCATGAAGTGATGGACAATTTTCTTAGTGTTCTTTTTTTTTAATGTTCAAAACTTATGAAATTGGAGAGCTTGTGATGTCAACAAAGTGTAGTTCATGTTAGAATCCATCTTCATTAACAAGTTACACAATACTTTTATGTCCTATAGTTAGTTTATTAAGCACATCAATAATTTTTCATTTTATTAAATTACTCTATCAACCGCATAGTTACTTTTATATTATTGTAGTTACTTTACTATTCTCATAGTTACTCTTATGTTCACACAAATACTTTAAGGACTGTTATACTTAAAAGTAAATGCGACCTTACCTTTTCCTCCCTTCTTTTCTTTATGTTTTTTTCTATGCTTCCCATTACATGCGCTGTCCTCTACTTTCTTTTTGTCATCTTTTTCTTTGGATCTTCTTCTTTTCCTCCTTCTTCTTTGCTTGATTTGTTTGATTATTCCCTTTTTTCTACCCTCTTTCTTCTTCATCTTGTGCAGATTTTTCTTGGCCAGAACCATCAACACCTTCTTCTTTGTCCTATTTCTTTGTAGTAGCAGTTTCTTTCTCAGGCGTGTCTTCCTCTTCTCCTTTCTCTTCAACACATTTTCTCTTCAATCACAACTTGCCTGATGTCCTTGGTGTGTCTCCCTTCTCCACACCTCTTTTCTTTTCTTCTTCTTCCATTTCCATAACCTTCTTATACAACACCTCAGTCCTATCATTCATTTCATTAATTACTGAGAGAAACCCCTCAGTAAAGTGTGTGAACCCACTTGCAGGAGACTGTGTTTTTTCACATTCATCTCCCTCCTTCCTCCTCATAATTTTGTTCTCCTCCTCCAGTTCGGTTATTCTTCTCTCTAGCCTCTTCTTCTCCTGTTGGAGGTCATTAAATGCTTCCACCGCTATCCTCGTGCAGATTTCCTTCTGCATCTTCAACTCCTCCTTGAGGTGGTGGATTCTTCTTTCCAGGTTGGAGTTCCCACCAGATACTTCCTTGGCATTGATTGGCTTTGTTTCCACCTTCTCTACCATTGGCTTGCTTTTTGCCCTATTTGCTGCAAGGTAATAGGGCAAGTCCTTTACTACCTTTACATCTTGCCAATCAACACTTTGGTCCAGCTTCATCCATTTACAAACCTGCCCAAAAAAAAAAAATAATGTGTGACAAAGCTACATATATGATTATGTTGCATATTAGTTTTGTAACAAAGAACAAAGATTCTTACATCTTTAGGGTCCACACACCCTATATCCATCAATTTCTTCACAGGCACAACCCACTTCTTTATCCTTGGCTTGGCATCAGGGAATGTTGGCTTTGCCATTCTTGTCATCTCATATGCCCAAACCTACATTTAATAGAGAAACATATAATTAATATGTAACTGTCCCTATGTAGCATTGTAACAATCTAGACGAAAATAAAGTATGAAATTATTTACTTACGCAAAGGCACATGACACACCCTGTTGTGTAGAGTGTGGTTTTTCCTTTCTCTCCTCTTCTCCTCGTATGAACATTTCCCTCAACACCTTCATCTTCTTCAAGATACTCCCATGCACCAACTTTTCCCAATTTAACTGCCTTGTGGCAGTTACATCATCCAAGTAGTGCATTATGTAAATCGAGACACAATAGCTGGTATCAGGGTGTAGGAATGTTGCCACCAAGTGCAACATCCATGCACGACACATGTTCTGGTAGTCGATAGGGTTTTCTCTCTTGGCATATTCTTGCCAAATCTTTGCCAAGTTGTCCTTGTTCTGGATATCCTTCTCCTTTAACATCTTTGAGGTCTCACCCTCAGTGCAATCTCTCCTTATTGCCCAGCAAACTCTCGCCAAATGGAGCTCACTATTTCAAATTTCTTTCTAGGTATGATATCCATACCTTTGCTAGGGAGACCTAGAATGACCCCCACATCCTCCACTGTCATTCTATGTTCTACCCCATGGGCCAACAAGAACCTATCATCTCCCACATATATGTCTATCAAATCTTCCAAAAGTCCTACATCTACTGTAAGATTGGGCATCTTGATCATGTTTGCAAATGTCGTGGACCTCATCATTTTAATTTGATTCTTGGTAAACACCATGCTGTTGTTGATGTTGTTGTAGCTTTTTATATAGCATCTGTGGTATACCTTTTTAAGTCCACCTGCAAATATATCAAAATGTAACTCTTAGGTTTGTTTCTTTATTACTTTTCAGTCAGTTCGGTTACTCTTACATTTCTACAATTTACTTTACATAATAGGTTGATCACATTAAAATTTAACCGTAACTGTAAAAGCAACTTACTAAACTATATGTGTTATTAACTATCCTCTGAAATTAACAACAAGTTTACTCAATTATATATGCATATAACCTTACCTTCGTCGGCCTTTCCCTTATCCTTCTCTTTCCTTTTTCTTTTTCCCTCTTCTCCTTCCTCCCCAACAGCTTTTTCTTCCTCATTCCCTTCCAGATTTTCTTTTGTCTGGTCATCAGACCCTTGCCTATCCTCCTCTGCATACTAAGATTCATTACTACTCAAAAAATTTACTTTTCAGTTTAACAAAAACTACTTTCCATTTTAACTACTACATTTATAATGTACAAGATACTTTTTGTTGTGGCATAGTTACTTCAACGTTTCTGTAGTTACTCTAGGCATCATATAGTTACTCTATTGTTCTAACAGTTGCTCGTTTAGTAGACATTGTTACTTTTTACTCGAAAATGTAATGTACATGCAATAGAACTTACCTTGTCTTTCTTCATGATTCGCTTCATCACACGATTGTTCCTCATCCCTAGTACCTTCATTGCCTTGCACAGCAGTAGCAGTCGCCTTTCTACTTTTTCCTTTCTTCCTTGAAGGTGTTCTCCTCGTAGGAGTTGGAGTTTCTTTTTCGTTCCCCTTTCGAAGCATGTGCTTCATGCTCTACTTCATCACGCGGTTGTTCGTCATCCGTTTTACCTTTACTGCCTTGTACACCAGCAGCAGTCACGTTACTGCTTTTTCCTTTCTTCTTTGAAGGCGTTCTTCTCAGAGCATTCAAAGTTTCTTTTTTTTTTTGCCCTTTGGAGCAGGTGCTTCTTCTGCTTCAACCGATTGGTTGGCCTACGGCTCGACGGCTTCATAGTGCCTCAACAACAAGTCCTCTTCGTCATCACTTATAATTTTAATGAACCTTCTCCATGGTGGCATTACACTGGTCTTCCTCGACGATTTCTTTGTCCTCACCATTATGAAGAGCTAAAGACTTGCGTGGGAGAAGAGAGAGGTAGTGGAAGACCTAACCGGGATAATACATATTGGAGAAGCAGACGGAGGCTGAAAATCCACCGAGCAAATGTCGCGGAGCAAATGCAGATAAGAATCTCGGCAACATAATGGCATGTCATATAGAATGAATTATACCTTTTTGGAAATGGTATAATCAACCATGACTTTAGCTAATCTTTTGACACTCTTATGGGGATATGTTCTTGAAACTTCCATGTTTATATTAACCACGCACATTCTAAATTGGTTTAAAAGATACCATATGAGATATAAAATGGAAAATGTCCAAATATGTCTTTAAGGAAGATTTGGTGATGTGAAGATTATGTCAATAAATAATTCTCTAAAAATCTTAGATCCAAACTAGATAAATGTTTCTTTATTGGATGCCCTAACTTAGGGTTATTACTTCTATATTCCATCTAAAAACAAATTGTTGTTGCCAGAACTATGATATTTATTGAAAAGAAATTTATTACTAAAGGATCTAGTGGGAGGAAAATAGATCTTGAAGAATTTCAAGGCCAATAAGACAACATCAAACTGATAGAAGTAGACGAGAAACAAAGAGAATCACAAGCTATTGTAGAATCTCAAATTCCTCATGCCGCACAAGAACTTCAAAGATCTAATAGGACACATGCACCCAGAGAAATTTGGATTTCTTATGACTCAATTTGTTGGTCAGGAATGATGTGAGCCAACAACTTACAATGAAGCTATAAAGGCACCAAATTCTAGTAATGGCTTGAGGCCATGATCTGAAGTGGAACCAATATAAACCAAAAAAGTATGGAATTTGGTAGATGCACCTGAAGGGGTAAAGCCCATATGGTGTAGAGGGTCATAAAGAAGAAGATTGACATGGATGGTAATGTACAACCTATAAGGATTGATTGATTGTAGAAGTTTGTAGGAAAGTTCAAGGTGATGACTATGATGAAACTTTTTCACTAGTTGCCATTATCAAATCCATTAGGATCATGCTTTGCGTTGTAGCTTATCATGAGCATCAGATTTGGTAAATGGATGTTAAAATTGCTTTCTTTAACATAAATCTTGTTTATCATGTGTACATGACGTAACCCAAAGGTTTTTATCACTCCAAATAAAGCCAATAAAATCTATAATCTACAAAGGTCAATATTTGGATTGAAGCATGCATCTAAAGTTGAAATATTCATTATGGTGAGACAATTAAAGAAATTGGCTTTATAAAGTGAAGATGAACCTTGTTTCAGAAAGAAGGTTAGTGGTAGATTGTATTTCTCATATTGTATTTAGATGACTTACTACTCACTACAATTGACATACCTACTCCACAATTAGTTAAGACTTGGTTCAACAACACCTTCTCCATGGAGGACTTAGGAAAAGCATCTTATATTCTAGGAATCAAGATTTATAGACATTAATCTAGAATGCTTCTTTGCCTAATTTAGAGAACATATAAACAAGGTATTGAAGAGGTTCAACATGCATCATTCTAAGAGAGGAATTTATCCATGTCTCATGGAATAAGTCTCTCTAGATTCCAATGTCCCAGCTCTTTGGAAGAGTAGGAACACATGAGTAAGATTCCACATGCATACGTAATTTGATCTATCATGTATGCAATGACATGTACACACCCATATGTCTTGTATTTTTTAAGCATGACAAGAATGTAGCATTCAGATCCTAGTGAAAGTCACTAGATTGTCGTTAAGAATATACTTAAGTACTTGGGGAAAAAGGATCAGTTCTTGATATACATAGGTGAAGAAGAGTTAGACATAAAGGGTTACACCATTTCAAGCTTCCACACCAATAATGATAATGATTAGTTGAATCACGATTCATGTTTTTCCTAAATGATAGAGATGTAAAATGGAAGATTTTCTAGTAAGAGACAGTGTCTAATTATACAATAGAAGTCGAGTATGTCAAGAAGTTCACGAATCAACTTGGGGTGGTTCCAATCATTGATGATGCAATAGATCTTTCGTGTGACAACAATGGATCCTTTGAAATTTCTAAGGAACCCAGATCACATCAACATTCCAAGAACATACTACAATTCTACCATCTCATACGAGAGATTGTACAATGAAGAGATATAAATATTTGTAGAGTAGAAACTGAAAAAATGTTGTTGGTCTCTTGACGAAATCATTTTCACATTAGACGTATGATGTTGATGTTATATCACTTGGACTTTGATTAATGAGTGATTGTATGTAGTGGAAGTGGGAGATTTTTGGTTTCATGTCCTGAAAGACATCACATAATGATTGTAATTGGGTACATTTTTATGTTTTAATTATTAATAGAAGGATATTCAACTTATTATTTTTGTTTCAATATTGATATAATGAACAAATATAAAAATGTCCTTAGAATATCTTGACTTGATGACATATGGTCTGGTTTTAGGACCTAAAGATGAGATCATATGCTTAATTAGAGTAAACATTCTTGTTAATTCTCTAGTAAGATGTTACTGTACTTATTATAGGCAACAATAATACATAAAATTGACGTTTATGCTGAAAATGAATATCTTTGATATTCTACATCAATTCAGATACATGGGTACTTGTTAAAGAACAAGATGTACTAGCCATACCCACTTTGATAATGACACATGGAAGGCATATAATGAAAGTTAGAGTCATATTTAAATGTGACAGTGGTGAATGCAGTCCTTAGATCTGAAGTCACTTTAAAAGTCACATGTTGTTGTATGTTCTTTACACTACCCAACATGACTTTGAATAAGGGTTGCAATTGAGGTAGTGACTAGGTGCACTGTGACACATGTGGATTATCATGAGTGATGTCAATGGAATTTAAGATTCATATTGGAGTGATTATTTTGGTCACTTTATAAGTCAGACTATGAGATACATTTTGCAACACCTAAGCCCATTTCCCAAGGCTCTAGTAGAGTCTAAGGAATGTTGACTAGCTTTAGAAGCCGCCACTATCCTCGACTATGCACTTTGTCCTCACTCATGCACAACCCAAGGTAAACTTCTTGAAAAGTCACCCATTCTAGTACTACTCTAGTATGAGCACACTTAAGCACAAAGTTCTTAGTGATGAGATCGCTAAAAAAGAGGTGGACCTTGGTGATATAGGTAGTCCAATCATTCCTTCTAAGATCATTTTATCTGAGGCCTCATATATTAGGATGTTATGATATCCCCAACTTATAATCTTGACGTCCTCATTAAGGCTCAACTATATGGCATCAGAAATTCTTCCCCATTTTAGTGCAGACCCATAATGGCCCATGCAAACCCAACTTCCATTCATGGCTACTAGCGCAAGGGTGTTGACTGTAGTTCCACATGTCCATGTGGTCCCCATGTACTAGAGGAAAATTGGCTTTGATACCATTTGTAACAACCAGGCCCATTTCCTAAGTATCTAATAGAGTTTTAAAAAACTGAAGACTGGCCCCATATACCACCACTGGCCTTGGTTGTGCATTTGTCCTCACTCATGCACTACTTTGGATCATTTTCCAAACAGGTCACTCATCTTATTACTATTATGGATTGATCACACTTAAGCACAAAGTTCTTAGTGATGAACTCCATGAAAAGGAGGTTCACCTTGGTGATATGGATATCCTAAGCACTCCTTAAAAGAACACTTTATCTGAGGCCTCAAATATAAAGCTGTTAGATATGGCCACGCTCGTGTGAGTCAATATATGATATTGAGCTCACCCTATCTCTATAGTCTTCTATAGTTCAAGAAACATAGATTGAATATAAAGGTTATGCCCACTCTATGCCTCAGGTTCAATCTAGATTTTGTGACAAAGGTTTAATACGTTCATGATAACATTGGTCACTAAAAGGTTAAAGTTGTTATTAACTTATTCCAAATACCTAGGTTGTAATGATGAGTTAATAGATACCTCTATTTTCGTATGAGGTCTTTGAAATCACTACCAACATAATGTGGAACCTACATGGAAAAGAATTTATGTGATCATCCCAAGTCCATCATACTTTCCATAATGAAATTCCTTTTGTATGTGTGCACTCATATCAATAAGATGTCAAAAGGAAAAACAATGGGATTTGTGTTGTCAGCTTCAAACACCAAAATATGAATTAGTCCACAAAATCATATGCATTCCACATAGACATTCATCACTCATAAAAGGAAAGATAGAGTTTACATTTATTTGGAATGAAGAATCTGGCTATAAATGAAAAGGAAATTACATAGGAATTAATTGCAACCTATACATTAAATAGTGATCGAATTGAATCACAAATCCTAGAAAGGAAGAAGATTTAGAAGTAGTGGACTTGAAATTTATAACATGATACTTTCATTACCCCCAAAATTCAATTATAGGGTCAAATCCTACTAACCAGGAGAAGGCGTTCCTAGCTAGGTAACCACGAATTAGGTAGTTTATGCACCTCATTTTCGGGTGTAGACAACCCTTGAATTCCATATCAATCAACTAACATCCAAGCATATATGCAATGTGGTAACTACTTTTGTGGGGGGTCATCCCTCTTGCTGTTGCACAGTGTGACTAAAATCCCATCAGTGGTCAAATCCTCTCTCGAGGATGACATACCAACACCCTTGAATATTTTGGATTACCTCTCGCATCTAAGATATTCAAGAGTGCTAGTAGTAGTAGAGGATCTATCATTGATGAGGGGGAACATGACTCAAATTTGGGGAATTCTAGTCTAATTCCCTACTCTGGTTCGGATCTCTCTAACCTTGTGTTCTAAACAAATCCTCCCTTGGATCTCCTCTCAAATTTGGGCCTAAAATACCTCCACTACCCATTTCTATAATGAATCTCTCGATATGGATAGAAATGGAGGTTCAAGCAAGAAAGAGATCAACCAAACCAACAATCACAACCAAATAGAGAAGATAGAATAAAAGCATGCTAGAATTGAAGGTATACAACTTGCTTAGAGTAAAGGTACATAAACATGCCAAAAATGGGCTACATAGCCAAGAAGAAGCTCAACTAGCCATATACAAGCATAGTTGGCATCTGACAACTATGGAAATGCATCGTTTGTATAGAGACAAAGGAAAAATATAGAAGAAAAGAGGAATAAGAAGAGATTATCTAGTAGAGGAGAGGTTTATCTCTCTCCTTAGCCTATGGATGTAATAGATCTCATCCTTGTAGCTATTCTCCTTGATCTTCTGGCCTCTTGTGCCTCCTTTCTTTTTGATTCCTCACCAAACAACAACTTGGATGGGTGAATGGAGGTGGAACATGGTGTGGATATGGATGGAAGGTGTCTGATGGAGGTGGAAGATGAGTTGGTCGATGAGAATGGAGTAGAGGTCAGTGGTGGATGATGTCAACCAAAGGGGGTGGACGTCAGGCAAGTCTTAGGACCCTCTCAGGTCTTCCATCTCAAATATGAAGGTCTAGGAACCATAATGTGGAAAAACTCCAGAAACCCCTAGCCTGATGTCTGGAAAGGGGTATATATAGTGGCAGATAGAAAGGTTTGTTGATGGGGGTGAATTTGACTCAAATTGGTTGAATTTGACTCGAGTTCAAGCCATTAGGTTGGCATCCTCCAGGCATGATTGTTGGGTATGCCCATTGAGGCACACCGCCTAGGTATTCCATCAGGGTGGGTTCTATGAGGTTTGGTTGTTGGTCTTGTGACACGACTAAATTGTATGTGTAGAACACAAGCGTACACATAGAAGTAATACAAGCCAATGAGGCCCAAATATCGAATATAAGAAAACATAATTCAAGAAACTACTACTAACTGCTTTCAATCAACTAGGCCAAAGAAAACTTTGATTTGAGAGTTATTAAACTAATTATAAGAAAAGAAAACTAATTTACTGGTTTATGATCACACTGAGAAGAAATTCCCTAGGACTGGGGTTTCACCACGATTGACACATCAATTTTTATCTTAAGATTTAAATATATTTAGCTAGAATTGCCCACTTTCACAGCGCTATCTATTCTAATACCAATCCCAATATCGTATCGATTGTGTTATTAGATAGATGCTTTAACGAACTACTTTGGGTTATTCTCTTCACGTTCGTAGGCTTTCTCTCAAAATGTGGTATAAAATGTGTATTACTATGGATTTCCAATCCTTAACTCTCCTCTCGAGTCTATCAAAGATCTAACTAATCACCTATGGTGTGTAACATAGATAATTCAATATGATTTCATGGCAACATGCCCAAAAATAAGGAGAAAACAATATATTAATGCAAATGATCCATATACAGTGTACAATCAGGCTACTCCTGGGTCCTAGAGAACATGGGGATTAGCCCCTCATGCTTTCCATGGACAAAAACATGCTAGAGAGAAGGAAAAAGGTAGAAAATATAGTAAAACCAATGACCCCCTTGAGAAACATGACTAGGATGCTCCAAGCCGACGAACAGATCTGCAAACTGCGAATTCTGCCTACCGAACGTGCCCAGAACCTCCCGAACGTGCAATTCTCCTCCTCATTCTCCTCTCCCATGCCTTGGTCGTCATATAATGGAATAGAATGTAATGATTAGGTTTTTTGAACTCCCCTTAAGTCATAAAAGTGAGTTGGGGAGAAATTAATTGCCGATCATTAGATTAAACATGATTTTCAAATATGCCTATTTCCACCATGTCGGTACTACTGATAGGATGTCAGTACAACCACCCCCTCAAATAGTTGTGGTCTCTTTGCTTCTGTCGGTACTTTCGATTCTGAGGTTGATACTATCGAGATTTCTAAATCGACATCCCTGTGATGTTGTCGATAGTATCGACTCACTGGGTCAGTACTATCGAGTTGATTTGATTTCTTTATGTTCCAAACTGAGCAAGTATCGGTACCACCGACAGTAAAGTCAGTAGTACTGAGCTGTGTAGATTCTTGTACATTCACTTGAATGCATACAAACTGAACATAAGCTCTGGAAATCTACGAAATCATTCAAAAAAATTAAAATTACATTTATTTGATGCAGTTGAGTAACTCAGGCTAATATTAATAAATCATGCACAAATTAATATGAAAAAGAGCAATAAGTGCCAAAAATAAATAATAAATAGCTTGTGAAAACAAAAAATATACAGTGCATCAAACTCCCCTAAGATTAAATATTGCCCATCCTCGAGCAACACACTCTCAGATCTATTTGAGACAAGTTAGCAAAAGGATCTAAACTATGAGTTTCATTTCTCAACCATCCCCACCTGGTGGTCCCAAGCTGGCCTTCACTGATCACTGAATAATCAACTACTTTATAGAGACCAAAAATTTCCATAAAAGTTGTCCACCCTTAAGATCAGTGAACACTATCAAGAGAGTAGTAAATATCATAATCAATCAGTCATTCACTTGGTGCATTATGTGATTCTTTATTCTACATTGCTCTTTCCTAACTACCAACTACTTGGAAGCAATTCTCCTTATAAAAATTTAATGAGGAGAAAAATAATTTAAGTGGCCTACTAATAAGAGCAATAGATGGTATGAAATGGGTGGCAAATGAAGAATCATGAGTACATATGAATTATTTATGCAAAAATAAAACATGATGAACCTATATGCTAAAGAGAATGAAAAATACATGAATCCTAATGCCTAATATTATTGGGTGAAATGATGGATGAATCAAAAGATTTTACCAATTTGACAAACATGAATTAAGATGAAAAGAATGCACCATGTGAATGTTTCCATCTTTTCCTGAAGAGTTTAGGGCATCCTTTCTCCCTCTTAACTTTGAAACATGAATATTTTTTTCTTTTTTTATTTATTGGCCCATTATTTTACCATGGTGAAATGTTATGATGGGGCTTTACTTACATATCACTCATTTTTTTCTTTTTTTCTTTTCTATTTTTCTGAAGGTATGGATGTGTATCCCTGCACTCAAAGTTTGAAGGAAAATGATACACACATGATAAGGAAATGAATGATATGAAATGCATGATATGCACATGAATGTATGTGTGTATGTGTGTGTCTGTGTGGGCATATATATATATATATATATATATATATATATATATATATATATATATATTATAACAGATGTAATAAAAAACAAACTAACTATCATATCACCAAGTCTGCCATGCGATGTAAACAAGAGGAAATAATTCGGACTACTTGATCATCTTAAGGTGGTGGGTCAAAATGAACGGAAGATGAATGGAATCACATAATTAAGAGACAATGTCTTTCATGAATTTATGATACGTCCCTCTAAAATGACCTGTGTACAGGGTAAACTTAGGGTTTCTTTCTTAAATTTTAATTTAAGGTTCCGTTAACTATTTGATCAACTTAGGATCATCAAAAGTGGTTAACAATATGATTGGTGAATGGTTTTATTTGATGTAATTGTGCCATTAATATTCAGCCTGGATATAATGTTTGCACGTGTGTTGTTGAACTCTGATTGATAATGATATTGAACTCTAATTGAAGAGAATCATATCAATTTTATTATATTTTCCCAAATTATATGATCAACTATTGATTACTACACAATGAATGGGGTTTGAGTTTAGTCTCAAAAATTTCATGTATATTTCCCAAATTAACTTAGATTTAAGAGATATGGATAATTATATGAATTAGAATAGACTTGGCATAGTTGTATCACATTTGGAATGATTTAAAAACCAAATTAGGCTAATAAATAATGGGTACTTCCAAAATTTATATAGGTTCAATTATTAAGAATATAGTTCTCAAAAGTCTTCTTGAGGTGTTTATGGCCATAAATAAGCTTCATCTATATATATATATATATACATATATAGGGGGGGAGAGAGAGATCATCCCCCGCCCCACTTGTTTTCTAATTGAGGGGGAGTTGCAACCCATGTTTATGTTCTCAAGGTAAATAAGGAATTTGACGTAATGTTTTCTAATATACTATTGGATGAGGAGGCCTATGCCAAAACATATAATCATATAAGTGTTATACCCACGATTTCTTGTATTGAGGAAGAAGAGAAAGGAAATAAGAGTTTAGATATTACTATACCCATGTGCACCAACCAACAACCTCCATCTTGACTCCTTTTGTGCATATAAACATTAGAAAAGCAACCTTCTTCTAGTCTCACTAGTTTGATTAGGAATCAAGAATCTTATAAATCATAGTAGTTTATTGTTGGTGATTTTTTACGTTATCTGTTTTATTTAAAATTAACTAATTGGTCTCTCTCTACTTAGGACCATTATTATTGGTTTAGTTTATGTTATGTTGGGTCTTTGGTACATCATACCTTGAGACAAAGCTATATATGACTCCATGTAACCTTGATTCTCTCATAATATGAATCTCTCTTCACATGGTATCAAGAGTAACTATCTACATCTCATGGCTTTTAGAGAGGAGCCCCTAGCCTCTCTCTCACTAGGCGCAATCTCATCATCTTCTTCTTTATCTCCCCCACCCCACGCGTGCACCCATCACCCAACGCTGCTCCTTGCCACCTACACCTGTAGTGTGTGTGGTTAGAGGTTGCAGCCAACAGTCGGTCGTACGGTTAACAACAGTGCACTAGTCCATCGTTGTAATGCACTGTCCATGGGGTGAGTACCAGAGCCAATAGTTGTTGTCCTACCTCTGGTTGGGTGGTGATTTTCAATGATCTACCCTCTCTGTCGTATCCCTAAGTGGATCTCTACTCTCATTCACATGATATTTTTATATGGGATTCGTACGTCATCATCCCCTTGATTAGGTGCTTTCTGACAAAGCAATCTCCATGGGAATCTGATTGGTAATATCCACCCGATTGGTGCCAGGTTGATCTCCTCAATGTAGGGATCTGTTTCTAAAATAAGATTGTAACAACCTCAGGCCCCTTCTTTTTATGACTTTCCTCCCCATTTATTATCCCTACATACATGGGTGAGTTATGTTAATTGATAGATATATATTACTTCTTTCATATCAGAGTCTCTTATTTCTATGATAGTGGTTCAGTTGTGCTTCTTTTTTACTTTCTCTCTCTTTCCTTTTACCATGCATTGTACCACTAATTTCTATAACCATTGTTGTTCTACCTATGTGATTTCTTTGCTATCCTTCTCCACCATTGTTCTATCACTATGATTATTGTGATATTCTTCTCCACTGCTATTCTATTGGTGTTGTTGATTTGATATCTTTCTCCATTATTGTCCTACCAATGTGACTTTTCATCATGTCTGAAACGAAGGATGAAAGCAAAGATTCCCCTTACACCATCATCTATAATGACAATATTTCTCTATCAATAATCAAGTTGAATGGAGATAATTACCCTATCTGGATGAATTCTGTCCAAACTATCTTAGAATCCAAAGACAATGTGAAATTCATTGAAAAACCTATTGAGGATATCCCAGAATGGAAATGGGGAAATATCCAAGTCAAAACCTAGATATGAAACAACATGAAAACTTCTATTTCCTCTAACTAATTAGATTCTAAAATTATGAAGGAATTGTGGGATGATTATCTCATCACGATAAGCAGGAAAAGAACACTTGATGCTTTATAAATACTAGGATAGATTGGTGAAAATTAGGGGCATAGGACCTTTGATGTTCGAGGAAATGACAACATTGTGTGAGAATGGGACCTGATAAAAATAGTGTCAGTTTTAGATGGCTCTTCTCTGTCAAATTTAGTTTAGGTGGATTGATGGATGGCTTAAAGATCAATTTGTTTCCAAAGAATTAACCAAACATATGGTGTGGATTTCTTTAAAACATTCTCACTGGTCATTTGCATTGTTGTTGTTAGGAATGTAATCTCCCTTTCCACTAACATAGATTGGTCTTTGCTGCAGCTTGACATTAAAAATTCCTTCCTTCATGGTGATTAAGATGAGGAAGTGTATATGAAATATTTGTTGGGTTTTTGTACTCAGGGGGAGTCTTCACAAAGATTTTGTCATTTCAAACTCTCTTTGTATGGTCTCAAGAAAATACCACAGGCCTAGTTTACATAATTCAATGGAGTTATTTCTAGCATGGGTTTTTTCTGGATGGTCTAGTGATCATAGCTTCTTCTTTAGTTCTTCTCAAGATGGAACCCTCATTATCACCATCTATGTTTATGATATCATTATCACCAATAGTGATGTCCATGGGATTTCAAAATTGAAACAAGCACTCCACCAACACTTACATATCAAGGATCTAGGACAACTTCAATATTTTTTGGGCATAGATGTTCTATATTCTCATCAGGGAACTTATTTGTCTCAAAGAAAGTACAAACTTGACCTATTGAATGCTCTATTATATTGAATTCTAAGCATATTTCTTCACCAATTGATTAACACAAGCAAGTTTTATTTGAGGGGGAGTCCTTTTTTGATCTTGAACAATATCGATATATAGTTGGAAAACTTATCTATCTTACCATTACCTGAACAAACATTTCCTTTGATGTTAGTGATGTTAGTCAACACATGGATAAACCTCTTGTGTGATATTAGAGTCAGGTACAATGTATCCTACACTATCTAAAAATTGTACTTGGAAAAGGTCACTTCTACAAGAAACCACAACCTTCAGACATCTCTTTGACCTGCTATGTGGATACCAATTGGGCGGAGATGTGAATAATAAGAGATCTATTTCTAGCTTCTATTTTTTATTGGGTGCCATGTCGTCAGTTGGTGAATTAAGAATAAGTGTGGTGTGGCTCGTTCCAACACTGTGGTAAGATACACACATTTGTTGTGAAATTCGATAGGTGACTTCTATTCTTCAAGAATGAGGTTTTCCTCTCTCATCTTCAACAACTCTCAAGTATGATAATAAGATCATCTATTCATATAGGTAATAATACAATGTTTCATGAGTGTACCAAGCACATTTATTCATTAGAGACCTTATTTGTGATAAGAAGATCATTACAGGATATGTAAATACTGGAGAACATACTACAAATATCTTCACCAAACCTCCTCCATCTTCATCCTTATCCTATATGTGTGGCAAGATAGGAATACATTATGTGTACTTACTATCTTGAGGGGGAGTGTTGTTGATATTTTATGTTATTTATTTTTTCTTGTATTAGCTAATTGGGCTTCCTCTACTTAGGCCCATTAGTATTGGTTTAGTTTATGCCATGTTGTATTTCTAGTACATCATACCTTGAGACATGGTTATGTATGACTCTTTGTAACCTTGATTATATCATTATAAGAAATTATCTTCAAATATATTTTAATAAATATTTGAAAATATGCTACAATTATAAAATAAACAAATAATTAACATTAGACTGGAAAATTTACCAAAATATCATCTTACATAGATAAATGTAACTAATTGTTTCATTTTTTCTTACTATTTCAAAGTAGTATAAGTGAATTAATTTTATTTTGTAGATTCCAATTTTCTATTTGTGGAATTAATGAACTCAGTTGTTTTATTTAAAGTCTTTACAAAGAAAAAAAAGCTATAATGATATTATTTTGGCTTATTTAATTAGATTGATACTTTACATCTTCGAGAATGTTGATGTTAAAATCATGTCTCCTACAACCTAAGGATTTGCAGAAAATTCAGATATATCAAGACATCACACTCTTAGCTAAAATATAATAAATACCTATTTTAGACCTCTTCTTGTCAAATAATAATATACAATCTTACCCTAATTTAGACTCACAAAGTCCTCTCTCAATTTCATGTCAATATCTAACCTAGGGAGATCGACATCTTCATGATTAGACAGGTATGGGTATCTAATAGTGATTATGAGTTGATAATTGTTTTCTCTATTTACATGGGTATTATCTAAATAACTTGGATTATATTGTATTCTTCAAATAAAATATTGAATACAATGTATCTTGATGAACATTAAATGGACTTGTTTTTAAACAAAGATGGGTGTTTACATTAGACATATATTCATTTGTATTCCATATATATGAAAATTTAGTACTTCCCTATCACATGATACACACTAATTTTTGTGTGCATTCTTATGATTCTTTATCACTTCCTCATATTATTTGAAACAATGATTCATTGAAACACAAAATTTTAATTCATTATACTTTCATGTTATTTTATAAAAAAAATTATTTTTTTATCTATACTAACAAGCATAATCTAGTTATTAGTGTGTGATTTTTTGTTCCATGTACCAACATGTTTTATTTTAACATCAATAAATTGAATATTTTTAGTATTGTCATGCATAAAAATTATTGAAGGGAACTTAATGCATGATAACTATAACCGTAACGATCATTTCCAATACCATTATTAACTTACTACCTCAAATTAATTTAGTAGCTTAGTTTATGCAACTTTTGTTGTTGATTTTGTAAATAGTTGTATGACCATTTATAACTCTCATAATTCTATGTGTGTATGAATTTATCTAGTGGAAATGTGTGTATTTTAAGGTTACTTTGTGGGTATGATTCTCACATCCATGTGTCCATATTAGATTTAGATTATAAAGTGAAGAGCTAAATATTATGCCTAAACTTGAGTGATTGGTTAGGGAGAAGACCAGACAAGGGAAATGTTCATATGTGGAGATATTAGGAGTGGGGTCCTCACATGAACTATGAATAAAAAATATTCCCCCATGGGCATAGTTTCAACAATGTGAAAATTAGAAGATTATAAGATTTTATGACAAGGCTTATGCTAAGGCCTCCATTGTTTCTTCCATAGAGACCTCTTTTTCTTTCTTAAAAATATTTTCTATTGATTATTCTCTAACATTGCTACCATGAAGTCCATGTAAGTGACCTTGTTTCTCAATTACACTTGGATCTAAACACATGACAAACTCATGAGAGCAACTCTTACTGCCCAATTATGGATGGATGTTGAGATAATCATAGACTCACATTCGTGGTCATTGTTGCTTCACTTTTCTTTCTAGGTTTCTTGGTGAGATGATGGATCCATGACATGTGATAGGATTTTTTTACGTTAAAATACTTTTTTATTTCCTTTATAGTCTTCTTGTGAATTTTTATTTTAAATATGAAATTAAGCAAATGTTTCATATTCCTTTGCATGCATTATTTTTTGTGAAAAATTACAATCTATAGTATATTAAAATATGAATATTGATTTACCTAATTATATTTTTCTTTATTTCACTTTAATGGGAAAACCTAAACAAAATATTTTCTAAAATTTTAAACATGGCATTCCTTTTAACTATTTGCATCCACATTTTGATTCCATTCTTATTTTTTTCATTTCTCTTATTACACCAAAAACATATTCTACTTGAAAATTATTCTTGTCTTTCCCAAAAGTTTGATAAGAATTACATTGTTGGATATAATTTTGATCATATATATGTATCCCCATTAAAGATATTTGAGTCTTCCTCCAAAATCACTACAAAATGTATATAATTGGCATATTTAATACATCTTTAAAAATGTATCACAATAAAGTGTATATAGATATGTTTTGTAAGACCTGGAACATGTCTTTATACTATTATATAATAAGTTTGGAACCAAATATTGCGTATCAAGGTGTTACTTAAAAGAGTGCATAACATATAGGTTTTAATTGATATGAAACTTATATATGTTAAAATTGGTAATTGACTAAAAATTATTGGTCATAATAGTCCATGTTCTTGACAATTAATTCAATATGTTACAAATTTTGTTAGATACTTAAGACAAAGGGAAGTAAACATGTACACTCATATGATGCATATCATGTTATTGAAATATCTTTTATAAAAAATAAGTGATATAGCATGATGGTTTTTATAAGCTAGACAACTGACCTAATGTTGATTGATGAATATCATGATGACATGAGTACCAAGTTATTGATATTAATCAACATTGTTAACATGCATTCCCTTTTTTTAATATTATGTGAATTCTTTCATAAAGATAATACATCATAAATGCATTCATTTTTGTATAGGGAATTTTTTGTGTTTGTCATGCTTTTTTATTCACACAGATGTGTAGTAATAAACATACTAAAATTATCATACCTAGTATGAACAAACTTGAAAAATGAAATTGTTTTTTCTAATTTTGTGAAATTCGATTATCGATGTTACAACCTCGATTTTGCATATGTTTTCATAATTGAAATGTAATATTTTTAGGAATATGGACTTGCATTGAAAAGGTTGTATGCTTTGTTTCAAAGGGTGGGCTTCTTTGCAAAATATCCCCTTTGATAGGAATTTTGTGATTTCTACTGTATTATTAATCCAATAATGGATATAAAAGAAAAGAAAAGAAGAAAAGTTCAAATAATAGAGAAAGATAAAAGATAATGGATTTTTAAAGTAATGCATTTATGAGAAATGTATATAAATCTCTAGAAAGTGGCATTGATGGTCACAATTGATTAGATTTCGTTTACATGTGATTAATAATGGAAAGAGTAATCAAAATAAAGAATATAGGAAAAGAGGAAAGAGAAAATATTTGTTTTAATGCATAATATATGCCTTATAAGTCATTGACTTGCAAACAAAGAAAATGAGTTATTCCTTTTGTGTTTTGGCTCCAAACTTGGAATATAAGTAGATCAAGTCTTTATAGACTTTCCTTTGAATTTTGGGATTATCTAGATGTACAGTTTAAGAGATATGGATTTTTGAAGAATCCATAAAATGAAGGGATATCATTTAAATGTCACGATTGACCCCTGATTTATACGTGGCTCGTTATCCGTTGGATCTTGATCCAACGGAGGCTGCACTTCAACTAAGATCGAGAAATATGGAACATGGATATGGGATTTTGGGATCAATTTCCTTGTTGGGTATTGACCGAGAAATAATGAGGACTATCCCATTGCGATTAGGAGCCCAATCCGAATAAAACGGTCCTTAGATTGACCTGGTTCTGCGTCTAACCAAGACTTCCCCAATCCCAGTTCCTCCAGGAACTAGAGTCTGTGAAGGGCCAATACCTTGGTGAGCCTTGGCTATAAAAGGGGGATCTAGATGCCCTTACGATCTCACAAATTGTCGTCCATAAGCGTGCATCACTGCTGGAGAGGCTGGTGGGCGAAGGGGGGGGGGCTGGTCCCCTAGATCTGTGAACACCCTAACCTGGGTCGGCTCGAGGAGTAACACCACCTCGCATACTGGAGGGGCATGTCTTGAGGGCGATGGAGTCATCTGAGATGGGGGGCAAAGCCGTGGTGTGCTCGCGCGGAGCTCTGAGGGAGAAAAGGAAGCGTTGCAGTGGGCGAGGTGGCCACCGCCTAGCCCAGATCTGGATGCTCTATTTTATGAAGAAAACAGAGGAGCAGGGTCCTCTATCCGCGCCCAAGGAGACGACAAAGGGGGAGTGGATCAGGTAGCTGGGTAGATGGATCCACGCCAAGGTCCACGAGCCGAGGGACAGATTCACCAGAAAAATAAATAAAAGGGATACGTGGTGCCTCGCGACTGGTCCAGAGGTATTTTTCTTGTGAAAATCATAGATAATGATAGGAATCCACAATGAAAACAAATTATATATTAATCTTGCTCAGAATAATACAAGGAATTCAATAAAAATACTAACAGAGCCTAGTTTTGCTTTTAGTTCAAAAAGTATCTAAAGTTGGTATCTTTAAATGATCTAACTAGATCAAAATCCTAACTTTTGAATATTAATGTTTTGATAGAGTTAGTTGATACTAGTAATTAAAGTCTGCCTTAATTGCATAAATATGATGAAAGAGATCTAATTAGAGATATATGTTCATAACTTGTGTATTTGGGGTTTCATGATTTTAATAGTGCATTAAAAGGGTTAAAAACCCTAATGCATGTAGTTATGGGATTTAATGAATCTAAATATGAGAATCAATCTAGAAGGCATGAAAATAGTGTTATTGAACTAATTGTGGATAAATACCCTTAATTTGGTAATTAGGGTTTCCTAATGTATAAAAGTGGAATTAATGTTAATTTAGGGTTTGCTAACCAAGAAGATGTAAAATATAGTAATTAGGGTTCCTTTGCGAATCGAACTATAATTCTTTGTTGAGTTGACAATTCAAAGGAACCTTAACATGATAATTGGCCTTAATGATCTTGACATGACCTAAAAGGATAAACATGGAGGTTTTAGTGAAAAAAGATATATTTGAACTAATTGGAATTCAATCATGCATATGATGTTGAAATTAGGGTTTGTGGATCAAAAGAGCATTAAAAGTGATAAATGCATTATAGAGGCTAAAACCCTAATAAAATCCTAAAGTTGGTCTAGAAATCCTAAGGTGGAATCCAAGTAGATCTTGAGAATGTTTTGGATAAAACAATGACACTTGGATGTTATGCATTGATTTCAGGATATTGATGATTGCTTGTTTGATTGTTCTTGAATATTATTGCTAGGACATCAAGTTGCTCTGGATTAGGTATGTGGTTACACTTATAGTTAATCGATTTAGTTTCACGATGATTCCCGAATGTTTTATCGGTTGCCTAAAAATAACTGCTTGGATGACTTTTATTTCATTCAACTATAAAGTGACTATGATTATCACCATAAATATATAGACATGACTGGCTCAGATCCTGGTCCTCCTATATGGCTTTGCTAATGATGAAAAGGGTAACATAGTATAGGGCATACTTGTTAAGTAGGACATCAGGTTATCATGAGTTAGGAATTGGGCTACCCACATGTAGTGCCATGCGACTCTTTAACACACCATGAATTAAGGAGTGGACTACCTATGGGTAGTGCCATGTGACTCAACCCTAGAAATTGATTCACCTGTTAGGTAGGATCATGAGGGGTTTAATGGAGATCTACCATAAGGAAGGTAGCATCCAAGTCCACTACAAGGATAGTGCAGAGGCTAGGGTATGGATGGATTGAGCAGTTATGCTTAAAACGTAAAGTTATTTTTTAAATCCTAATTGGTTGCAATATGTTGTTACAGTTAATTGCACAATTATTGTTTCCCCCACATACCGGCATATTCATATATGCTGACCGACGTTTTGTTTTTCGATGTTTTAGGTACAACCCTGAAAAGAACAAATAGTAAAGTGACACATTGTGAAAATAAGAAATAAAGTGTGAGGAGGATTAGATAGAATAGATTCAAGTTGTGGGTAGCAGTAGATATCCAAAGTTTTTAAAAGGTATGCAAAGTTTTATTTTATACCATCTTTCAATATAGTTTGGTAGATTTTTATAATTATTACTAATTATTTTTTGAACCTTTGATCATGTTAATTGGGATAACGGCTCTGACCTGTTGGTCTCCCTTAATTGGAAGTTACTGGGAGGCGGGGTCATTACACATGCATTCCCTTTTTTTAATATTATGTGAATTCTCTCATAAAGATAATACATCATAAATGCATTCATTTTTGTATAAGGAATTTTTTGTGTTTATCGTGCTTTTTTATTCACACATATATGTAGTAATAAACATACTAAAATTATCATACCTAGTATGAACAAACTTGAAAAATGAAATTATTTTTTCTAATTTCGTGAAATTCAATTATGCTAGAGACTAAAAATAATCATCTCGGGCTTATCCTTATGTGTGTTTTATTTAGTACATGATGACTACACATGAATAAATGTTAGATGAATAAGAGAAATGCAACCTATCCTACTTCCTATGAATAGATACAATTTATTTAGTTCTAACTTTATAACAAACAATCATGTCACAAAAATTGACTCATGTCTCCTTCTCTTTGTAGATATGTTGGGATATGTCCTCCAAAATGACACTAGATGGTCTAAACATTAGATAGAAGTTTAACATGCACAATTGTGATATATGATTCATGAAATTATATAGATCAAAAGAGTCGGAGGTCATAAAAATTATACACCATTTGATGGAAAAACAAGAACATTGAAAGTGATCCAGGCTTAATAAGGACCAAGAGGATCATTAAGTCTAGGAGAGGAAATAAAATGCTTGAATTAATGTGTGGAGCATAAGGAATTCCCTGATGTGTGAGTTCAAAAGTACCAAGCATCTCATGAAATGTGGGTATAAATTAAACTTAAAATGACAAATACATCTTCCACCTAGACTAGGATGCTTATGATCAAGTTTGATACTTATCAAAAGCACTACATCCATACAACGGTACAAGGTGGAACATTTAAAATGATATATGAATTTGGTGAAACATATTTAAATGATTAGAAGGTCTAAGTGTAAGTTTTTGAGGGAAGGGTGTAGAGGAAATATAACACTTTTCCCAACACAAATATTAGCCATGATATCCGTACTAGCCATAAACATCAGTTTACTAAAGACATAGAAGAGTTACTGAATATACCTTGTCACACACTAGTTGTCCAACAATTAGACATGTCTTATGTCTATATAGAAGTCACACTTCTACATTTAGATCCAAAATCATTTTTGAATTGTTGTTGTTGCTACATCGTTCTTGTTGCAATACCTTGTCTTCTCCTTGGATAAGTTGCTTGTTCTCAAGCCTTCTCTCAAGGGTCTTGGCCTCCACATCTTCCACACAGATGTCAAAGCTCTTGATGCACCACCTTGGTTTCCAAGAGGGAGAAAAACTCTAGTTTTTTATGTGCTAGCATTGCTTGCTTTCCTTGTTCTGTTATTATAGATTTTTGTTCTTAGGATGACGTTTTTCTGTCTGTAAGAGGAAGAATTCTTAGAAAACTTGTCCCAATGTGTGTCTCTCCCTTTGAACATCTACCACTTTATATAAGAGAGTCAAAGGTATTGATTTTCACAAATTCAATCCTATTCCTAATCAAGAATAAAAATATAATCAAACTAAGAATACTCAGACATGGATCCAATTGCTCGATTGGGACTCCCAATTACTCAAACATTAGGAAACACCTAATTTGAATCCCATCAACTTATCTAATTCTAAATCAAACATATCTCACATTCCTTATTATTTCTTTATGTGTATCCAATTGATCGACTGGGACATCCAATCTACTGATCTGACACTTTCCAGAGTGGTGATCAATCAATCATCTGGCTTGCTCATTCGACTGGTTGGGTTGGAAATTAGTCTTATCATGATTTAGAACCATTATAATCATGTGTTTGATTGTGGACTTGTGATAAAGTGAGTTTCAATATAATTATTTCTCAAACTAAGAATTTTCAATATCATTATAAGTTCCTAAATTGTGTCGTTAAAACTCTTTATTAGTCACATATAAGATTTTGACTCCTCTTTTAGAGATAATTGAAACCCTAGCTACACATTCAAAGTGACACATGTCAATTTAAAATATAGAATCATATTGTTCAAATTGTATATCATCTCAAAAATTTAACCATAGGAATATAACCCTAATATGAATCATACTCTAAAATTTGGTAACATCCAGTGCTACCAATTGAATATTATTCAAAAATGGAGTTTAAAATAATTATTTCATTCATGAATGTTACACACCTAAGTTGTGAGATTAAATGTACAACATATGACACATTATGTGTCACACTCTTACACACATTGTTGGGCATGAACAGTGATCTCATCCCTTTAGGTCACAACTGTTCATCATAAATCCAATGAAGGAAGGCATTGTCTCCAACCTCCAAATCTTACAGATGTAGCAACTATTTAACAATGCAAAATAATCTGCCACACTTTTAACTAAATGATTGAGTCCCACAGATATGAGCTGAGAGGACATCCTCTACTCGCTAATACGAACTCATCCACCCCCCACACATATTCCCTCTCACTTGGAGCTAGGAGAACAAACTCAAGCATTTCCACACTTCTCATACACGACGCTACCCTTTTATGGCTGTATGAACCCAACTAATTTACACATATATAATTGTGCCTTTAGCTATACTACCCCCCTTTAGTCTGCCCCAAGATCTAATTTTTCACAAGGAACTTGCTTCACTGCCATGGATACCACCTTCCTCTACCTTCATCTACCTTTTCCTGACCTCAATGACATAGTAAGGGATTTCTCAACCCTACAATCCACCAATCTCTTAACCTTCATGGTATATCAGTGAACATCCAAGGAACCTCTCCTAGCCTCCTTGCTCCCTCATCTACCCTAACAACCACCTCCCAGTGACATTGACTCTCCACCTTAGTGGCATAGAAATCCATAGGGATCCGCACCACAAAAGTATGTCACACTAGTCTAGAACATCTCCCTCAAGGAGATTCCACCCATCCATCTCAAAAGGACCCATATATCGGGGACTCATCTTTCTCAGTTGTAGCTTAGAGGGGTCGGATTTTCCTATCACATATTCTCCCACAGTGAACTACATGTCAGTATGCTTTGCATCAGCTCACGACTCATGTTGCCCCTAGGCTTCCTCAGCCATCGCATGATCAAAGCGACTTCATCTGCACACACTGTGGTCCTTTTCTGACCTTCGTGGGGTCCCTTCACCAGCATTATCTTAATGAAGTGGTGACCGACACAACCTCCCTTATAGAGCTTCTTTACATCTCGATACTGGCTATGGTGGTTATCATCACATCTCTCATAGGGAAAGAACTACCCCCATGTATCACCATGAATGAGCACACATGCTCCCATCAGACCCTCTTATCTGGATCGTACTAACCATCAGTTTGGGGTGATAAGCTGTACTCACATCGAGTTCTTCATGTATCTACTTCCACCTTATGGAAGTGAATCTTTAGGTCATATTAAAGAACATTTGAACTTGCATCTTGGTGCATTTGAACCATCTCTCTTACTTGTAGTTCAGCCGGATCTATCTCTAGGCAGTATTCTCTCTTTTTCTTAGATTATGTCATCTAGGTAAGGTGATCTACCATAACCCATATTGCATCTTGACCTTCCTCGGTCCAGGGGAGACTTACCATGACATCCATAGTGATGAACTCCCACATGGCTGATAGAGAGGATGATCATAGAGTGAGCCAATCCTCCTCGAACTGTGAGTGGGCTACTCCTCAAGCAAGGTGGGGATTGAAAAAATGGGTTTCCTGCATGAAGCCAGGTGGGCATGAAGCTATCTACCCCTGAGTTATATCTCAGTAAAGGATCATGAGTCAGTAGAGGAAAGCAAGGGAGAGACTCACTGCATAGTCCTGACTTGGACGAATCAAGATCCTCCAAATCAGTAGGGTATACATCGTCTCCTTTTTTCTGAAAATCCAATTAACTTAGAAAATGTATAGTATATGTAGGAAAGTCAGAAATAGGAAAAATACATATGAGTTTCATCAAAGAAATCCATAGAATCAAGATAAAATGTGACCTTGACCCAGATCCGGATCCCTTCAAAAGTAATGGAATAAGCCATAAATGGTGATTTACTTTTCTTTTCTTTTCTTAGTTTAAAATGATAAAAATGATGTATATGATCTAATATAAGTAATATTCGAACCATAAACCCTAAGGGGAATGTCTAATGTATCTAATTCATGAAGCCCTAACCATGTAATCAATGTAGATCTAAACCCTCCATAACCCTAATATTGTTCTCTCTCTAAACAATATATGTAGGTAGTTAGCTAGATGATTACCTACACCCTAGATCTACCCAATACTCTAATTTAAGATCCCAAAACCATGTTAACTCTGATCCAACATTAGGGAATATGCAATAAGCCTCTTGAATCCCAAAACCCTAATCTTAGATATTATGGACACATCATAACAATGGACCCTCATCATCTTTACAGGTAATGCATTTACATCATGAGAGTACATCCTTTTTAGTTTTCAAGATCCAATTAATTAGGTATGTGGGATACCTAAGTATATGACTAGTTTATCTTGTGTGCAATCTAAATATGATGTATTTCTTGTTTATAACTGAGAATATTGCTTGTATGTAATGCACATGTAGCATTGATCTCTGTCATGTCATTAAGAACATAACGCAAATGGATGGTTTGTAGATACTAAGTGATTTATACTCTCTCTCTCTCTCTCTGAATATATGATCAACACACCCACATAGCCCTAGGATGGGGAGGGACCAGCATAAAAGTATATATGGGATTAAGAGAGAAAGATTTCTCCCCCTCTCCCACACCTGTGGCGAAGGCCGAATGCCCAGGAGGGTGGTAAATCAAGATAGAAACTCAGATTTGAACCCGGGTCCCTTTGTTAGGGGACACCGTGCTTGACCACTTGAGCCACTCCTTGTGTGTTTGTGTGTGTGTGTGTGTGTTTGTGTGTGTGTGTGATGACACCACTTAGTAGTACATTCTCATCAAAAGGCCAATCTTAAATAATGGCTTCCCTGGTTTCGCATTAAAATAATGGTTTTCTATACTCTTTCTTTTATTTCTCATGATATTTACATATGAAAGCATATTAGTGTGTATCTTTAACCTATGTACACCACACCTCGTATGTTGATTCGATGTTTCATACATTTTCTAGGTAAAACACTGAATTGGAGAAAAAGTACTAGAAGGCATTAATAATGGATCTTGGAGAATCTAATTTAGCATATATGGTTCTTCTCATTGGCTAGTTAGATAGTTTTATATTTCATTTCCTTACCTAATTTATGTATATGATGTAGTTTATTGCTATGTACTTTCCTTTTCAATTATAGTTAATTCATTCCAAATAAAGGAAAATCTATATCCTTTTATTAGTGATGGTTGTTTGTCTGGAATATATATGATGTTGTGGATTGATCTGGTTCCTTTGTATATTGGTTGACAACCACCAATCCCCTTGCATCCCCTTTTGACATTGTATTGGTATGAGTGCACACATACCAATAGATTGTCAATATCGAAAGTATGTCGGATTTGGGGTCGTCACAGTTGGTATCAGAATCGTAGTTCACACATCATTGTTGCATAAACACATCATTCACTTGATTATGAGTCTAAGGTAGTTTTGAGTAGGAATATGATGGAGCGAGGTTTCTAGGAAACCTTATGTCAGGTCCGACTAAAGTCTCCGAGCTACTTTTATTAGCACATGAGGCTACCTATGGCAGTATAAATTCATCCCTTCCCCATGGGGAATCGAACTAGAGACCTTGCTCTTACAATTAACTCTTTTAACCATTTGAGTTCCACTACTTTGGCAACCTATGGTAGTAAAATTCTTACTAAGCTAAAACCCTAAGTATTCTCATTCAATTGGACATATCTGATTTAAAGGTCATTCTACTTTATATAGATATTCCCTCTCATCTCTCTTTTATATATAGGATAGGAATGTGACACTCTATTTAGAGTCCTATGATGACTTATTCATGTTGAGGCATTATTAGTACATCCTCCACAAACCTAAACACTAACCTCATACATAATTATTAAAGAAGCATGAAATATAATTTCCAAAAAATAGTAAAATATTTATCTTTCACTAGTTTCAGGATGTGTCCAAACCCATAACTCAAAGGGATTAGAGTAATTCAACAATTGTATTCCCAAGAAGAGGAAGCAACCTAAACAATCTGAAAGTCATGATCTCAAACATTGGCCATGAGGAGGTGGGAGGAATGCAAAAAGATCCTACTTGACTGTATGGAGACCATTGACCTAAAGGAGCCTCTCATACCGCCTCATCTAAGAATGTAGTGATCATGCTTGACTTTGTCAAACTAAACTATAATACCTTTTGGGATGAGGACTAGGCCAAGGTAATGGACAATGCTAAAACATGAATCTTGACTATAGAAAATTCCTTCGATATCCTAGAAGTCCCTTCTAAGAAGAAATTTATGTTTTTCACATACCTACTTGAGGGAGGAGCAAACATTTGGTGGGAAATTTTCTATGGGAATAAGGAGATATATGTTGAAACCATGGAGTGGGAAGTCTTTAAAACTATTTTCACTAATATTTCATGCACATAGCTGAGAGGAAGAGGAAGGAGAGGTTATACAATAAGCACAAGAAAGACAACCTCTCGGTTGTTGATTGCACCTAGAAGTGTCAACTTTTGGAACGTTATGCACCCACTAGAGCTAAGGAACGTCTCTTGGAGAATTTCATTGATTGTCTAGCTGCCAATCTTGAAAACCCTAGTCATCAATTATCATTCTAAAACTTTCGATGTGGACATGACCCTTAAGTTGGAAAGGAATCAGGGTATGTGAAAATCTACTGGCATGGGATATCTAGGGTCAACCACCACAAATAAAGATAGGTTTATGAAGTTAACCTTTGTCCACAATAAAGAATCAGAAAAGGAAGATCAGGCAAAGGAGGTCAATGATATACTAGAATCAATTGAAGTCTTACCAAACCAAATGTGAGATATGTAGACGAGGCCATGATGGACCATGTTGCTATATATACCAAGCCAGTTAGCTTCAATTGTAAGAAAATCATATTTTATTTCCAAATGTCCTACTACATCCATCTTTTAGCAACCCTCTAGTGGGTACCCCACCCCCTCAGGGGCACTACAATGCAAGGGTTTTTGTCGTTATTATTCAAGAGTCTATGGCAAACCCAAATTAACTAATTGAAGGTAATTGTAAATGGCATTCATTGCATAAATGTATTATTTCTTATGCCTTCAATTATTCATGATAATTATTCTTTATAGGCCAAATATTCATTAATGATCATCCTATGAAAGAGTTGCTTGATTTTGGATATACAAATACATTCATAACATGAAATTTGGTCTCTATGCTATATTTTCACATAAAAAATATGGGATATATTCTTGATGTGAAAACTGATAGTGGAAAAATATTTACTACCTTGAAAAAAACTAATATCTTTCCAATAAAATTTAAAAATCGTGGTATGCCCTTTGAATTTATTCTCTTGTCTATGGAAGACTTTGATATCATACTTGGTATGGATTGTTTATACAAGTAAGATGCACATATGGATTGTAGGAGAAGAAGATAGTCATCCCTCCACCCAATTATAATCATGTGGTGATCCCTAGGGGAAGAAGATTCTATTGTAATGTTATAATTTCATCTCTTAAAGCTAAAACTTATCTCAAAAGGCTGCAAAGTCTTCCTTGCACTAGTCTCATTCACTAGTCCTAGTACCAAACTCGTAGAAAGTCTAGAGGTGGTACATGATTTCCTTAACATATTTGTGGAGCAAATTTTTGGGCTGCCTCCTAACTAAGAAATTGAGTTCTCTATAGATCTTCTTCTTGGAACAACTCCGATTTCTTCCTGGTGAGCCTTTAGAGCTGAAGAAACAATTACAGGAACTTCTAGATAAGGGATTCAACCATCTCATTGTTTCCCCTTTGGTGTACTTGTTTTCTTTGTAAATAAGAAAGAAAATTCTATGTGCATGTGTATTGACTACAACATGTTGAACCAAGCTACAATAAAAATTATTACCCTCTTTCCAACATTGATGGCCTCTTCGATCAACTTTGTACCAGCAAAGTCTTTTCCAAAATTAACCTTCATTCTAGCTATCATCAACTCAAAGTCAAAGATAGTGATGTTTCTAAAACTACATTCCGAACTCTTTATGAGCATTATGAATTGCTAGTGATGTCATTCTGGATTGATAAAGTTATGTTCCTTAGTTATTTCCCCAAAAAATGGCATGACCAATGCACCTGGCATATTCATGAATCTTATGAATATTTCCTTCCAACCCTATCCTTATGTGTTTGTGGTCATCTTCATTGACAATTTTCTGATCTATTCTGATTTTGTGGAGACACATCGTGAACACTTGAAGGTAGTCTTAGAAGTCCTTTGAGCTTAGAATTTCTATGGGTAACTATATAAATGTGAATTCTGGATTGATAAATCCTTGGTCATGTCATCTTTGGAGGGGAGTATATTTGTTGATCCTGCAAAAGTGTCAGTTGTACTTGACTGGAAACCTCCCTAGAATCCCTCTAAATTATAAAGCTTCTCAGGCCTAGATGGATATTTTTGTTACTTCATCCCTAATTTCTCTAAAGTTGCACTTCCTCTCACTAAGATTAATCAGAAGGATGAGCATTATAAATAGTCATCTGGTTGTCATTCTAGTTTCCAAGAAGTCAAGCAGATTTTGACATTGGCACATGTTTTGACTTTACCCTCTATAAATGAAGAGTTTGTGATTTTTCACTCATGCTTTGAGAAACATGTTAGGCTATTTTCTTAGAAGGATAAGAAGATAGTCTTTTTTGCATCGAGGTAGCTAAAAACATATGAAGTTAATTATCCAACTCACAATTTAGAATAGGCTGCAATAATCTATGCTCTCAAAATTAGGAGACACTACTTATATGGGTCGACATTTGCTATCCTCGCCGACCACAAAAGCTCAAAGTATATCCTGACACAGAAAGACCTAAGTTTCATCAACATCGATGGCTTGAGTCCCTAAAGGACTACGACTTCACTATGGCCTGCCACCCATGAAGGAAAATGTAGTCTTTGATGCCATTAGTAGGAAAAGGGAATTATGTGCATCTTTTTTTATCCCTGAGTGGAAGGTGGACTTGAAGCCGAAGTCCATGCATAATCATTTTCATTTCAACAATATTTCAGTAACTTTGGGTTAAAGTCTTAGTTACTTGAGGCACAAAAGTCTAGTCCTGATCTCAAAAACCTCTCCTCTCTCTTATGTAAACTTCAAATACACTTGTCTATAAGTCTCAACTCTGGTCTCCTTCATAAAAATAGAATGTGGTTTCCTGAGCTGTCAGTTGTGAAGATTAGAATTCTTAGTGAGGCACACATGTCAAAGTACGCAGTCCATCACAACATAACAAAAATGTACAAGGACCTACAATGACTCTTCTAGATGAGGAGTATGAAGTGTGACATTGTTAAGTTTGTGTCCAGATGTCTTATATGTCATCATATTATGATGGAGTACCAGAGACCAGGTGGTCTACTACAACTCTTAGAAATCTTGGAATGGAAGTGGGTCTGTAATAGTAGGGTCTCCCAGGGAGGGGAAAGATTTTAGAAGGTGGGCCGATATGACTGCGAGAAGTAGCTCAACGAAGTGGGCAACAATTATCTCTGGAAGCAGCATGCCTACCAGTGAGAAACAGTGAGTTGAAGCAATAGCAGCGGTGCGGTTATCTCTGCGGGGTGGTCGCCACTTAGATTGAAGCCACAGACTTATCCATTAAATCATTTCCAGTCTCACATCACCATGGGATTTTTGGTGGGTTTACCCGGACTAAGAAATGATATGATGTTGCATGGGTTATTGTGTACCTTCTCAAAAAATCAACTCACTTCTTACCTATGAAGATTGCAATTGAAATGTCTAAGCTTGTTGGTCTCTATATTTGAAAGATTGTACGTATATGAATTTTTGAAGTACATTGTTTTAGACAGAGACCCAAAGTTCACATCTAAGTTGTGGAAACATGCTCATGAAGAACATGGTATACAATTGAACTTCAGCACATCATATCATAATTTCTTCCTAGTCTTGGTCAGAGACCACTGTTTACGCCCATAAAAGGGTCATAGACCATAGTCAGTTCCCAACCCCAACTTCTCCTCCTATCTACTTTATTAGCTCTGATTGGAAGTCAGAGCATATAGTTCAAATTATGAAGGATTTATGACAGCTTGTATGCTTGATTGGTATGTCTTGTGAGACCATTATTTGCCCTTAGCTGAGTTTGTATAAATAATATCTATCAAGAGAGTATTGGGATGCCTTCTTATGAAGCTCTCTATGGTAGACCATGTAGATCTCCACCACACTAGGAAGATGTCGGGGAACACCCCTTGATGAGATCTAAGGAGATGTAGTTTATACACAGAAAAGGTTGTATCGATATGGCAGAGAATGAAGAAGGCAAAGGACAGGAATAAATCGTATCCAGATGCTCAATGGAATGAGTGGAAGTTAAAAGAAGTTGATCGTGTTTTCCTAAAGATCATGCCTATTTGAGCCTTGGCCAAGATCAAAAGGAAGATCTGGATTGCTTTGTAGGACCCTTTGAAATCTTAGAAAGGATCAGTGAATGTGGGTATCGTCTTGCTCATCCACCTCAATACATTGAATTGCACAATGTGTTCCATGTATCAAATATCAAGCCTTATGTCAAAGATTTGAGTCAAATTCTAAACCAAGAGCTTCTAAATCATAAAGATGACATATCTTATGTTGAGTCCCCAGTCAAAATTCTTGATACTAAAGAAAAGGATCTTTGTAGTAACTTACGTATTGATATGGTGAAAATTCTTTTAGGCCACCATGACCAGAGTGATCCTACATGGGAGCTCAAGTCCGAGATAAAAGTATCCACTCCTCTTTCTAGCTTCTTGAATTTTGAGGGGAAAATCCTAAAGGAGGGGAGAATGTTATGCATTGAGTTTTATATAATACTTCTCTCTCTAAAAAAATTTGATATCATTGTAAGTTCCTAAATTTTATCAATTAAAAACTTAATCATTCACGTTTAAGATTTTGACTCTAGTTGATAAATCCTTTTAGAGATAATTAAAACCCCAGATACAAGATCAAAGTGACACATGTCAATTTCAATTATAGAATCCTATTGTTCATACAATCATATATAATCTCCAAAATTTATGCATATGAAGATAATAATAATATGAAGCATCATCCAATATTTATTGGAAAAAAAATCTACAAATTGAAAGTTAATAAATATTTGAAGCTTTAAATATTGATTTCATTCATTAACATTACATACCTAAGTTAGGCGATGAAACATAGCATGTGACACAACATGTGTTGTGCACTTGTACATGGTGCAGAGGATGATCTTGGCCCTTTAAATCACATATGTCCATCGCAGATCTGATAAGGAAATACATTGTCTTCAACTTCCAAATCTCACGACTACAACAACTATGCTATAATTCAAAATATCCCACCCTACTCTCTACTGACTTACGAAGCCCTCAAATCTGAGACAAGAAGACCTCCTCTACTAATTCAGATGATCTCATCCATCCCCCACACATCTTCCCTCTCCCTTGGAAGTAGGAGAGTGAACTCCAACATTTGTGGAACTAGCCAATTTAGGGCTTTTTGAACCTGGCCACTTCACACCTATATTATGTGCCTTTATCTCCACCTAACCCCCTTCAGTCTTCCCCAATATCCAATTTGCCACAAGGAACTTGTAACAACCTGGATTTTCTCTCTCCTCCAACTATGCACACCGTGACTCATAATGCACTCAGTTTGACTCAATGACTTTCCTAATCATCAATTGCATGTTTTAGATCCACTTGTTTCTCAATTGATGAGTTATGATGATTGATTGCAAGATTTGAACTTGATTGTATAATCTTGAGTGAATTTATTTACTCTGAGGATGATTTTGAATCTTTGAGAACATGAAACATGCTGCCAATCCTTGTACATTAGATATAGAATGAAATTTTGGATCACAATGGTGAAGATTTCACCCAAATCGGAGAAGCAAGGAGAAAGTTATGCCCATTTTGATTTTGCTCCTTTTCTAGCATTTTATCACCTTTATTTTTCCCTTTTCCCTTATTAGGGCTCGACCTTTCTCTCCTCTTGGGCTCGGCCCACTCGCGTATGCCCCAATAGATCCTTTGCTGAGATTACCATGGACCACCGATCCGACGACTGTGGATCACCCGCCCAGATCGGATGACACACGGTCGTCTCCTACCTTGGAACAGGACACAACAGTGTCCTAGGGGCACGACCACCATAGGGGAATGGCGCTAACAAGGCTGCCCAAGTCAATTCGAGACCACGAAAGTCTCCTCCTTGGCCTACCTGACCTTTTCCCTATCTTTTTCACACAGATTGGACAGCAGGTAGGGGCATGAGGCACCCTCCCACCATGGCCAGCCGCAATGACTAAGGCCACAATGGTTGGCACCTTTCGGTCCTCCTCACACCCAGTTTTTAAGCCCTATGGCTCCACCCCATCTCACTCTTCCTTTTCCCTGTCTTTCATAGGCTTTTTCTGCCCTCTTTCGGCTCCACCCACAAGCTCTTCGAGCTCCAAGATTCAGAAACTTCGGCGAGGAGCTGCTCCGCCTCCAGCCCACCTCACGATCGCCTAAGGCTACTTTGGCTTCGTGAGTCCAGGGTGATAGTGGACGGCTAGTTTTCAGCTCCTCCCTTTCCCTCATGTGGATTCCCCTCTTCGCTCCGGTGAGGTCGCTGCAGCTGCGGGTCGACTGGCTCGTGTCTTGGCGATGCGAGGGTGATGACCTCCCAGCCGTCGATCGACGCCAATGGTCTAGGGTGGACACTGTCTAAAGGGCCAAGATCTCTCGACCTCGCCCTCTTCCTCTCTTTCTCGCGTTTGACTGGGCCAAGAGAAGACCCGACCCCGCTCCCACTACTGACATGGACCCGCACCGGCGCCCAATGGTATAATATCTCCCCCCCTCTCTTGTATGCATAAATATATCCAATCTTGAAAAGTTCATATAAAATCATTAGTAGCTCAAAAAATGGCATATTATATATAAAAATTGATCTACTCAATGAGATCTATCCAATGAACCTTGTTTCAGAACCTAATTCAATTCATAGATCCTATAATGTAGAAAATGGCATCAAATGCATCTCTTTTATATGTTTATTGGTGATTTATGCTCAACCATGATCATGATATGACTCGACTTGCTTTTGATGACCCTGATCAGTAACCTATTCTATATTTTACCATAATAATCGAACTTGATCATGCCATGCTCCATTAGTGACTCTAGTAAATGAAATGGACCATAAAATATGTATCATATGGACTCTAATACTAATGATCCTTAATTTGATGCTCAAGTTGATTATATGAACTACAAATCATCATGTTTGATCTAGATTAGTAACTTTACATGATTTAATCACCTAAATGATTTATGGATCAATCTTGTTCACTATTATGACTAAGTGACTAAACATGACATTGAAATGTGATCTAATGTGCATGTTGCTATATTGGATATCAAATCTTGTACAAATGTCACCCTAATGATCACCCATGATGTTATATGTACTCAAATCAGTAACATTTTGATATCTGTGATATGAAATCTATCTTGATCACTCATGTACTCTAGTGATGACCATCTTGCATGATAATGACTCAAAATTACTAGTTTAACAATGTTGATACTCATGTTGATTTATATTGCTCGAAACTCATGTTTGCTCTATTAATACCATGAAACCCTAGGTTTGAAATCCCTAATCTAGTTGTGATGTGTCACTCTAGGAGCTAAATGAACCCATGTTGTACTATGTTGCTTGATAATGATAATGCATGATCTAGTTTGGGATATTGGAAACAATATTGAAGGAAATGAGTACCTAAACTTAAGTGACACATCCAACACCCATGATAATGATAAGTGAGACCTTCTTTCTGATATTGATCCAAGTATACTTGCTTGTAATGTCAGGATCGCTATGATGACTCAATTTCTAAGATCTAATCATGTTGTATAATTCTAGTTTGCTCATATCAAGGTACGCTTTATCCTCCTATTGGCCAGACTAGCAGTATTGAAATTGCTTGTATGTATGAAATATATGATGCTTGGATTATAATACTTGTTTGAGATATTGTTCCCTATGACTACTATGTTTTGGTCTTGATTACATATGTTGAACAAACTTGAAAACATAATGATAGATGTCCATTATACAACCTTGTGTACCTTCCTGTATTCTCAGGGTAAGGACACAAGGTTGGGTGTCCTACTTGAGTTGTCATGTTAGGGAAGACCATGTTGACACAAGGGTTAGCTCTTGGCAATGTCCTTGAGGCCCCTTATGAATAGGGTTAGCTCTCGACATTTAGTCTTGTAGTCCCTCACGTTAAAATAGGGTAGCTAATCTTGAGCACCCTCATGGACCCCTTCTTTTGAGAAGCTGGTCAAAGGCCTTATGATATTGTTGGTATAATGGAAATGAACATAAAACACGCTTGCATGTTAATAAGAAAGTCTTTAATCATGTTTTTATTTCGTTCTTGTTATTTACTTTATGCTTTTTCCAAGAAATATATGTTCTTAAACCTGATATTTTAAATGTTTGCCAGCGTACTCAGTACAATTGTGTTGATGTGTACCTATTCTATGATTTTAGGTAACAAGTACACTATGAATCTCTAATGATGATCAATGCTTCCCCACTCATGATATTCTGCTCGTACTCTGATGATATATAATGACATACAAATGACATACACATGGTTGATATATGGGACTTAAGATCTTGCCATGTATTAGTTTATCATTCTTTTATGCTTTCTTATCTCATACCTTAGTTGTTGTTTGTGGTTTTATTCATGAATATGTTATGTGATCTATCATATGGACAGGCACTCAGGTCCTCTTGCCTTTGGCTTTCTAGTCATTAGGAGTGAGGATTTGGGTAATAAATAGTTCTGTGAAAGAACTCTACTTCACTGCCATTGATTCTGCCTCCCTCTAACTTCATCTACCTTCACCTAACCTCAACAACATAGCAATGGAGTTCTCAACCCTGCAATCCACTGACCTATTCACCTTCATGGGATCTCATCAAACATCCACGACATCCCTCCAAGCCTCCTTGCTCCTAGGGCTGTCAGTGGGGAGGGTATTACCCTTTACCCATACCTTGTAGGTTAAGGGTAAGTGTAAAGTTTTTTACTACCCCTTTAACCATTCCCTGTTTCCTAACTAGACTAAAACGGGGGTAAGGTGTGACGCCTCATGCCACACAAAGATGAGATTACTCAAACCCAAGCACGGAAACAACATTAAACATGAGGATTACCAGAAAGCACAGGAAATTAAAACTAAATTTGTAAAAGTGCCATATGATAAAACTCATCACATATAAGTTTACAAACAAGCCACTTGTATTATATAATGTATCACAAAGTGCTTACATTATTGTTCTCAACATTGCTATCATCAACATGTTACATAAGATAGTTGTTCCACATATATGTACATGCTCACATGCCATAACTATACATACATGACTCACAAGCCAAAACCCTCATATCGATAACATAACCATAAACACATTGAGAACATCCCAAAGACCTGAGTGTATAGGGATGACATCTAGGACTCTATCTCCAAAAGACTAGCAACACTTCCAACATGATCAACTACTTCTCTTGTTGTTGCTCTTCCTCATTTGCACGATCTCTACCTCGTCGTGAACGACCACCTAAAAGATGTGGAAAACCCATGGGGTGAGATCCATATCTCAACGGGAGATATAACTCTCCACCAAAGCTATTATTAACATAGATATACAATAAAGAAGAGCATAATGTAAAGCTACTAATATAATGAGTGGATTCAGCTAAATGATATGTTTAAAGCATATAGCACTATTGGACCAGTAAGTTATTTGCAACTAAAATTGTATAACATCTTATAAGTTCACAGGAAATATGAAGAGCATGTAAATATTCTATCAACTAAACTGTACAAAAGCAAGGCAAAGATTCATCCAATGTTATTCACATTTGTCCCTATGTAAATATACTACATGGTTGCATTATGTCTTTTATTAATGCCCTAAGAAGATGAAGTATACCACTCATGCTCCAACTGACCGCTGCTAAGTCAAAATCACTTCCATACAAGATCAATGGAAGAGTCAGAATCCATGTCTCTCCACACCCTCGGTCAGTCCAAGTCCACCGTAGTGACATATAAAGTCAAACTAGAAATAGCCTAGTTTGTCTTGGTATATAGGCACACCACTAGTGAAACTGAGTTATGATCATAGACACACTCCTGTAGAGGTGTCTTGAGATAAGACATCATGTATAGGCACACCACTAGTGAAATAGGAGAACAGTCGATGTCTTGCCACCCTCAAAAGATATCATGTATGTACTATGTATCACATCAATGAGATAAGACATCGACTTTTCTCCTGCCAGGGTATGACAACAACCAATCTTGTAAAATGCATATACTCAACAATATACGACTCTGAGCTTCCACTAAGGGAAAACTCATTTCACCATCTAGCCAGTACTGACGGTGAACATGGATCTATGGTACAGGACAAACTACAAGATTAGGTTACACTTGATTAGTTATGCCAATTAGGTGTCTTTTTGCATCAATGAAGTTACAATGTACAACCCACAGATAAATTCTATAGAAGTGAGGGCATAGTATAACTTCAGAAGATATAAAACATTTGGAACATAAACTTGTCACAATATCATATGATACCACTGACATTCATGTCTATCACCATTATCACACTTGCCATGGGATATCAATCCCTCATCTCATCCCTGGAGGATAACAACTCAGCTAGGCGTTAAGCCTCTTCCAGGTCATGAGACCCAATCACATCATTCATGTATCTCAACATGCCTCATAAAGGCTCATAATCATCATCCTGAGGCACATCATATTCACCATAGAATTCACTAGCTATGATATTCAAGTTCATATCATCTGCAAGGTTAGGGGTTTATAAGCAAGAGAGAGAAAATATCATAACATGATAACCACTTTAGAAGAGAGAGAGAGAGAGAGAGAGAGAAGCAAACACATCACTAGTCCCTAGATTATGGTTAGGGTTCCATACATATTTGATTAGGGTTTTATATTTCTATTCTATCACCAAACACAAGGTACACCATCTCCCACTTTCTTGGAACACATTAGGGTTAGAAAGTATGATTGATGTTAACCAAACGATCATCCAAACATGACTATACATGAATCAATAATTACTTACTCATACTCATTTATTAACAATATATTCATGTATGTGTCTCGACCATCCATCACATATATGTCACAACCACTCATGAAACATGTGTCTCGACCACCCACATGCAAGGTGTCTCGACCACCTTCATGCAAGGTGTCTCGATTGTAACCAAAACTAGGTGTCCCAATCATGATAACAACGTATGTCTCGACCACCACACAGATTAGGGTTTTGACCCCTCTCAGAACACATGTCTCGACCTCAAAAAAAAGCATGTCTTGACCACTACCAAACATGTGTCTCGACCATAAGGTGTTATGACCCTCAACCTATTAAAATTAGGGTTGTGGTCGTGACACAAGGTCAAGTGTTTTGATCGAAACAAAAGATACATCTCTACCATCACCACATTGTCAAAGTGTCTCGACTAAAACTAAAATCAAGGTGTAGTGACCAAAAAGGTCAAGCTACCACCAAGGCAAAAGACCATCATCAATACAGAGATGAACCTATTGACTCAAGGTATAAATTTACTAAACCCTTGTTTTGATGATGACTAAACCATTCCAATTAATTGTGTCTAATGTCTCTACTTGAGTGATTTTAGATTAGGTATAGACACACTCCAAATGCCCTAACTTGAGCATCTCAAATTGGAGAAAAGACATGTAACATCCGTGATCTGGGTTATGTACTAACCCTAGGTGTTTTTCCTAATAAAGTTGATTAGATACTTGCCCTTATCTTTTGGAATGTAATTAGTGTTTTTGAGGAACTTATATTTCAATTTCAGTCCTTTCTGAATAATGTTGAAACATGGTTTTGTTACTTTTAGACTAAAGTGCAAATTACCCAAGTTGAGGGGTTAACTTGAAATTTGTATATGATAAGATGTTCCTCTGATGCTGAGACATCATAAGAATGTATATGATGTGGTGGTATGGATTCCACAAGCTTGGACATCAAGATATAGCTTGTAAAGCAATCCTTGTGCTTTAAAACCTAGTTTTGGTGTAATGTGCAAATTACCTAAAACCTAGGGTTCAATATGCAAGATATCACCTCTAGAGGGTCTCTCATGTTTCTTGGCATCAAGTAGAACAAATAAAATGAGAAGGGCACCTCATTTGAATTATCATGGAAGAGAGAGAATCTTGATATTGAAATAATCAAGATTTAAGCACAAATGGCTCTTTAATACAACTTAATGTAAAAAGAAATAAAATAATTATGAAGCCCTTCAACTAAAAGTTGGAGGATGTGTTTGTAATAGTTTGGACAATCTTGTCCCATGTTTGGGCACCAAAAATATCTTGTTAGAGTGGATGCCATTCACATTAATTATTATATAAAGCAATATCCACTAAAAGATGGATATTAACACATAACTCTTTAAAATGCTTGGTCCTTTTCCTTTAAACCTTGGGTAATGAAGAAGTTTTTCAAGGTATTAGAAGGTGGATAGTGGCCAAAGAATGGAGGGAGTTTTGGTGGAATTTAGTTGGGAGATAAAAGGAAATAATCCTCTTTTTCCATTTTCCTTGAAAACCCATAAATATATATAAGTATCCTTTTCCAAACACCCAAGGATTGTTTCCCTTAGTTTCTTTTCTTCTCAAACTTGCTTTGGCCGACCAAGGAAGAGCTCTGATACCACTAATTGTGATACCCCATGCGATCAAACGTTATTAATGATGCGGAAGTGATTAATTAGCAGCGGAATTACTGAAAATCACTAAATATTAAATCTTTTTGTAAAAAGATCCACAACTATAAAATTCTTTCATAAAGAAACAAGTAAGTTATTTACAAGCTAATTCATCAGTACATCTCTGTATTATCTCATCTCGAGAGTCATAACACTGACTGCCTTGTTAAACTGTACATGAGCAGTATACAAAAATCTCGAGGCAATAAGCCAAAAATCTCAGATCTATATTAAACCATCTACTGACTCCTAGGACCTAAGAGTATAAAGACGACACATCGGACTCTCTATACAAGACCTAACAAATAGTGTCTCCACCTAAAGATCACTGTTGTCCTTGTTGTTGCTGTTGTTGCTGTTGCTGCTCACCCACTGATGGATTTCTTCTTCCTCGACTTTACTTTACACAGAGATGTACTGATGAATCAGCTTGTAAATAACTTACTTGTTTCTTTATGAAATAGTTTTATAGTTGTGGATCTTTTTACAAAAAGTTTTAATTTTTAGTGATTTTTAGTAATTCCACTGCTAATAATTCACTTCCGCATTCGTTGATCTCATTTTCCGAGACAGACGTTACAATTTAGTCTAATTGTGATACCCCGTGCAATCAAACATTATTAACGATGCAGAAGCGATTAATTAGCAGCGGAATTACTGAAAATCACTAAAAATTATAACTTTTTGTAAAAAGATCTACAACTATAAAATTCTTTCATAAAGAAACAAGTAAGTTATTTACAAGCTAATTCATCAGTACATCTCTGTATTATCTCATCTCGAGAGTCATAACACTGACTGCCCTGTTAAACTGTACATGAACAGTATACAAAAATCTCGAGGCATTAAGCCAAAAATCTCAGATCTATATTAAACCATCTACTGACTCCTAGGACCTGAGAGTATAGAGACGACACATATGACTCTCTATACAAGACCTAACAGATAGTGTCTCCACCTGAAGATCACTGTTGTCCTTGTTGTTGTTGTTGCTGCTCACCCACTGATGGATTTCTTTCTTAAGCTGTCGAGAAGCAAAAGAAATCACTTGTTTATCCTGCATCAACACACATCCTAGTCCATTCTTAGAGGCATCACAGAAAACTATATACCCTTTCCCCTGCTCAGGTAACACAAGCACAGGTACACTTGTCAATCTTTCCTTCAACAACTGAAAAGATTGCTGACACTTGTCACTCCAGGTAAAAGGAATATCCTTCCTGGTCAACTTAGTCAAGGGTAAAGCTATAGAACTGAAGTTCTTAATGAACCTCCTGTAGTAGCCTGCCAACCCTAAGAAACTATGAATCTCTGTCGGTGTTTTCAGCTGTTCCCATTACATGACAGATTCTACCTTTTTAGGGTCAACACGAATGCCTGAGGCAGATATTACGTGTCCAAGAAAAGAAACTTCTGGTAACCAAAACTCACACTTGCTAAACTTAGCATATAACTTATGCTCTCTTAGCAAAGTTAGAGCCTGACGAAGATGCTCCTCATGTTGTTGAGCATCTCTACTGTAGATCAGGATGCCATCTATGAAGACAACAACACACTGATCCAAGTTGAGGGGCTAACTTGCAATTTGTTTATGATAAGATGCTCTAGTGTCTTCCAGTATATCTGATAGTGTCTTCTGCTCATATAGGAGGAGGAGAGAAAACTAAAGATGTCTGGATCACACGAGGAACATGTTGCTGAAAGTAGTGTCGCTGCACCTGGAGGAGGTGCAAGAAACCAAGAAAGGGAGGAACATGTACCTGAACCACCTCAGTTCAACCCAACTGACATGGGGAACCCAGCCTTCCAAGCCATGTTCGGGCAGTTCATGACTGCCATGACACACATGACTAATAGGACGCCTATACGTGTACCTAGGGAACCTACCCATCCAGAAGGACAAGGAGCCGAAAAGACGTTTGAACGACTACGCCAGGTTGGGGCCACAGAATATACTGGAATAGCTGACCCAGCAGATGCTGACTTGTGGCTAATTGAACTAGAGAAGGCCTTTAGAATCCTTAACATCCCTGAAGCTGAGAAGGTTAGACATGTTGTGTATCTTCTCAAGGGGAGTGTTGGTCACTGGTGGACCATAGAGGAGGGGAAAAGACCTGGTGTGGAGATCGAATGGGAAGTATTTAGACGAGAATTTGTCAACAGATACTTTCCTAAGACGTTCCTGGATGAGAAAATATCTCAGTTTGAGAGATTAAGATAAGGATCGATGAACATTAGCAAATACGAGGCTAAGTTCATGGAGCTTTTGCGGTTCTGTCTGCATATGGAAACTACATATGAAGAAAGGATTAGGCGTTTTGAGAAAGGATTAAATGATGATTTGACCACCCCTGTGTCTGCACTAGAAAATAGGGAAAGATTTGCTACCTTTGTGGAGTTTGTTAGAATAATAGAGAGGTCTGTGACGGAGAAGCGACATACCAAGAATAAGAAGATGTACCCCCAGTTTCAAGGATCCTCATCCAAAGGTTTCAAGAGACCAAGGTTTTCCGTGCCTACACCACCACCTAGATTCAGTACCCAGACACATTGGACGTCAAATAGGGGTAGAGGACGAAGTCTACCACCAAAAGGAGCTCGTAGCTCAGCATCTGTGTCGGTTACAGGACCAACCAGACCACAACAAGGGGTCAGAAGCTATTATATATGTGGAAAGGTGGGACATCTGATGAAGGATTGCAGAGCCCGAGAGGCGAGTGTGACTCAACCCCAAAGACAGAGTCAGCAAGGATCTCAAAGGAGACAGTTTCCAGGAGGAGCTAGAGGACATGGACAAGTGTTCCAAGCTAGATCATCGACACCTAGTCATCAAGCACCGAATCAACCACAGGCAACGACAAGATTCTACACGATGAATCCACCTGATGCAGTGATCAACCCTCGGGTTGTGGCAGGTCAGATGGAATTGTTTTATTCAAATATGTCTACATCTTGTGTCATATCTGTTTTAATTGATCCGGGTGCTACACACTCCTTTATCACTCGAAGGGTGATTCTTGACTGCAATATGACGGTTAGTCATAGGGCAGAGAGTTTGAAGTTAGAAACTCCCCTGATGGGATCTGCTGTGTTGCGGGAGGTATGTTCTCCCTGCATCCTCTTCTTTTCTGAACATCGCATTCAAGTGGATCTTATACCACTTGATATGCATGGATTCGATGTAATCCTTGGGATGGATACCTTAGAAAGGTATAAGGTTGTCTTGGATTGTGAGTCCAAGCACGCTGTGTTCACAGATGATAGTGACTCATGGATATTTCAAGGAGATAGAAAGATTCTTCCGACCTGTCTTGTGTCAGCTATGGTTGCTGAGAAGCTGATGAGGCAAGGATGTTATGCATTCTTGGCCCATGTGGTAGATACCACCATGGAGAGTTCTAATCCTGTTGAAGTTTTTGTAGTCAGGGAATTTGAAGATGTATTCCCTGAAGAACTTCCAGGTGTACCTCCGCCCCGAGAGATTGATTTTGAGATTAATCTAACCCCGGGCACGCATCCAATAGCACAAACACCATATAGAATGGCGCCTACTGAGATGGCAGAACTCAAGAAACAACTGCAAGAGTTGCTTGAGGAGGGTTTCATCCGACCAAGTACTTCACCTTGGGGTGCTCCGGTCCTCTTTATTAAAAAGAAAGACGGGTCGATGCGGTTGTGCATTGATTATAGACAATTAAATAAAGTAACCATAAAGAATAAGTATCCTCTGCCGAGGATTGATGATCTCTTTGACCAGTTGCGTGGTGCAATAGTCTTCTCAAAGATAGATTTGAGGTCGGGATATCACCAGCTACGTATTAAGGAGGATGACATACCTAATTCTACCTTCAGAATAAGGTATGGTCACTATGAGTTCACAGTAATGTTGTTTGGACTAACTAATGCACCAGCTGCATTTATGGAACTCATGAATATAATTTTCCAACCTTTTCTGGATCAGTGTGTTGTTGTCTTCATAGATGACATCCTGATCTACAGTAGAGATGCTCAGTAGCATGAGCAGCATCTTCGTCATGCTCTAACTTTGCTAAGAGAGCATAAGTTATATGCTATGTTTAGCAAGTGTGAGTTCTAATTACTAGAAGTTTCTTTTCTTGGACACATAATATCTGCCTCAGGTATTCATGTTGACCCTAAAAAGGTAGAATTTGTCCTGTAATGGGAACAACCGAAAACACCGACGGAGATTCGTAGTTTCTTAGGGTTGGAAGGCTACTACAGGAGGTTCATTAAGAACTTGAGTTCTATAGCTTTACCCTTGACTAAGTTGACCAGGAAGGATATTCCTTTTACCTGGAGTGACAAGTGTTAGTAATCTTTTTAGTTGTTGAAGGAAAGATTGACAAGTGCACCTGTGCTTGTGTTACCTGAGCAGGGGAAAGGGTATATAGTTTTCTGTGATGCCTCTAAGAATGGACTAGGATGTGTGTTGATGCATGATAAACAAGTGATTTCTTTTACTTCTCGACAACTTAAGAAACACGAGGAAAATTATCCGACACACGACCTAGAACTAGCTGTTGTAGTTCATGCCTTGAAAATCTGGAGACATTACCTCTATGGAGAAACATTCCAGATTTTCACAGACCATAAGAACCTAAAGTATATCTTTTCTTAGCATGAGCTTAACATGAGGTAACGCCGCTGGATGGAGTTAATCAAGGACTATGATTGTACAATTGATTACCATCCAGGGAAAGCCAATGTAGTTGTTGATGCTTTGAGTAGGAAATCAGCAACACCAACCTTAGATAGAGCACATTTGAATTCTTTGATGTGTTCTAGGAGGGATATGCTTATCTCTTTAAGACAAGACAATATACAATTAAAAGTATCGTTGTTATCTGGACTGCTAGCTGAGATGCATATAAAACCTACACTGAGACAACATATTAGGGAGGCAAAACAAACTGATGTTGTAGTTCAGCAGATTAGATCAGAGTTTGGTAATGAGAAACGAGATGGTTTCCATGACTCAGATGATCAGGTAGTCTGTTATCATGGTAGAATGATAGTGCCTGATGTGGATAACTTAAGAAAGTTAGTCCTAGAAGAAGCTCATTCTTCGATGTATGCTATGCATCCAGGAAGCACCAAGATGTATCGTAACTTGAAAGATATGTATTGGTGGCCTGGTTTGAAGAAGGGCGTTGTTGAGTTCGTTATGCGGTGCCCTGTGTGCCAGCAAGTTAAAGCTGAACACCAGAAGCCTGCAGGAACAATGCAGCCTTTACCCATACCACAATGGAAGTGGGATCATGTAACCATGGACTTTGTGGTTGGTTTACCCAGAACAGCCAAAGGCCATCATTCCATCTGGGTAATAGTTGATAGGTTGACAAAGATAACACATTTCTTACCTTTCAAAACAACCTTTTTCTGCTGAGAAGTTGGCACAGTTGTATGTGGATGAGATAGTGCGACTGCATGGAGTCCCAGTTACCATTGTTTCTGACAGAGGTCCCCAGTTTACAAGTCATTTTTGGGAGCAACTTCATAAAGCCTTAGGCACACAGTTAAGGTTTAGTACAACCTTTCATCCTCAGACTGATGGGCAATCAGAAAGGACTATACAAACATTAGAGGACTTGCATAGGGCATGTGTCCTCCAGTTTACAAGAAGTTGGGATCTGCACCTAAGTTTGATAGAATTTGCCTATAACAATAGCTATCAACATAGCATTGATATGGCACCTTATGAAGCTTTGTATGGAAGACGTTGTAGATCTCCCCTATGTTGGTATGAAACCGGTGAATATCAACTTTTAGGTCTTGATCTTGTGTAGCAGACCACCGAGAAGATTAAAATAATACAACAACAGTTAAAGACTGCATAGGATAGGCAGAAATCTTATGCTGATAAGCGTCGTAGACCTTTAGAATTCTAGGTTAGAGACCGAGTGTATCTTAAGGTCTCACCTTGGAAGGGAGTTCTTAGATTTGGAAGGAAAGGAAAGTTAGCTCCTAGGTTTATGGGGCCTTATCCAATCATTGAATGAATTGGAAAGGTAGCTTATAAGCTAGAGTTACTACCAGAGTTGCAAAAGTTACACCATGTGTTCCACATTTTCATGTTAAGGAAATGTCATCCTGAAACAGAATCAGTTCTGCAACCTATGGAAATAGAATTGAATGATGATATATCTTATATAGAAGGACCTGTGTTGATCCTTGACAAAAGAATTAAAAAGCTGAAAAAGAAAGACATAAGTCTTGTGAAGGTCCTCTGGAATCACCATGGAGTTGAAGAAGCTACATGGGAACTAGAGGAAGAAATGCAGAGGAAATACCTTACTCTTTTCTCTTAAAAATGTTTTTGTAATGATTTCGGGGACGAAATCCTTGTAAGGGGTGGATAATTTGTAACATCCCTAACCTGGGTTATGTACTAACCCTAGGTGTTTTACCTAATAAATTTTATTAGATACTTGCCCTTATCTTTTGGAATGTAATTAGTGTTTTTGAGGAACTTATATTTCAATTTCAGTCCTTTCTGAATAATGTTGAAACATGGTTTTGTTACTTTTGGACTAAAGTGCAAATTACCCAAGTTGAGGGGTTAACTTGCAATTTGTATATGATAAGATGTTCCTCTGATGCTGAGACATCATAAGAGTGTATATGATGTGGTGGTATGGATTCCACAAGCTTGGACATCAAGATATAGCTTGTAAAGCAATCCTTGTGCTTTAAAACCTAGTTTTGGTGTAATGTGCAAATTACCCAAAACCTAGGGTTCAATATGCAAGATATCACCTCTAGAGGGTCTCTCATGTTTCTTGGCATCAAGTAGAACAAATAATATGAGAAGGACACCTCATTTGAATTATCATGGAAGAGAGAATCTTGATATTGAAATAATCAAGATTTAAGCACAAATGGCTCTTTAATATAACTTAATGTAAAAGGGAAATATATTAATTATGGAGCCCTTCAACTAAAAGTTGGAGTATGTGTTTGCAATAGTTTGGACAAGCTTTTTCCATGCTTGGGAACCAAAAATATCTTGTTAGAGTGGAATCCATTCACATTAATTATTATATAAAGCAATATCCACTAAAAGATGGATATTAACACATAACTCTTTAAAATGCTTGGTCCTTTTCCTTTAAACCTTGGGTAATGAAGAAGTTTTTCAATGTATTAGAAGGTGGATACGTGGCCAAATAATGGAGGGAGTTTTGGTGGAATTTAGTTGGGAGATAAAAGGAAATAATCCTCTTTTTCCATTTTCCTTGAAAACCCATAAATATATATAAGTATCCTTTTCCAAACACCCAAGGATCGTTTCCCTTAGTTTCTTTTCTTCTCAAACTTGCTTTGGCCGACCAAGGAAGAGCTATGGACCAGAGAAAGGATGACCAAACTAGCTTGGTAAGCTTTGTTCATCTTCTACCTCGAATTCATGGTGGAAACCATAAAACAAGGTTAGATTCATGGTTTTCTTCACACGATTTCCTTTTCTAGCCACCTTGTTCATCCAAAGATTGAAGAATGAACCTTGGACAACTACGGGAGCTCAATCCACCATTAAATCTGTGGAGCTTGGAGCTCTGGATCAGTTCTAGAGGCAGGTTTTATAACTCTAACCCTTAAGCATTGCTAATGCATCTATCTCTCTAATAATCGTTGGCTAGTTTTTCTTCTTTGGTACTCTTTTGGTTAATTGCTATAACTTCTGTGAAGAACAACAACAGTTCTTGGTTTCTCGTAGGAAGAAGATGATGACGTTAACTTTGATGATTATCCAAAGAAAATCACTTTACCAAATAGTTTGCCTTTGTGCTCAAACGGTTTCAAATTGTTTGATTGCAAACAGTTTCATCCAAACCTCATAGAAGCAAACGGTCCAAGACCGTTTGGTGGCATTGACCAAGCGTTGACCATTTGGAGGTCTGTTGAGAATAATGTAGACTAATCACCTATCAATAATTATCAATTAACTCCAAGTAATTCACCAATTAAAGGTCCAACAATCATCAAAACCCTAATTGGGTTAATTGCTGATTTGATCATTGAATTAGGTTGAAGTTTGGGTTGAGTGACCCAAATGGTTTCAAAACCATTTGGGGATCACCCAAACGGTCTCAAGACCGTTTTGTGATCACCCAAGACCGTTTGGAGGTCTAGGGTTAAATATAGTTGATCAATTGAAGATCCAAAGGTTCTAAGTTGAAGTACAATCAATTTTTATTATGGTGATCAATCCAATGGATCAAACCCTAATTGGTTGACTTGGTTTTTGGTGTTGACTTGAGAAAACGGTCTCAAGACCATTTGGAGGTCATCCAAATGATCCTAAGACCATTTGGGGTCAGGTCATGACCAAATTGGATGATGGTTCAATGGGTTCAAATCAATTAGACTCACATTGATTAATGTTGAAGGGTTATCGATTCCAAACTCTAAATCAATTGATTCAAGCCCTAGTTGATGACCAATTGAGGGTCAAATCAGTTGAAGGTTGACCTAATTAACTCAATTGAATGATGGTGATAGGTCTATTTGATAATGGATTACATGTACTTAATCGTTGAGGGGATCAACAGTGGAAACCCTAATTCAATTTGACTTGTTGAGACCATACTTGGTCCATGCGGTTTTGAGGGGGTTTGGACCAAACGGTCTCAAGACCGTTTGGGACCACACAGTCTCCAGACCGTTTGGGACCAAACGATCCCAAACCGTTTAGGGTTCATGCAGTTTCAAAACTGATTGTGTCCATGCAGTTTCCCCGTACGATCAAACATTATTAACGATGCAGAAGCGATTAATTAGCAGCGGAATTACTGAAAATCACTAAAAATTAAAACTTTTTGTAAAAAGATCCACAACTATAAAATTCTTTCATAAAGAAACAAATAAGTTATTTACAAACTAATTCATCAGTACATCTCTGTATTATCTCATTTCGAGAGTCATAACACTGATTGCCCTGTTAAACTGTACATGAGCAGTATACAAAAATCTTGAGGCATTAAGCCAAAAATCTCATATCTATATTAAACCATCTACTGACTCCTAGGACCTGAGAGTATAGAGATGACACATAGGACTCTCTATACAAGACCTAACAGACAGTGTCTCCACCTGAAGATCACTTCTGTCCTTGTTGTTGTTGTTGATGTTGTTGCTACTCACCCACTGATGGATTTCTTCTTCCTCGGCGTCTACCTAAAAAGTTGAATCCCACGGGGGCGAGACAATTGAATATTGTCCCAGCGAGAGTTATAACTCTTCGCTAGAAGCATTGTTATTGCAAATAATAAAATGATACTGAGCAGTAGAATTATAACTATTCAACAACAGGTAATTCATTAAATCACTAAATAAAGCAGTATTCTTTATGCAATCATTTCAATTATAACTTGATTGAATAGCAAGTCATTTAATCCATAAGGAATATGAAGAACATGTATATTATTTGTCCGGCTAGGACTTAATAAACAATGTATCATCAATCATTGTTTCTCGTAGTTCAACCTAAGCAATTATACTACACGGCTGATTACATTTTACAAACATACTTATGCCCTGAGGAGATGAGATATACCGCTCTTACTCCAACTGACCATTGTGAAATCGAAATTGGTACCATACATAGGTCATCAGAAGAGCCAAATTTTTATGACCCCATCATCCTCATTCAATGTGAGGAAAAACATGCAGGACATCTTGTGTCTCTGCTAAAATAGCTTTCCAGGGTATTCTGGAAACTTCGCTATTAGAGTTACACGTGGCATGTTGTACTCTCTTCGCAATCGAGGGATTTCTTGTTTATCTCACATCGATGCGGCATTAACAACATCACCGGGACATTAGTGATACATCATCCCGGCATAAATATATAATGAAGGATTGAGAGATTAAATGTTCATCTCACATCAATTCCCTCATTAGGACGTAAGGATATTCACGTCGATAACCCCCACATACTCAAAAGTATGCTCTCCAGGAGTTCCCTTAGGAAAACATGTTTCACCATCATCTAGATTCAGACGATGATGGATCTATGGTCAGGGCTCTACATGATATCATTATACTTGATTATTTTAGTACATTATGGCATTCTTTTAGCATCAGGCATGTTTTCAAACATAAACCATTAAAACAATTGCTATAAAGAAAGAGTACTATTTGTATCAAGTTCATTTCACATCTTGTTAACATTGGGATCCCGATCCCTAATCATCTCACCATTATGATTCAAGAATATGGGTGTTCAAACCCTTAAATCATCAAAACACTTGTTACCAAATAACACATCGCCATCAAGTCATTTGACAGTATAAACATAATAGTAGTAATGCAGATATTTCACATGCCTCATACAACCTATCAGTCTCATTTGTTACCTCTCACTAGGCAACATAGCATATTATTGATTTCAAAGCTTATATAGTGCTTTCAATGAATATGGCATCATAGCTCTTACCTGGATATGCTCATTATTTCATAAAAACCTGCATGATTAATACAAATGATAACAGGCACATTATCTCTATATCAGCATAATGCAAAACAAAGATAACTTTACGATTCAAGGGTTGCACCACTATTCCCTTACTAGGGTTAGGGTTTCCCTTTTCAATTCAAAAAGGATTAATCATCCTTTTAAACTCAAAAATGATTAGTGACTCATCATTTCATTATCCAATCATAGAGTTTCATGCTTAAAAGCATAACCCAGAATTAGGGTTTCACACCTTTATTTTCCTTAATTGGAATTAGGGTTTACTATTCATATCACATCACTCTAGATTAGAGTTCTTATTTAACATACTCTGAATTAGGATTTACTATTCACATCACATCACCTTGGGTTAGGATTAGCATTAATATCCCTCCATTAGGGTTTACTATTCACCCCAAGTAGGAGTGATCAACAAAGTACCTTTAATTAAGGTTTACCATGGCATCATTATGAATTAAGATTACATCATCATCATACATTAGGGATACTTCCATTATTACCCTCAATCTAGGGTTAAAATTCATTAACCATCATAATTAGGGTTTTCATGATCTCACTATGAATGATCATACCCTAATTAGTTATTCATTCATATAGGAAGTCCATTACTTGATTAATCATTCATAAAAGGAATCTTCTCTCTCATCCTTTATAGGATGATGTTTTCTTCAGCCTTAAATAGGGTTAAGTAACTTAATCATGAAAGAGAATTGACTTCATGGTTTATATCATTACCATTGTAATCATTAGAGCTTAATTACTTCATGGGTTTCAAACACACTACCCCTTTAAGGTACAAGTACCATGATCACCTCTAGAGGGTCTCTCATGTTTCTTGGCATCAAGTAGAACAAAGAAAATGAGAAGGACACCTCATTTGAATTATCATGGAAGAGAGAGAATCTTGATATTGAAATAATCAAGATTTAAGCACAAATGGCTATTTAATATAACTTAATGTAAAAGGGAAATATATTAATTATGGAGCCCTTCAACTAAAAGTTGTAGGATGTGTTTGCAATAGTTTGGACAAGCTTTTTCCATGCTTGGGCACCAAAAATATCTTGTTAGAGTGGAAGCCATTCACATTAATTATTATATAAAGCAATATCCACTAAAAGATGGATATTAACACATAACTCTTTAAAATGCTTGGTCCTTTTCCTTTAAACCTTGGGTAATGAAGAAGTTTTGTAAGGTATTAGAAGGTGGATATGTGGCCAAAGAATGGGGGGGAGTTTTGGTGGAATTCAGTTGGGAGATAAAAGGAAATAATCCTCTTTTTCCATTTTCCTTAAAAACCCATAAATATATATAAGTATCCTTTTCCAAACACCCAAGGATCGTTTCCCTTAGTTTCTTTTCTTCTCGAACTTGCTTTGGCCGACCAAGGAAGAGCTCTAATACCACTAATTGTGATACCCCGTGCGATCAAACGTTATTAACGATGCAGAAGCGATTAATTAGCAGCGGAATTACTGAAAATCACTAAAAATTAAAACTTTTTGTAAAAAGATCCACAACTATAAAATTCTTTCATAAAGAAACAAGTAAGTTATTTACAAGCTAATCCATCAGTACATTTCTGTATTATCTCATCTTGAGAGTCATAACACTGACTGCCCTGTTAAACTATACATGAGCAGTATACAAAAATCTCGAGGCATTAAGCCAAAAATCTCATATCTATATTAAATTATCTACTGACTCCTAGGACCTGAGAGTACAGAGACGACACATATGACTCTCTATACAAGACCTAACAAATAGTGTCTCCACTTGAAGATCACTGTTGTCCTTGTTGTTGCTGTTGTTGCTGTTGCTGCTCACCCACTGATGGATTTCTTCTTCCTCGGCGTCTACCTGAAATGTTGAATCCCACGGGGGTGAGACAATTGAAAATTGTCCCAGTGAGAGTTATAACTCTTCGCCAGAAACATCGTTATTGCAAATAATAGAATGATACTGAGCAGTAGGATTATAACTATTCAACAGCAGGTAATTCTTTAAATAACTAAATAAAGCAGTATTCTTTATGCAATCATTTCAATTATAACTTGATTGAATAGCAAGTCATTTAATCCATAAGGAATATGAAGAACATGTATATTATTTGTCTGGCTAGGACTTAATAAACAATGTATCATCAATCATTGTTTCTCGTAGTTCAACCTAAGAAAATATGTTACACGACTGATTACATTTTGTAAACATACTTATGCCCTGAGGAGATGAGATATACCGCTCATACTCCAACCGACCATTGCGAAATTGAAATCGGTACCATACATAGGTCATCAGAAGAGCCAGATTTCTATGACCTCATCATCCTTAGTCAGTGTGAGGAACAATATGTAGGACATCTCGTGTCTCTGCCATAATAGCTTTCTAGGGTATTCTGGCAAGTTTGCTATTAGAGTTACAGTGGCATGTTGTACTCTCTTTGCAATCAAGGGATTTCTTGTTTATCTTACATCGATGCGGCATTAACAACATCATCGAGAGATTAGTGATACATCTTCCCGGCATATACATATAATGAAGGGTTGAGAGATTAAATGTTCATCTCACATCAATTCCCCCATTAGGACGTCAGGATATTCGTGTCCATAACCCCCACATACTCAAAAGTATGCTCTCCAGGAATTCCCTTAGGAAAACCTATTTCACCATCATCTAGCTTCTGACGATGATGGATCTATGGTCAGGGCTATACATGATATCATTATACTTGATTATTTAAGCACATTATGGCATTCTTTTAGCATCAGGCATGTTTTCAAACATAAACCATTAAAACAATTGCTATAAAGAAAGAGTACTATTTGTATCAAGTCCATTTCATATTTTGTTAACATTGAGATCTCAATCCCCTATCAATTTATCATCATGATCCAAGAATATGGGTTTTCAACCCCTTAGATCATCAAATCACTTGTTACCACTATAACAGGTAACTTAATCCCATTAAGTTATTTAACAGTGTAAACATAATAGTAGCATTGCATGTATTTCATATGGCTCATACAGCCTGTCAACCTCATTTGCTACCTTTCAATTCATTCAATGATTGGAGAAGGCCCCATAAACCTAGGAGCTAACTTTCCTTTCCTTCCAAATCTAAGAACTCCCTTCCAAGGTGAGACCTTGAGATACACTCTGTCTCTAACCTGGAATTCTAAAGGTATATGACGCTTATCAGCATAAGATTTATGACTATCCTGTGCAGTCTTCAACTGTTGTTGTATTATTTTAATCTTCTCAGTGGTCTGTTGCACAAGTTCAGGACCTAAAAGTTAGTAGATGGTTTAATATAGATCTCAGATTTTTGGCTTAATGCCTCGAGATTTTTGTATACTGCTCATGTACAGTTTAACAGGGCAGTCAGTGTTATGACTCTCGAGATGAGATAATACAGAGATGTACTGATGAATTAGCTTGTAAATAACTTACTTGTTTCTTTATGAAATAATTTTATAGTTGTGGATCTTTTTACAAAAAGTTTTAATTTTTAGTGATTTTCAGTAATTCCGCTGCTAATTAATCGCTTCCGCATCGTTAATAACGTTTGATCGCACGGGGTATCACAATTAGTGGTATCAGACTCTTCCTTGGTCGGCCAAAGCAAGTTTGAGAAGAAAAGAAACTAAGGGAAACGATCCTTGGGTGTTTGGAAAATGATACTTATATATATTTATGGGTTTTTAAGGAAAATGGAAAAAGAGGATTATTTCCTTTTATCTCCCAACTGAATTCCACCAAAACTCCCTCCATTCTTTGGCCACGTATCCACCTTCTAATACCTTACAAAACTTCTTCATTACCCAAGGTTTAAAGGAAAAGGACCAAGCATTTTAAAGAGTTATGTGTTAATATCCATCTTTTAGTGGATATTGCTTTATATAATAATTAATGTGAATGGCTTCCACTCTAACAAGATATTTTTGGTGCCCAAGCATGGCAAAAGCTTGTCCAAACTATTGCAAACACATCCTCCAACTTTTAGTTGAAGGGATCCATAATTAATATATTTCCCATTTTACATTAAGTTATATTAAAGAGCCATTTGTGCTTAAATCTTGATTATTTCAATATCAAGATTCTCTCTCTTCCATGATAATTCAAATGAGGTGTTCTTCTCATTTTCTTTATTCTACTTGATGCCAAGAAACATGAGAGACCCTCTAGAGGTGATCATGGTACTTGTACCTTAAAGGGGTAGTGTGTTTGAAACCCATGAAGTAATTAAGCTCTAATGATTACAATGGTAATGATATAAACCATGAAGTCAATTATCTTTCATGATTAAGTTACTTAACCCTATTTAAGGCTGAAGAAAACATCATCCTATAAAGGATGAGAGAGAAGATTCCTTTTATGAATGATTAATCAAGTAATGGACTTCCTATATGAATGAATAACTAATTAGGGTATGATCATTCATAGTGAGATCATGAAAACCCTAATTATGATGGTTAATGAATTTTAACCCTAGATTGAGGGTAATAATGGAAGTATCCCTAATGTATGATGATGATGTAATCTTAATTCATAATGATGCCATGGTAAACCTTAATTAAAGGTACTTTGTTGATCACTCCTACTTGGGGTGAATAGTAAACCCTAATGGAGGGATATTAATGCTAACCCTAACCCAAGGTGATGTGATGTGAATAGTAAACCCTAATTCAGAGTATGTTAAATAAGAACTCTAATCTAGAGTGATGTGATATGAATAGTAAACCCTAATTCCAATTAAGGAAAATAAAGGTGTGAAACCCTAATTCTGGGTTATGCTTTTAAGCATGAAACTCTATGATTGGATAATGAAATGATGAGTCACTAATCATTTTTGAGTTTAAAAGGATGATCAATCCTTTTTGAATTGAAAAGGGAAACCCTAACCCTAGTAAGGGAATAGTGGTGCAACCCTTGAATAGTAAAGTTATCTTTGTTTTGCATTATGCTGATATAGAGATAATGTGCCTGTTATCATTTGTATTAATCATGCAGGTTTTTATGAAATAATGAGCATATCCAGGTAAGAGCTATGACGCCATATTCATTGAAAGCACTATATAAGCTTTGAAATCAATAATATGCTATGTTGCCTAGTGAGAGGTAACAAATGAGACTGATAGGTTGTATGAGGCATGTGAAATATCTGCATTACTACTATTATGTTTATACTGTCAAATGACTTGATGGCGATGTGTTATTTGGTAACAAGTGTTTTGATGATTTAAGGGTTTGAACACCCATATTCTTGAATCATAATGGTGAGATGATTAGGGATCGGGATCCCAATGTTAACAAGATGTGAAATGAACTTGATACAAATAGTACTCTTTCTTTATAGCAATTGTTTTAATGGTTTATGTTTGAAAACATGTCTGATGCTAAAAGAATGCCATAATGTACTAAAATAATCAAGTATAATGATATCATGTAGAGCCCTGACCATAGATCCATCATCGTCCGAAGCTAGATGATGGTGAAACAGGTTTTCCTAAGGGAACTCCTGGAGAGCATACTTTTGAGTATGTGGGGGTTATCGACGCGAATATCCTTACGTCCTAATGAGGGAATTGATGTGAGATGAACATTTAATCTCTCAATCCTTCATTATATATTTATGCCGGGATGATGTATCACTAATCTCCCGATGATGTTGTTAATGCCGCATCGATGTGAGATAAACAAGAAATCCCTCGATTGCGAAGAGAGTACAACATGCCACGTGTAACTCTAATAGCGAAGTTTCCAGAATACCCTGGAAAGCTATTTTAGCAGAGACACAAGATGTCCTGCATGTTTTTCCTGACACTGAATGAGGATGATGGGGTCATAAAAATTTGGCTCTTCTGATGACCTATGTATGGTACCGATTTCGATTTCACAATGGTCAGTTGGAGTAAGAGCGGTATATCTCATCTCCTCAGGGCATAAGTATGTTTGTAAAATGTAATCAGCCGTGTAGTATAATTGCTTAGGTTGAACTACGAGAAACAATGATTGATGATACATTGTTTATTAAGTCCTAGCCGGACAAATAATATACATGTTCTTCATATTCCTTATGGATTAAATGACTTGCTATTCAATCAAGTTATAATTGAAATGATTGCATAAAGAATACTACTTTATTTAGTTATTTAATGAATTACCTGTTGTTGAATAGTTATAATTCTACTGCTCAGTATCATTTTATTATTTGCAATAACAATGCTTCTAGCGAAGAGTTATAACTCTCACTGGGACAATATTCAATTGTCTCGCCCCCGTGGGATTCAACTTTTTAGGTAGACGCCGAGGAAGAAGAAATCCATCAGTGGGTGAGTAGCAACAACATCATCAACAACAACAAGGACAGAAGTGATCTTCAGGTGGAGACACTGTCTGTTAGGTCTTGTATAGAGAGTCCTATGTGTCATCTCTGTACTCTCAGGTCCTAGGAGTCAGTAGATGGTTTAATATAGATCTGAGATTTTTGGCTTAATGCCTCAAGATTTTTGTATACTGCTCATGTACAGTTTAACAGGGCAATCAGTGTTATGACTCTCGAGATGAGATAATACAGAGATGTACTGATGAATTAACTTGTAAATAACTTACTTGTTTCTTTATGAAAGAATTTTATAGTTGTGGATCTTTTTACAAAAAGTTTTAATTTTTAGTGATTTTCAGTAATTCTGCTGCTAATTAATCGCTTCCGCATCGTTAATAACATTTGATCGCACGGGGTATCACAAGACAAGTCAAAGTCCATACAGGTGCACACTCTTGGAATATGATGTAAATCCATTAGAATCATGTTGTAAATCACTTGTAATGATTGTATGACTTGTAATTAAGATTAGAAAAAATCAGGAGCACTTAGATCGAATGTTTAAGCACTCAAAAGCCATTTTCCAAAATTCACATCAGGTTGTTCATTGGTCGATTTGCAAACTTGACCGATCATGATTGGATCTTGAAAATGACTTTTGATCGGTCGAGTTTACACTTCATAGAACTTGATCGATCCCTCTACTGACCAAAACTGATTTAAGTGAATTGGTCGAGTTACCCCAGGACAAACTCGACCGATGGCCTAAATTGGTCTCGTCTTTTAGTGGGATTGGTCAAGTTTCCTTTATAGAAACTCGACCGATTGCACTGTATGAAAAAGTGCAAAAAAGTGTTTCTAGCCGTTGTGGAGTTGCAACAATCGAAAATCTATCTGTTGCAAGCCATAAAATGGCTAGTTTTCATTCTCAAGTGTACCCAAAGGCTTCTAGGCTTCCTCAACTATAAATAGGACCCCTTAGGCTTCATAACATGGTTAGACAAGCACTATGAAGGTCCCTATTCTATAGTTGAGTGATCCTACAACCTCCTCTCTCTCTCTCTAAGCTTAATCACTTGCTATATCTATTAGAGTGAGTAGGAGATTTGTAAGAGAGCTCGTCCTACATGTATATCTTGTGAGGCTCTCATTTCCACCACCTCCCTATCTCTAATTTCAACCATGAAGATGAAGGTTCTCTCTCTTGGCTAAGAGAGGTGAAAAAGAACAAGGGAAGGAGTCCCTTGGTGAAGATTAAGGATGAAGACTTGGAGCAAGAGTGGGCAAGACCTTGGTGAAGGCAGAAGACTCCTTGCTCAAGTGGGTAAGACCATGGTGGAAGCTTCTCCGAGTGAAGGTGAAGGCAAAGGCTGAAGATCCAAGAGGAGCAACAAAGTCCTTGAAGGTGGAAGACTTGTGCTTGAGTGGGTAAGACCTTGGTGAAGGCTGAAGACTCAAGCAAAGTGGGTAAGTACTTGGTAAGGTGGATATCTCCTTGTGCTTGGATGGATAAGTCCTTTAATGGTCATGTATTGTAAGTCTTATGAATGAATATAAGAGTGCAATGGTTAAGAAATCCTAGAGGTTGACCTCTCTAGGTAGTGGACTGACTCACTTCTAGTTTGAAGTGTGGAACCACTCTAAATAGCTTGTCACTTGGTGGATGTTCAATCTCTCTCTCCCTTGCTATGCATGTTTTAGTTGCACTCAAATTTCCTATTTAGCAACCTTATCTTGTGATATATCTTGAAGGTCTAATGAATTTTATTTAAGTGTATTCAGTTCTATTCACCCCCTCTCTAGAGCATCCAATCACCCATCTAGGATCCAAAAATTGGTATCAGAGCAGGCTTCTCCAAGCATACTTGAACAAGTAGGAGAAGATGAGTGACTACCAAGGTGGGAGATACTTTATCAACCTTCCAATCTTTGATGGAAGTAACTTCCTGTATTGGAAAAGAAGGCTACAATTCTACATCCAAGGATCAAATCTTGGGATGTGGCAAATGGTGAACAACCCATGCAAGCTACCAAAGACAAAGATTGAAGAATGAGATGATGGTACCTTGAAGAAAGCCACCTTGAATGCTAGCGCCATGCACATCCTCTATGCCTCCATGACCCCCATCGAGCAACTGGATTTCTACATGTGAGACGGCCTATGAGGTATGGAGTAAGCTATGTGTCACTTATGAGGGGACTCAACAAGTGAAGGAAAGTAAAATCTACATGCTCAATGGGCTGTTTGAGAACTTCAAGATGGGAAAGGAGGAGAGGATAGCTCATATGTATCATAGGCTCAACATCATTGTGAATGATCTTGCGGTTCTAGGTCATCCTATGTCTAGGGGAGAGATCAACTCAAAGATCCTTAGACATCTTCCCAAGAGGTGGGAACCCAAGGTGACTTTGATTGAAGAAGCAAGGTATGTTAAGGATATCCCCATTGAAGAGCTCATTGGAAATCTACAAGCACAATGAGCCACACTTGACAAGAGGGAGGAAGAAGAAAGACAAGAAGAGAAAGAACTCAAGAAAATGAAGAAGGCTGAAATCAAAGCTCAAATCAAGGCTACTGTTGGTCAAGCTTCTCCATCCTCTCAAGTTAAAGAAGATGCCATGTAATCCAAGGGTAAAGTTTACAAAGGCAAGGCCTCCTCCATCCAGTGCTTCACTTGTGGAAAGAAGGGTCACTACAAAGAAGATTGCCCACAAGGAACAAAGACTCATCATCACAAGAGAAGAGAAGAGAAATACAAGAAGAAGGAGAAATGACACTCAAGATGAAGTGACTCCTCCAACTCAAGCTCAAGTGACTCCTCCAACTCAAGATCATGTAAAGAATCAAGTGAAGAGTCAAGTGGAGGATCAAGCTCTATTGAAGAAGGAGAATGTAATTTTGTTCTCATGGCATCAACAAGTAAAGACTCAAGGGAGGTAAATCTAAACTCTTTAGATAAAGAATCTTTGATTACTATTATTCATGATACTCATGCCTCTCTTAAGTCTTATAAAAGGAAAAAGAAAAAGCTTGCTAGAATTGTTGATAATATGCATGTAGAACTAGATGATCTTGAACATGTTAATATTTGTTTGCTTGATGATAAAAATGCTTGTCTTAGTCAAGTAGATTCTCTTAAACTTGAAAATGGTAGATTGTTTGACAAGATTAGATTTTTAGAAGCTCAACCTCTTATGCCTAGTTCAAATGAAGAGCATACTTTAATTGTTGATTCTCTCATGCATGATATTGATGTTCTTAAATCTGAAAACTAGGACAAAGATTTTGTTTTGCAAGGATTAGAATCTAAAAATGGTATTTATCTTTCTAAGATTTCTTTGCTTGAAACAGAAAATGCATCCTTGCTTGCTAAAATCGATGTTCTTGAATCTTGTTCTAGTAGAGAGAATAATGTAGCTGCTTTTCATATTGATAGAGGTTCTTATTTAGCTAAATCTCTTTGCTTATAAAATGATCGTTTGCATGCTAGAGATAATATCAATCTTTTGTCTTCTACTATTTCTTCTCTTATGCATGATAATGATAGTTTGAGATCTTCTTTGAAAAGATTCTTAGTTGGTAAAAAGAATCTTAATGACATCTTACACTATACTACTGAACAAATTGGTAGACATGGTTTGGGATATGATAGTAGTCAAAGGAACAACAAAGGTAAAGGACCTCCAATCTTCTATGGAGAATCCTCTAGTTCCAAGACTATGGGCACATGCAACTATTACAATGATATTGGTCATTATCCTACTTGTTTTCCTTTTAGGAAAGCCCCCAAGAGCAATAGGACTTGGGTTGCTAAGCTAACCCCTCCGGACCCAAAAACATGATTGGGGACCATTTCATCTTTCTTCTTGTAGGTATCTTGATAATGGATTGACATGAGCTATGGATTTGCAAATTGACTTCTCAATCCACATGAAAGAAGAAAGGTGAGATGTGTAGAGGGTGACAACAAGTGGAAAAAGGAATGATAAGAACAAAGGTAAATGTGTGCTTGCTTATAACCATTTCTAACTTGTTTCTATCAAGTTAGTGTGCACTATGCATGTGGTTTTTGAGTCAAAAGTAGTATTTTTTTATTCTCTTCACATTCTTACTCAAAATTGTTTCTAATGCTTTCATAGTGCATTACTAACTGGCTTACACATGTTTGGATATGGTTTATATCTTTAGCATGTCTCTAAATATGTTTTTATGAAATATATGTGCTTTTTGACAGTAGCTTTGTCGGTCAAGTTTGTCCTGTTTGAAACTCGACCGATAGACACCGATGGGTGTTGCCAGCAGCTGTCATCGGTCGAGTTGTCAATACACAGAACTCGACTGATGTGCACAAAATATACATTTGGCTTACTGAATGAGAATTTCCCTCTCAACTAAAATTTCTCAATCAATAGCATTATTCTTCGGCACTCTCATTTGGTACCTTTATATATGAATATTGCCATGCTTTTAAATTGCTTATCTTGCTTACAATTCTATCTTTCAAATTGTTCTAAATTGGTATATCTATATCTTGCAATTACTTGCTTTGAGTTGTTTTGTAGGTTTTGATGATGATCTCTTTGGATCTCTTAGTTGTGTCTAAAATTGCTTTCGTGTACTCTAACTTGCTACATCTATCTAGGTGTATATCTTGTTTTGATACAACCTTGAGGTTCTTAGTGGTGATCATCTTTTGTTTATGATGCAAACTTGTTAGTGAGTTATATCCTTTATTGCTTCTAAAATTTCTTATCTCTTTGTTTGGATATGTATCTCTACATCTACTAATAGTTTACTTTATCTTGTGTATCTTTTGGTATCTCTTGCTATGATCTAGATCCTACTAGTAGTCCTAGCTTGTGATAAATCTACTAGTAGTTCTTATACATGTAGTTCTAACCTTATTTATAATTGGTATCCTTGCTCATCTAGTGGTATTTCACTATATGTTATGCTTGCATCTTGTCTCATAACATGCTCAAGCTTGTTCCTTAAATTGCATATCCACTATCTTGAGTTGCTTGTATAACATTGTGATGCAGGATGCATAAAGCTACATTGTATGTAGAAATTGAAGTTTTTTTTATTTTCAAGTAGATTTTGCTCCAGTTTCAGTTTTTAGTGCAAGACTAGTGTTTTTTTTACAGAAATGGCCTTCTGAGCAAGGCCCATTGCTTTGTCATGAGCCCTGACACTTTTTGGGAAAATTATGTCATCTTGAGGGTCAATATTGTGATTTATTATTTTTCTGCAGCACTTTATCTTACTTTTTGGGTTGTTCAAGTGCATGATTTAACTTGTTTTTCTTTCTATGCTTGGACAAGCCCCTAGATGTGCTCTTCTACTCTCCTTATATAACTTTTGTTATCTCATTTCTCTTAACAAGTGGTGTTTCTTATTTCTTCATACCCCCACCTTTTTTAAATGACAAAGGGGGAGAAAGGTATGTCTTCTTTTGACAAAATAGGGAGAAAACATGTCTTACATGAAGAGGAGAAGTATGTCCATGTAAGGGGGAGAAGGTAAATGGGAAATACATATATGTGTAGAACATATATGAGTAAAAGACATAGTATTCTATAAATGTTATGAAAGCTAACCATGCAGGAGAAATAACATCAATTGAGGGGGAGTATGAGAAATCCACTAGCATCAATTGATGGGGAGCATATGAACTCAATTCTATTGAAACCCCTAGGTTTCTCCAAAGGTATGAATTTACTTAAATGCTTTCAATACATTTATGGAATGGTTTGTCATCTTCAAAAAGAGGGAGAATGTTGACTCAAGGTATAAATTGACTGAACCCTTATTTTGATGATGACTAAACCATTCCAATTAATTGTGTCTAATGTCTCTACTTGAGTGATTTCAGATTAGGTATAGACACACTCCAAATGCCCTAACTTGCGCATCTCAAATTGGAGAAAAGACAAGTCAAAGTCCATACAAGTGCATGTTTTTAGAATATGATGTAAATTCATTAGAATCATGTTGTAAATCACTTGTAATGATTGTATGACTTGTAATTAAGCTTAGAAAAAATTAGGAGCACTTAGTTCGAATGTTTAGGCACTCAAAAGCCATTTTCCAAAATTCACATCAGGCTGTTCATCGGTCCAGTAGCAAACTCGACCGATCTTGATTAGATCTTGAAAATGAATTTTGATCGGTCGAGTTTACACTTCACAGAAGTCGACCGATCCCACTACTGACCAAAACTGGTTTAAGTGAATCGGTCGAGTTACCCCAGAACAAACTCGGCCGATGGCCTAAATTGGTCTTGTATTTTAGTGGGATCGGTCAAGTTACCTTTATAGAAACTCGATCGATTGCACTGTATGAAAAAGTGTAGAAAAGTATTTCTAGCCGTTGTGGAGTTGCAACAATCGAAAATCTATCTGTTGCAAGCCATAAAATAGCTAGTTTTCATTATCAAGTGTTTCCAAAGACTTCTAGGCTTCCTCAACTACAAATAGGACCCCTTGGGCTTCATCCCATGGTTAGCCAAGCACTATGAAGGTCCCTATTCTATAGTTGAGTGATCCTACAACCTCCTCTCTCTCTCTAAGCTTAATAACTTGCTACATCCATTAGAGTGAGTAGGGGATTTGTAAGAGAGATCATCCTACATGTATATCTTGTGATGTTCTCACTTCCACTACCTCCCTATCTCTCATTTCAACCATGAAGATGAAGGTTCTCTCTCTTGGCTAAGAGAGGTGAAGAAGAACAAGGGAAGGAGTCCCTTGGTGAAGATCAAGGCTGAAGATTTGGAGCAAGAGTGGGTAAGACCTTGGTGAAGGAAGAAGACTCCTTGCTCACGTGGGTAAGACCTTGGTGGAAGCTTCTCCGAGTGAAGGTGAAGGCAAAGGTTTAAGATCCAAGAGGGGCGACAAAGTCCTTGAAGGTGGAAGACTTGTGTTTGAGTGAGTCAGACCTTGGTGAAGGCTAAGGATTCAAGCACAGTGGGTAAGTCATTGGTAAGGTGGATATCTCCTTGTGCTTGGATGGGTAAGTCCTTTGGTGGTCATGTATTGTAAATCTTATGAATGAATATAAGAGTGCAATGGTTAAGAAATCCTAAGGGTTGACCTCTCTAGGTAGTGGACTGACTCACTTCTAGTTTGAAGTGTGGAACCACTCTAAATAGCTTGTCACTTGGTGGATGTTCAATCTCTATCTCCCTTGCTATGCATGTTTTAGTTGCACTCAAATTTCCTATTTAGCAACCTTATCTTGTGATATATCTTGAAGGTCTAATGAATTTTGTTTAAGTGTATTCAGCTCTATTCACCCCCCTCCAGAGAATCCAATCACCCATCTAGGATCCAGCATAACCATGATTAAAATAGAAGTATTCCAAAGCCAAAATAAAAGATTACATTAAGGAAAACCACCATCATCAAGGAGAAAAACTTTATGCAAAAAGGTCACCAAAAACCCTAAAACATTCATTAAGAAGATCACCATGAAAATCCTTATGTAAGAGAGATAAACTTCACATTTAACACCTCCAAAACAAAACCTAGAATCCATATGACACTAGAGTACAAGAATCTTATATATGTGATCAAAACCAAGATCAAAAGATTGGAAAAGATCACACATTCCACCATCTTCTCAAAATCGGGTACCATGAATTAGGGTTTAGATTAAGAAATAAACCACATGGGGTTATCATCTATATTTGAACCCTAGATCATGGTGATATTATCTAGCTTGTTAACGACACGTTTTAGAGAGAGATAAATGGCAACATGCATGTAAGAAAATGTGCAATAATAGAGAGGGTAGAGTGTAATATAACCCATCTTAAGTGTAGGGGCAATCTCCAAGCACACGATCACCAAGGATGATGATGAAGCTCCACTTTCAGCCACAAGACCACCTCAAGAAGAAGAAGATACCAAGGCCATAGATTGCTCAAGGATAGAGGGTACAAAAACCTAGGCCGAACCAAAAGAAGGGGGGGAGAAGAAAACTTCCTCTTACATGGGTACCACCTTGTCAAAACATGGTCTCCAACCCTTGTGATGAGGAGTTCTCTCTCTCAAGAACGACCATCATTGATAGTTTATAATCTATGGTCAAGAAAGGATAAGAATATGGGGTAGGTTTTAAAGGAAAAATGGAAACAAAGGTTCAGGACCACTTACCAAGAGTAGGTATCACCACCAAAGAGATGGTTGAGCTCAAGAACATCACATGCAAGGGATTTTGGCCACCAAAGCTCCAAGGTCACCCTTCCCCAAACTCCTCAAGCTCCAAGGTCATCCAAGCAAGGAAGGAGAAAGAAAAGGGTCAAAAGGGATCACTTACATGAAGGAGGAAGGGGTTATATACCCAAAGGAGGAGTGAAGTTGGGTAGGGATGAGGTGTCAACACAAGAGAGTTCCAAAGGGGCACTTGTCCACCAAAGAAACACACATGCGACCACTTAAAGCATGCATGAATAAGGCGGTGATACAATCAATTTTTAGTTTTGACCACTTAGGTCCCCAACACATTGGTTTAGACATATCAAGGGGTCGAGACAAACCTCAAGGCACCTTATTTAGGTCAAGACAAAAGCTTACCAAACATACTAGGTCGAAATACATCACAAAAGGACAAGCCATCTCGACCAGCATCATGGTCAAAACAAAACCAAGAAAAGGCAGGTGTCTCACTTGAGACACACCCAAGACACCCATCAGGGTCGAGACACATGTCGCTACACTTCAACCAAGCTCACATGGTCGACACCAAGCAAACCCTAGAAACCCTAATCACCTCTAGTGATGTCACCACTCAACCAAGGCTCAACCAATGCACCCCAAAGCATCACACTCTCTCTCATGAAGTCAAGAAAGAGAAGGGACACTCTAGATGTGGCAAATTGCAAGATAACCCTCTCAATTGGGTAAATTGCAATTTGACCCAAAATAAACACATAAAGCACAAACATCATCCAAACAAGTTCAAATACAAATTAAGCTTACCAAAAGCTCTAAGAACATCTCAAAGGATTAGATTAATGTTCTAAGAACTTAATCAATCAAAACAAATAGGATTACCTCAAAACCTAGGTCAAGGGTCTTACATAAGGTATGGACATTATGCATACCCTTTTACCTATTTATCCACACATAATTTAAAATTGATATAAAATTATATTATATAGGGACTAATATCTAGTTTTCATGCCCTAATACAGCCCTGCCTCTGATCCTATACTCCCATTCGCATGAAACAACACAACACTCTCACATGCAACTGCTAGAGCCATGAGTCATGTCTGCAGATGAAGTTCCTTCCATCCTCCGTTGCCAGTCAAACTCTGGCAGCCCAAACCTCTTCTCCTCTGCCACTAGTCTTATTCCCCTGTGGGTTGTTTCCATTTCCTATTTCCCCCTATCGTGGTACAATGAGACTAGTATCTATCCCTTCTCCTCATGTAGGGGCTTCTTCATTTCTTTTTAAACTTTAATTCTTTTGTGATTAGAATTTGGAAATGTCGTGGTGACTGGTGGGATTGGAACTTCTACCGCTAACTTGTCTATGTTGTGTATGTTCTCATTCAAATTGGTATATTCCCAAAACTCTTGATTGTATCTGTTTAAGTATAAATGCTAGCTTATATTGTGTTGGTTTTTGAGTAGTGATTTGTCATAATTGTTGTCAACTACATGTGCTAATTGTTTGATTAAATACAAATGCTAGTTTGTTGTGTTATGTTTGTTAAGTGGATATTTGTGATGATTCTTGTGCAACTATGTGTGATAAATGTTGAGTATAATATGTCTTTGCAATTCCAATATCTTGTCTATAGTCAAGTATGAGCATTCCTAGTAATAAATTTCATTCTTATTAGTTAAAAAATTCTCAAAAATCAACACACAATGCATATAAATTCCTTATTTATCAAAATTACCCATTTACCCTTTACCCTTCTTGTTTACCCTGTGGAGAAGAGGGTAAGGGTAAGGGGAGGATAAGGGGATTGTTTAGAAGGTTAATTACCCTTACTCTTACCTTGGGGTAAGGGTAAATAAGGTTAATTCCTAGTAATACATTTTGATAAATAAGGAATTTATATGCATTGTGTGTTGATTAGCCTTACCATCCCCATTGACAATCCTACTAATTGCTCCCTCATCTTCCCTAACCACCACCTCCAGTGACCTCCATCCCTCCACCACAGTGACACAAAGATCCAGAGGGAGTCACAACATAAAAGTGTGCCTCCCTGGTCTGGAACACCTCCCTAAAAGTTGTTCCACCCCTTGTCGACTAAGAGGATGATTTTATAGCAAACCAACCCTCATCGGAGTGTGAGTGGGTTGTATCTTGATCAAGGAGGGGAATAGAAGAGAAACCTTCCCACATGGAGACAACTGGGCTTGATGTTGCCAACCCCATAGTGCCATCTCAGCAAAGGATTGTGAGTTAGCAAAGGAAACCAAGGGAGAGACTCACCACATAGTCTTGACTTGGACCAATCACAATCCTCCTAATCAGTCAGTTATACACCCTCTCCTTTTTATTTAATAGAAAATTGAATTAAGTTTGAAAATTTATAGTAAATCATAGGAACATCTTAAATTTAAATATAAATAAATAAATAAATATATATATACTTATCAATTTTATCAGAAAAATACATAGAATCCAAATAAAAATGTTGTCTTGACCTAGATATGAGTCCTATTCCAAAATTAATGGCATAAAGTATAAATGGTGATTTACCTTTTTATATTAAATGATAAAAAATGTTGTATATGGTCTAATATTAGTAACAATTGAACCATAAACCCTAGGGGATATCTCTTATCTTTATAAATCATTAAACCCTAACCATGTAATAAATCTTGACTTGAACCCTTCAAAACCCTAATATTTGTTCTCTCTCTCTAAATTATAAATATAGGTAATTACCTAGGTGATTACTTGTATCCTATATCTACCCCAATACTCTAGTTTAAGATCCCAAAATAGTGTTATTCAGATCCAACATGAGGGTACCTTTAGTAAGGATAGTTATCCTAAAATCCTAATCTTGGATATTATAGACATATCATAACAATGGACCCTCAACTTCTTTTTAGGGGAATCCATTTACATCATCTCAGTAGATCCTTTTTGGAATTCAGGATACTATTAATCAAGTGCATGGGAAACCTAAGTATATGACTAGTTTTTTCTTATGTGAAATCTAAATATGATGTATTGGTTGTTAGAGAATATTGCTTGTATGTAATGTACATGTAGAATTGATCTCTGCCATGTCATTAAGGATAGAAAGTAAATATCTAGTTTGTTGGTACTAATTGTTTCATATTCTAGTACATTCTCATCAAAAGGCTAATCCAAAATAATGGTTTCCTTTATTTTTTGCATTTAAGTAATGACTTTTTTACTCTTTCTTTTCTTTCTAAAAGTATTGACATATGCAAGCATATCAATATATATCATTTACCCACTTAGACCACACCTTGTGTGTTGATCCAATGTTTCACGTACCTTCTAGGTACAAGGAACACTTAATAGGAGCAATGTACCAGAAGGAACTAATAATGGATATTGGAGGATCTACTTTCACATAGATAGTTCTCTCATCTAATTATTCGATAGTTTTATCTTCCATTTCTTTCCCTAGTTGAGAACACCCAAATTTAGGCATTTATGCTAAGTCTTTAACTATAGTTTGGTGCTTGTCTTAGCCTTGATATGCTGAAAATAACTCTAGATTCTTAACTTTTTGTATTATCTCCTTTTGAAGATAATGTATCTCAATTGGGAAACTTTAGGACTTGCAAACACCAAAATGAAGATGTTATCAACTTTCCAGATTCTATATAATGATTTCTCATAATATTCCTCAAATTCAACTTTAATTCCTTGAATTCGACTCAAATTCACCCCCTTCCTTTTGCAATAGTTCTTGCCACCAACTCCTTTAACCATTCTTCCCTTGGGCTAGTCTCTTTGACCACTTTCGTTGGGCCAACCTCGTAAAACCTAGACTGACATGTGATCTCGACGGAAAAAGACCAACATCCAACTTGTTGACCCAAGATCAACAAAGACCCTTTGTTGACCCCTTTTTCTAATGACATAGTCAAGACTAACAAGGAACGCCTAACGACGTTGAACCAACATGGTTGAATTCGACTCCAATTCACCCAATTTAAGTTGAGTTCATCGACTCTATTTTTCTGTCAAGTCGTCCCAAACAATCCACCTTGACAAATGTCACTGTAACACTCCTTAAGCATTCATGTGTCAGCCAAAGCAACCCCCATGTTTTCCATAACATGAGGCACTTTATCTCAAAGGGATGTCCCAAAAATAATAAACATTGCAAATGAAGTAAACAATCACCATGCATACATTTATATTGATTCATACACTGTTCAAAGGAAATTTAGTACAATTGAGTTCTTGAATTGAAACTAACTAAGCCAAACATGACCGGGCATTATCTAGGACCCATGAAATTGTTTATAGTATTATGATCTTCAAAATTGTAGATGGCACCCCACTAGGCAGGTCCTTGGGAAACCTTGAGATATTCCTTAGACTCATCTTTATATGTCTCTATCCTTGACGTTGCTCCTTTCCTGCAGGCATCGCGCCCCCATCCATGCACAAAACAATTTGTAAGAAGAATTGAACATATTATAAAACTAAAATAACCTATACTTTGAAAAGAAAACATTGAACATCATGAAAGTAAACTTTGCATTTTATCATTATGTTTTATCTGACTTATATAAGAATCCTCAAGTTTTGCACTGAAGTGCCTCTTCTCTTTGTACCTAAGTGCCTCTTGAATTGCACCGAAGTAATCTGTACGCTAGGAAGCCCATGATTTGTACCAGAGTATACTATATGCTAGGAAAGGCCATGAATTGTAATGAAGTACAATGTATGCTAGGAAAGCCAATGATTTGTATCGAAGTACATTGTATGCTAGGAAAGCCCATTACGAGGATCTTATATAAGGTTCATTCATTATCTTTAATCTTTACTCTTTATTTCCCTTTACTCTTGGTCTTAAGCATGAATATGAGTGATATAATGATTCTAAAAAATAAATAGTAAAAAGGATTCCATTTATCCATTAACTTTTAATTTTAATCAACAATTTCATAGCATGAATAATACATTCACATAAAAACATGAACATTGTACATAATAGCATATAAACATCCAATAATTATATTCAAAGTGCATCGACCACTTACAAAGATCAGACCAACTCCTAGTTAATCTCCTAATGTTCAGGGAACCCTAATTACCCTGTTGAATTAATTAACTTACAATAATAATCATTATCCAACCTAATTTTAGGGTTTCATGACTCTTGAGCAAATCAGGGAAATCTGGATTGAAAAAAGCATTCAAAACTACCATATAATTGTTCCTTGTTTGAACATCTTTCTAAGGAATATTTTTATAATTTTTTTTGATGTATAGTTAACTAGATATGAATTTTGCAAGGAGGAGCCAATCAGAAATTAAAGAAAATCCACACGCTTAAAATCTATCCATCATGGCGTTGGGTCCTACTGAGGTGGTCCAATCATCACCAACCAACTGGACCTGAGCCCAACTCTTTCCTGAACTCTTCAAGGAGAGTTAAATCCCAGGAATACCCATCCTCGCTTGACAAATATATCAAAACCCCAAGGAAAAAGATGAAAACTGGCAGCTGGGAATTGTCTTTCCAAAATGGCAAAGAAAAGGGAAAATCAAGATGTAAAACGAAAATTGGAGACTGTATAAGAACAATCTAAGTTTTTTTAAGAGATTTGTCCCCTTCTTCTGATCACGGCAAGCCAAGGAACATGCTGGTTGATGACCCAAACACAAAATTGGGTATTCTGTCATGGAAACCCAGAAGAACATCCAGAGGAAGGGAGGTCCAAAGCATGGAGGAAGCAAACACAGAGAAAGCTGAGGATTCGAGAGAGTTTGGAACTTTCAACCAAAGGCAAAATGCTAGAACATGAAGACAACATAAGCCTAGGGAGGCGAACTGCTGAGCAGTACCCAAAACCTATAAAAGGACAATGAAAAGGGGGAACAACATGTAGTACCTCGAATTGGTCCAATGAGAGGGCTCAAAAGACTCACCAAGCATTCCAGAATAGATTCCACAGTTGGAAGATAGGTTTGAAGGCTCTAACCTTAGGGAGAGAAGATGCATCAAATTACAATTTTTGACTTATCTGAACATATATCAACATAAAAGGATATTAATTTATCTATCACCTAAAAATAGAAGGAGAGGGGGGAATTATGATACTCATATTTTATAATATATAAAGGAAAATTATCTACTTGGGCTATTTACATTGAAGTCCAACATTTAAATTTAATTGGTGAGAATTTCAATTGAAACCCTAAGCTTATTTTATTTAAAAATTTGGGATGTTACACTTCTACCCACCTTAATTGAATTTCATCCTCGAAATTTCATAAGACTACTTACCTTGGGGTGTACTTATACACTCTATAATGTTACATTTTTCCCTTCTTCTCAAATTCATGAGTTTCATATTTTTTCCATATTAAAACTTAGTTTTCCCTTTTAAACTCTACTAAAGGTTTGTCAAAGCCAAACATTTTACTAAGGGGGTTTATCTTTGACTTAAAATAACAATATAATATCAAATCTAGATGACTACATATTTTAGGTCCTTTGTATTGCCCATCGTTTTGTCATCCTCAGGTAGGTGTTGATCAGACACATACCCAACGATGTGAGACCTTATTTTGGTACCCTTCACAAACCTAATAGTACGCATGTCCCACACCACACATACCATTAGGAAGGGAAGGATGCACAATAAGTCCTATGCTTATGTCATCCATCTACATTCCTCGCATGGTGTCCACTAATCATTGAGATAAGAGAGGATATGACACTAGCTAAGATTAGTCAATACTCAAGATCTAAACTAGATATACACCTATCCCTAATATGTCTTTTTACTCTATGGTGAAAACTCTAGTTATTCTAGGGTTTGATAATTTTCCTTGGAGTTCATTACATATGAATCATATTTGCCTAGTGGCCATCTACTTATTTTCTCTGATACCATCATTGTAACACCCCCTTAAGAATTCATGTGTCAGCGGAAGCAACCCCCATGTGTTTCATAACATGAGGTACTTTAGCTCAAAGGGATGTCCCAAAAATAATAAACATTGCAAATGAAGTAAACAATCACCATGCATTAACATTTATATTGATTCATACATTGTTCAAAGGCAATCTAGTGCATTTGAGTTCTTGAATTGAAACTAACTAAGCCAAACATGACCAAGAATTATGTAGGACATCCATGAAATTATTTATAAATAGTAGGATCTTCCATTGTAGATGGCACCCCACCAGGTATGTCCTTGGGAAACCTTAAGATATTCCTTAGGCTGATCTTCATATGTCTCTATGCTTGATGTTGCTCCTTTCTTGTGGGCATCACACCCTCATCCATGCATAAAACAATTTATAAGTGGAATTGAACATATTATAAAACTGAAATAACCTATACTTTGAAAATAAAACATTTAACATCATGAAAATGAACTTTGCAGTTTATCATTATCTTTCATCTGACTTATATAAGATTCCTCAAGTTTTGCACCGAAGTGCCTCTTCTGTTTGCACCAAAGTGCTTTGTATGCTAGGAAGTCCATGATTTGTATCGGAGTACACTGTATGCTAGGAAAGCCCATGATTTGTACCGAAGTACACTATATGCTAGGAAAGTACATGATTTGTATTAAAGTACATTGTATGCTATGAAAGCCCATGACGAGGATCTTATATAAGGTTCATTCATTATCTTTACTCTTTACTCTTGAATTCCCTTTACTCTTTTTATTAAAATGAATATGAGTGATATAATGATCCTTGAAAATAAACATTAAAAAGGATTTCATTGATCCATTAACTTTTAACTTTAATCCGTAATTTCATAGCATGAATAAAACATTCACATAATAACATATACATTGTACATAATATCATATAATCATCCAATAATTATGTTCAAAGTGCATGGACCACTTACAAATATTGGAGAAACTCCTAATTATTATCTTGATGTTCAAGGAACCCTAATTACCATGTTATATTATTTAACATACATTAATAATCATTATCCAACCTAACTTTAGGGTTTCATGACTCTTGAGCAAACCAGGGAAATCCGGATTGAAAAAGGGATTCAAAACTTCCATATAATTGTTCCTTGTTTGAAAACCTTTTGAACGAATATTTTTATAAAATTATCTGATGTACAATTAATTAGTTATGAATTTTTCAAGGATTAGCCAATCAGAAATTAAAGAAAATCCACGCACTTAAAATCTATCCATCAAGGTTTTGGGCTTTCTGAGGTGGTAAACTCATCTCTGGCCAGCTAGACCCAAGCCCACCCTTTCCTGGACGCTTCAAGGAGAGTGAAATCCCAAGAATACCCTGAAAGATCTACAAGGGGTGAATAGAGCTTTTGGTACATTAAAATTTAATTAAGAACTTAAAGCAAAGAAGGAGGAGGAAACAACGAAGACACTTCGGATTAGAGTGGTTCCAACCTTTGAATCAAAGTTTGTCAGCCCACTATTCAATTTTTTTAATTGGGATTTTGAAAGCGATTTATTTTATTTACCTCGCAAGGATGTTATAACAAAATACAATTACCTTCTACTCGAAGTAGCCTTCACCTTGAAGTAGACTCAACCCCCTTGAAGCAGCCTTTTTGAAGTAACCTCGAGCAACCTTGGAGAAATATTCACCACCTTGAAGTAGCTCCACCACCTTGAGATAACCTTTACCTAGAAGTAGATCCAACCTCCTTTGAAGCAGTCTTCTTGAAGTAACCTCAAGCAACCTTGGAGAAGCCTTCACCACCTTGAAGTAGCTCCACCACCTTGAGATATCCTTCATCTAGAAGTAGTTACAACCTCCTTTGAAGTAGACTTATTGAAGTAACCTCAAGCACACCTTGGAGATGCCTTCACTTTGTTGAAGTAGCACCAAGAAAACTCCTTTCAACAACCTCCAACCCTAGGAATAGTCAAGGAGAATAAAGTACAATATAAAAGAAATAGATTGGAAGAAAGAAATATGAAACCAATGAAGTAGAATGCTTTGATCCTATATCAAGCGTATAGATCTCCTATCCACTTAAGATGGACATGAAAAACCACTAGAGGGGGGTGAATAGGGTTTTATAGAGATTTTAAAATAATTTAACTCAAACAACCACAATTGAGACAATAAGAAGGAGACAAGGTGTTTAGAGTGGTTCCAACCTTAGCAAATACTAAGGCAGTCAATCCATTACCCGGTTGCTTACCCAATCAGGATTTTGAAAGTATTTAATTTTATTACCTCGCAAGGATATTACATAAAATTACAACACTTTCAACACCCTTTGGACAACCTTCACCTTGAAGTAGTCTCACCAACCTTGAAGCAGCCTTCCTTGAAGTAACTTCAAGCTCCCCCTTGAAGTAGCCTTCCTCTTGAAGTAGCTTCCCGTTGAGACAACCTTCTAGAAGTAGTCCAAAGATATCCTTCTCCACCAAGAAGATCAAAGCTCTCTCCAATCTACATCCTCCAACCCTAGGAGTAGCAAGGAGAGTACAAGTAATAAGAAAGAACAAGAAGGGAAACAGAAATTACAATTACCACTTGAAGCACAAGGCTTGATTTCCTATATCAAGCGTATTGATCTCCTAACCAATGAGTATGAAAGTGTAGGTTTAGTGGGTAGGAGATGCTAGCCTATAGGACACGAATTTGGAGCAAAGGAAATGAGTAGCAAGTACTAGTATTGCTCAATTTCTCAAAACAGATTGCCAATTGCAACTATGAAAGTTCAAGTATTGCACAAGTGTACTTTGGGTGTCCTATGGCTTGTCCTATTTATAGGAATGGCCTATGGATGCTTAAGGACATTCTAGACACTTTCTAGGGGGTTCTTAGTGCTTAACTCTGAAAAGTGCAGACAGAACTCTTCTCGGTCGAAGAATTGTCGACCGAGAGTCCTTCTCGGTCGAGGACTTGTCGACCGAGGGACTGTCTGGAGCAAGTGTATATAACGTTCTAATCCAACTCCCAACTACCTTGTCTGCTATGTCTAATGGCTACCTGGGTCATTCTCATACGAAGAGTTTGTCGACCGAGAGTGTCTCGGTCGAGAATTTTGTCGATCGAGATTAACCCTGTTTTAATGTTTTAAACTAAGTACTAAGTGTGTGTATGAGTGTGCAGTTGTGACACTATTGTAGGGGATGACCTATCTAAGTGTTGTGATTGACTAGGGAAGATCTAAACGCTTGATTTACATGATATCTAAGTACTTGTACATTATATACTTGTACAAGTTTTTTACATTTGATTACAATCCTGAATTAAAGTAATTAGAACATATAGATCTTCCAAGAGTTTGTCATCCACCTGATTTTTTGCAACACTCAAGTAGCACGTTAGATCCACAAGAATGAAATGTTTGTCATTATCAAAACAAAGGGATTTAAATGATGTCCATTTAGTCAACAAGATACAACATGGGTCCCCTCACGAAGGGTCCCGGGTTCGAATCCCCCTGGTGGTGATGTTCAGAATTTTTTCTCCCGTAGCGCAACCGGCCTCTACGCGACTTAATGGGCTATGCTCCTTATGGGATGGGGCTGAGCTCCCCAGGTTGGGCTCGGCGAAAGACTTACGGGTCTCCTGGGTTACCAATTGTTAATCCAGTGAGTAGTATCCTAGCTGGTCATAGCTCGGAGCCCCTCATGAAGGGTCCCAGGTTCGACTCCCACTGGAAGCACTGCTCAGAAGTGAATTTTCCGTAGCGTCAGCCGGCCTCTGATGCGACTTATTGAGATACCAGTGTGCGGACGCACGGGTCTCCCAGGTTTACCATCCCTTCTATCTAGGCCTCCGCCTAGGGAGGTGGGTTCCCCTATTTTTAGTTTGTCCATACTAGCCCGGGTGGTAAGAGCTCAGTAAGTCCCAATGAAGGACCTGAGTTCAAACCTCATCGAAGGCACTTTGCGAATGACAATCCACGCTGATTAGGCATGGGAGGGGAGTGACCATACCACATCCTCTCATGCCTTGAGAGTTTACCATGTCGGGATCACCCGGGGTGGGTTCTCTCAGTCACCAAAAAAAAAGATGGACGTGGCTAAATGTGGTGGCTAGGAGATTTTAGCTAATAGGATACAACTTTAGAGCACAAGGAAGAAGATAGCAAGTGAATCTCAACTTTGTTGCTCTCTAGAATGGATGCTCAGGTGTAGCTTGTGTGTTTTAGGTGTTCTGTAGACTCTCCTATTTATAGGAATGGTTTTCAAGTGTCTAGGGGCATTTTAGGAAGTCTATAGAGTGTTCTTAGTGCTTAACTAGCTGTTAGGTAGAAAGTAGTTGAGTTGCAATGACTAAAATGTTTGTTAAATGCAAAGTTTCTAGAACTTTCATCGGTCGACAATACTGTCGAACGGATGACTCTTGGTCCACAATATTATCAACCAGATGACTGTCTAGGTTCAATTGTCTATATGTTTATTTCTCTCTTATTTAAATATATTACAACGGCTATATCTCGGTTTACAATATTGTCCACCGAGAATACTTTTTGCAAGGATTTAAAATGTATGTGAGGTCATATTGATGACTTATATGAAACCTATCAACCCTAAAGTCTTTATGTGAGTGTAAGATAAGGTTTTGTGTGAATAGAGAAAATCTAACACTTGATTTACATGATATCTAAGTACTTGTACATTACAAATTTTTACATTGAGTACAATCATGAAAATATTAAACATTTAAGTGTAATGATCGTCAATTTGTATCGATCTTCAATTATCCACTTAGTATGATATCCTTATTTCCTTGAACCTTGAAATACTCAAGTAGCACGTTAGTTCCACAAGAATGAAATGTTTTTCATCATCAAAACAAAGGGAATGCTAATATCCAATTTAGCCAACAATCTCCCCCTTTTTGAAGATGACAAACATTCATAAAATATAAGTAAAATATTTGAAATGAAATGAGTTTCATACCTATGATGTACCTAAGATGAATAGATTCTTTTGATCTCATAAAATTTGTGCTAATATACCTAAAAAGATATGAAACATGATATCTATCTCTTAAGGAAATGTAGCACCAATTAATGTCAAGCCAAGAGATGATCATGAAAACTCATGATAATATTTTACTTTATTTTATTTCTCACCCTTTGTCATTTCAAAAAGATAATGATATGTGTAATTCAATAAGACTCCCCTTAATTGATTACTCCCCTTAATTGTTTAATTAATAAAGAATGTCAAATTTATCCACAATTCAAAAACCAAGATTAATTTCTCAACCATTTGCAAGGGATGTTAAGCCCCGAATTGATATGAAATTCCTTTAAGATCATTGTGGAATCAATGAATGCATTTTTATATTAATTTCTTAACCATTTATAAGGGATGTTAAGACCTGAAATGATATCAGATTCCTTTAGGCTCGTAGTGGAATCAATAAGTGTATCTCTAAATAAATATAAAGGATGTTAAGCCCAAATTGGTGTAGAGAATCCAATTAAGAGTAAGATTAAAAAGATATGCACATTATATCCAAGATTATTGTGAACTCCCCCTTAATCTCATTCCAAAAGTAAGATAAAAAATGTTAAAGTATTTCAAATCCTAACCATCTTTAAAATCAATTGATCAAGTAAGATTATGAGTCAATTTTTATGATCTTTAAGTAATCTTGTTTCCTGAACTATTTTGATTTAGAAATTTCTATCATTATAAGTATTTAACATGATGAGAAAATTAAAGATTAGCATACCCATGTTGGGTGTAAGTGAGTGATTTGATTTACAAATAAGAATTTCTGTTAGGATTATTTTCGATCGACCATGACTCGATCAGGGTGCCCCTCGGTTGAACTCCTTGTCAGCCGAGAGGCAATTCTGCAAAATTTTAGAACTTGTAGCTTATCATGATATAACATTTTCTTCTATATTAGCATAATTCTCCAATAAGCTTTATTTATTGTGTTTCAATCATGGGTTTAAGCTAAATAGATATCTTCTTTTATAATTTTATCATGAACACAATTTTTACATTCCATTTGATGATTTTGATGTCGTTCTGAGTGGCTAGAGTTAAACAACATATTGGACCTCAAGTCTTAGCCATTAATACATGATTCGTATCAAAGCCTATTTCTTCCCATTATATCCTAGCTTTATTTAGTTTATTTCATCATTTATTTGTCAACTCTCTTAGAAAAATCCTAGTGCTTTGCTAGATGTTGAATATTCTAGGATAGAGCCTTTTTGTGACTTAAAATTGAATTTGTCTCTACTATCTTTTTTTGAAGAATAGACAACATAAAATTCATATAGAACCAATAGATTTATGTGAATAAGTTCTAGTGAGAAAAGTTTTAATTTTGAAATGAGATCTTACTTTTGCTTTCCTATAATAAACAAATCACAAAAGTTTGGGTTGCAATTTTCTTGTATCAACAATAATTCCTTGTTTGCAAATAATGTCCATTGAGTTTAATAGGTTTACAACAACTTTGATGTTTTCCTGTGAATTTCAACTATTGCCATATCACTTATGATGTAGTTCTTTGACAAATAGAACATTTAAAATTTGTACCTATATCACCTATGTCAATAGTTTTACCTTTGGAGTTTTCTTCACAGGTGACCAATAATTTTACCTTTTCTCCAAGTGTATGAAAATCTTCTTGTTTCCAATCATGTGCCTTTTAGAGTAAATTCCATAGACCATCCAAACCTGCAAAGTATGCAAATTTTGGTCCCATATAGTGGTCCTTTTGATTAGGAGCATTACTATAAATATTTTATCATTTCAACTATTTAGAACAATTTAATGTGAAGAGTTCCACCATTACAAATTTGTGTCACCAAATTTAATTTCAAGAAAATAATTTTATTCTTAATAAACAATCTTGATAGAACTACCTTCGGTCGAACTTTTCTTCCATCGGAAGACTTCTTGATCAAAATCTTTATCGAGCGATATGAAGTTCCATTCATTCTCAGTAAATTCAATATATCTAATGTAACCATATCATGCCATTATTTTTGGATAACACAATTAAGTAATCAAAATATACAAAGATATATAAGTTCAAACTTATTTTAGTTGAGATAAGCATTATGAATTTCAAAGTGAAGTTTAGGTCAAATCTCAACTAATATCTCCAATCATTTTAAGTTGGAGGTTTTATTGTATGGACAAGAAAATGAATAGTGACCAATACGTAAACAGTAATGACAACAAATAAAATCAGTTTCATTTCTCTTCTTAGAGTTTTGGTTATGTGACAAAAAATAAAATCAATTTCACTTCTCTTCTTAGAATTTTGGTTATGTGCTAGATTGTCTTTGGGCACATACATGAACTTTGATTTGGGGTTTTGTGTTTTTATTGTTCTAGGCTTTTGAGAAGATTTCTCTTCAGGTACATAGCCTAGACCCCTTCTTCCTTTTTGTCCAAGAGAGTTTTTCAAGATTTTATCAAGAATATCATTACTCTTCAGACTATCAACATGTTTTTGTAGCTTAGTAATTTCATCAATTTTCTTTGCAATATCTAGTTTTTCTTGATCTAAACTTGAAAGTAAAGAATCTCTTTATCTAACAATAGTATCATCATTTGAATGAGAACATTGAACATGTTGTGTTTGATAATTGTTCATGTTAGAAAGCAATTCAACCTTTTCTTGAGAAAGAAGATTATTGTTGGTTTCTAGAGCAAGAAACTTGATATTATAATCATTAATAGATGATTTGAAAGTATCTTTTTCAGACATAAGGCTTTCTTTTTTAGAAGTAATATCATTCAATTTAGCATTCAAATCATCATTAGTTTTTGTAAGCTTCTTTAATTTCCTTATATAATGAACATATTTATCATGTAGTTCTTCAATACTAGTGACTAGCTCTTATTTAGAAAAATCAAGAAGACTTACCTAAATTTCTTCTTCATTGGTCGTTGCAAAGAAACAACTTACCTTGTCTTCTTTAGTCATGAGACATTCTACTTCTTCTTCACTCTCACTATTGTCACTTGAATCATCCCAAGATGCTTTGTAGGCCTTTTCTTTCTTCTTGAGAGAGGATTTATTTCCCTTCTTGAATTTATGACACTCATTTTTTAAATGTCCCTTCTTGCCACATTCAAAGAACCTAAGGGAAGAAGAAGAAGAAGAGGGTGATTCCTTACCAAATTCCTTGGGGTTCCCATAGTTGGTGGTAAAGGGCTCTCTAGAGATTATACTATGTGCCTTGACAAGATCAGAACAAAGGTTGATAGCTGGTCAAGGCTAAGGATATCTATGGCTGGACGAGTTGTTCTCATCAGATTGGTTCTGCAAAGTCTGGTTTGTTTTTGGTGTGACCTCTGCATACTCCCAACACCGACAATGACCAAGATCAGAAGCTTAATTTCTAACTTCCTTTGATCCGGGAAAGGGCATGCTATCGCGTGGCACACTGTAACCAAGGCCCTAAATCAAGGTGGGCTTGGTATTTGGGATGTGGATGACATACATAGAATAGCCAACCTCAAGAGGATTGACTGTTTCCTTAGGCAACTCTCTGGAGCTTGGGCAGAATGGATGAGAAGGAGATACACCAATGGGATTGGGGGGCCCAGTACCAACACCGTGTATGATTCCCGTGTGTGGAAATATATGAGCACATGGTGGGATGATGTGATTACTATGTACAATCATACTATTGTGGATCCCAAGGCTGTCCCTTGGAAGCTAAGAGATGGTAACCACGTTCCTTGGGCCTCTCTACTATGGGGAATGTGCTTTATTCCTAAATGGAGTACCCTTACCTATAGAGCTATCCTTGGGAAGCTACCCACCAGAGATAGGATGGTCCGTTGGGGGCTGAATACTGAGACCCTTTGCCCCTTATGCAGAGAGGAGGAGGAGTCTCACAACCACCTCTTCCTGGAGTGCAAAGTGGCTCGCTACCTCTGGAGCCGCATATGCTTGAAGAACGAATGGGGCCACTCTCCACCCTTCTAAATATAGGAAGTCATCACATGGACTAAGGACAGAACCCCTGCACGGTTTGCAGGCATCTGCCTCACATGTCTATGCCACTTAATTTGGAGTGAAAGGAACAGAAGGATTCATGGGCATCGACACATGGACGAGTGACAACTTTATGATACTTTACGCATGTAGATTGGTCTCATTGTTAGAGCCAAGGCTCCCATAGCTACTAGTTTGACCCCACACATTAAGTGTTGTTGGGATTTTGTATACTAACCCACTACACAGGGGTGGAATGATACCTTGACACTCCTCCTAAGGAGTACACTTCTGTAATTACTTTTTGGGGATAATATATTACCATAATCCCCAAAAAAAAAGACACCAAAATCTTTGTTAAATTGAAATCTTCTATATTGCTTACCATTTACAATGAGAGCCTCCTCTTCACTATCTTCTTCACTTGTTTCATTACTTTCTTGATTGATAGCTTTAGTTGTTGTGTTAAATGCAATGCTCTTCCTTTTCTCCTTTTAGTGTCTGACTGTCAATTTTTCTTCTTCATCAAGTTTAACTTCACAAGTCTCTAGATTGTTGATGAGTTGCTCCATCTTCAAAGTGGTAAGATCATTGGCTTCTTCAATGGCTGTCACCTTTGGCTTGTACATTGGAGGCAAGGATCTAAGAATCTTTGAAACTTGATCTTCCTCACTTGTATACTTACCCAACGCATTCAAGCTGTTAACAATAGAAGAAAATCGTGCATACATTTCACTAATAGATTCATTAGGTTGCATCCAAAATTGTTCAAACTTTTGTTTTAACATGTTAATTTTGGTATTTCTAACTTGAGTCATGCCTTCATGTGTAATTGAAATTTTATGCCATATATCATAAGTTGTATCACATGAAGATATCCTATTAAACTCACTAACAAAAATACAACAATATAATATGCTTGCTGCCTTTGCATTTAATTGAACTTGTTTTACTGTATCAGGATCCCATGTTGCATATTTAGTAGTAGGAAGTTTATAAGGTGAAGACACTATCCTCTAAAGTTTTAAGTGGATCCCTTGGAAGTAGAATTACACTCTTCTTTTCCAATAGGTTTAGTTGCTTCCATCAAAGGTTGGTGGCCGAGTCACATGAGTTCCTTCAAGGTTGAGGTTGCTAAGCATGTTGTCCCCCATTCTTCAAGACTTGTTAGGGCTCCTTGAAGACCTGATCTAATACCAATTGAAAGATCTAGAGGGGGTGAATAGATCTTTTGGTACTTTAAAATTTAATTAAAAACTTAAAGCAAAGAAGGAGGATGAAACAAGGAAGACACTTCGATTTAGAGTGATTCCAACCTTTGAATCAAAGGTTGTCAGTCCACTATCCAATTGTTTCCAATTGGGATTTTGAAAGTGATTTATTTTATTTACCTCACAAGGATGTTACAACAAAATACAATCACCTTCCACTCGAAATAGCCTTCACCTTGAAGTATCCTCAACCTCCTTGAAGCAGCCTTCTTGAAGTAACCTCAAGCAACCTTAGAGCATCCTTCACCACCTTGAAGTATCTCCACCACCTTGAGATAGTCTTCACCTAGAAGTATCTCCAACCTCCTTTGAAGCAGCCTTCTTGAAGTAACCTCAAGCAACCTTGGAGCAGCCTTCACCACCTTGAAGTAGCTCCACCACCTTGAGATAGCCTTCACCTAGAAGTATCTCCAACCTCCTTTGAAACAACCTTCTTGAAGTAACCTCAAGCACTCCTTGGAGCATCCTTCACTTTGTTGAAGTAGCACCAAGCAACCTCCTTTCGACAACCTCCAACCCCAAGATTAGTCAAGGAGAACAAAGTATTATATAAAAGAAATAGATTGGAAGAAAGAAATGTTTAACCAATGAAGTACAATGCTTTGATCCTATATCAAGCATATATATCTCCTATCCACGTAAGATGGACGTGGATAAATGTGGTGGCTAGGATATTGTAGCTATAAGACATAATTTTAGAGCACAAGGAAGAAGAGAGCAAGTGGATCTCATCTTCATTGCTATATAGAATGGATGCTCAAGTCTAGCTTGTGTGTTTTAGGTGTTCTAAGGCCTCTCCTATTTATAGGAATGGTTTTGAAGTGTCTAGGGACGTTTTAGGGAGTCTCTAGAGTGTTCTTAGTGCTTAACTATCCGTTAGATAAAAAGTAGTTGGGTTGCAATGACTAAAATGTTTGTTGAATGCGAAGTTTCCAGAACTTTTCTCGGTCGACAATATTATCGAATGGATGACTCTTGGTCCACAATATTATCAACCAGATGACTGTCTTGGTTCTATTGTATATATGTCTATTTCTCTCTTATTTAAACCTATTACAACGACTATATCTCGGTCCACAATATTATCCATCGAGAAGGACTTTTTGCGAGGATTTGCAATGTATGTGAGGTCCTATTGATGACTCATATGAAACCTATCAACCCTAAAGTCTTCATGTGAGTGTAAGATAGGGTTTTGGGTGGATAGGGAAAATCTAACGCTTGATTTACATGATATCTAAGTACTTGTACATTACAAATTTTTACATTGAGTAAAATCATGAAAATATTAAACATTTAAGCGCAATGATCTTCAATTTGTATTGATCTTCAATTATCCACTTAGTATGATATCCTTATTTCCTTGAACCCTGAAATACTCAAGTAGCATGTTAGTTACACAAGAATGAAATGTTTGTCATCATCAAAACAAAGGGTATGCTAATGTCCAATTTAGCCAACATACCCATCTTTGCTCGATGAATATATCAATACCCCGAGGATAAAGATGGAAAATGGCAGCTGGTATTGTCTTCTCAAAATGGAGAAGCACATGGAAAATTAAGATGCAAAACACAAATTGGAGACTGTATAAGAGAAACTTGAGATTTCTAGGATATTCTTTGCCTTTTTCTGATCATGCCAAGACATGGAACATGTCGTATGATTACCCAAACACCAAATTGGGTATTCCGCCATGGAAACCCAAAAGAACATCTAGAGGAAGAGAGTTTCAGAGCATGGAGGAAGAAAACTGATGGAGCTAGAACTTACACCAAAAGATTATTCTTCCAATGGAAGTTCTAATATGCACCAAAAACCCTAGAGAGTTGATGTCCTCACTAGGTTTACCTACAACTGGTGCTAGATAAATGCTCCAACCCCACAAGAGTGTGGAAGCCTTATCATAGTACAGATTTAGGATCGAACCCAAAGGACAACATTAAGAATCTGAGTGTCTTTTTCTTGTTTCGTATCAATCTAAGTTAATCATCTAAGACCAGAAGTTTGATTTGAGTTATTTAACCTAAACATGTAAAAGTAAAGGCAAGAATAAAAACTAGTTTAATGATTAAAATCTAAGATTAGCAAATGATGATGGATCACTGGGGTGATGCGGGTATTCGCCACCACTACACATGGATTGCACTTGTACCAATCATAGCAAGACTTGTAAGCAAGATACCTGGATGTTGTACAATACCGATGTCTTAGAGGACAAGAGTAATGCACACATCCTTCACGGGTTGAGTAACTCTCATCCGGTACATATCTACATTTTAATGAAGATATGTAGTCTCCGAAGAGAAAATCTTACTCAACCTCGTGAAACGTGCATCGGAAAACTAACAAGCGAGCGATAATTACCAAATCGATTAGTATCCTTATAGACTATCCCTCTTTCGAGGATATAGCTACGAGAAACGTGAGAGTGTTGCAACGTCAGCCATTCTCGAACGAATGGTCAAGTACTTTGCACCACTCTCTCCTAAGAGTGTGTTCCTCGACCTGTCAAGGTCGCACTTTTGTACGTCAACTGATTCCATTTCATAGTACAAAAGTACAACGATGGAGGTGAGTTTACTCCACTCCTTAGAAAGCATTCCTAGATACCAAAATGGGTGCGCGGTGGATACACGCACCAGAAACCAAAACTAAATCGGTATTCGAGTCTCAAGAGCGGTCGTAGACAAACCACAACGAAAGACAATAGATGCATACAAGAACGCGGCCAACATTCAAGCATGTATGAAACGATTTAGTATTGAAACAGAATGATAACATCTTTTTAGTACAAGATACAAAACACGGGCAGCGGGGCTAGTCCCCGCACCCCAGTGGATGGAACTACTCGCTCCTCATAGAGGGAGCAACAAAGAAAGAGAAGAGAGAGAAAGAAAGCATCGTCGGAGCAGAAGAGTAGATCTGTGACAGCCCGGTGTAGATTGTCGCAGTCTCTGGGACTGCTCTGTCGTGGTCGATGCCGTCCGTTTCTCCGCCTCGATCTTCGGGTCAACCTCCGGAATAGCAAGAGTAGGATGAGGTGGAGCTATGGTGTGAGCAATGGTGAGATGGTGATGGAACAGCCTTCTAGATCTGTGCCCAGACTGGCTGCTCACCAGATCTGGACTCAGGATGGGATTCTGAGGCTGTGGGTGAAGTTTGGTCAGAAACGGTGCTCGGGCAATCTGGGGGCGTTCCGGCACTGGTCCCAGTCCGGCAGCCTTGGGCCGTAGTGAGATGAGATCCTTTTGAAGTGACCCTTGAGGTCCTATTTATAGGCTCAAGTTGAGCCCAAACGGTCTTGAGACCGTTTGCCTTCTCGCGGTCTTGAGACCGTTTGCCTTCTCGCGGTCTTGGGACCGTGAGGCCTTCTCGCGGTCTTGGGACCGTGAGGCCTTCTCGCGGTCTTGGGACCGTGAGGCCTTCTCTCGATCTTGGGACCGTGAGACCTTCTCGCGGTCTTGCGACTGCGAGGCCTCCTCGCGGTCTTGGGACCGTGAGGCCTCCTCGCGGTCTTGGGACCGCGAGGACCGTGAGGCCTCCTCGCGGTCTTGGGACCGTGAGGAGTCTTTGTAATTTTTTTGTGCTTTAGCTCAAACGGTCTTGCGCATGTCCATTCGGTCTCGGTTGCCGGAAATACCCCAAACAGTCTTCACATGCTCAAACGGTCTAGAGACCGCATGGGTTCATACGGTCTGGAGACCGCATGGGCTCATACGGTCTCGAGACCGCATGGGCTCATACGGTCTTGAGACCGCATGGGCTCATACGGTCTTGAAACCGTATCTCGAATAGTGGTCAAGACCGAGTGATTGGATGAAAAGGAACCGTTGGATCTCGATCGGATGGTTGCGAGTGATCTGCAGAGGGAAAGGAGAATGTGTAAGAGATAATATCATCGAATAAACTAGTAATTAGAACTATTTAGGCAATATTTGCAAGGAATTAATGAAACACTCAAGGTGAACCAAAGAGAGGGTAAATCAGTCAATATGAGGAACAAAATCCCTAGAATTGGCGACTGTGCAGATGAATCTGGAGGATTCATCACCATACCGAACTTGAGCGTTACTCGTCCCGAGGAACAGAGAAAAACTTAAGATAGTCGACAAAGAGCTCGTTCGTCTCGTAATTACCTCATCTGTATGTAAGTGTCAGAATTTTCACGAGAAAAGAGAAAAGGGGAAATGAGACAAAACAAAATTAGGGGAAAAACGTCGAAAATCCTTAGAATTGGTGACTGAAGGTGAATCTGGAGGATTCATCGCCACACTGAACTTAAGCGTTACTCGTCCCGAGGAACGAAAAACTTAAAACAGTCGCCAATGAAATTGTTCATCTCGTGTTTGCCTCATCCTTATGTCATATGATAGATTTGTTCGTTGCTCAGATTGATACAGCATCAAGGCTTCCTTAGATCACGGAATACATCTTATGATATCCTTGTTTCTGATTTCACTTTGCTGAAGTACTTCCTTCTCACTCTCTGTTGTATCGGTCATGTTAAAGAGTTTTATGAGATTTTGAACAGACCCACAGAATCAACAAAATGCATATGATCTGTCACTGGTGTTGAAAGAGGAGAGAATGGGGGTGTGATCAAAATATAAGAGTATCTCCTCTGATTGAATCAAGACTCTTAAAATTAATTGACTCATAGAGATACTTTGAATGATTTATGCACAACTCTGGTTGGCTTAGCCTTACACCCGATTTTTTTTCTTTTTCTAAAGGTAACTCAGAAGTGTGTATAGGTTGGCTTAAGGCTTTTGGCTATTTTACCTCTTTCAGGGGAGGTAAGGGGTTATTTTTGGATCCTTAGGATCTCACTACCGGTCACGACACATCTTCCTTCATGAGGGCAGCTAATGTACCAGCCGGGTAAGACCTTTATCGGTTATCCTTATTCAGGGCACAACTCTCATGTTTTTATTCACACTCTGGCTTTTATTCATTCTCACCTGGCTTAGGACAAAGAGTATTTTTGGATTTGTTTCATATTTGGGCTGCCAGGCCTCTTTTTTTTGGAATCAGGGTAGATTTTTCACCGACCTCGGTATGTGCACAATCATCATTGTATACTCTTTGAAGCAAAATGAGAAGGTGGTACGCCCCTGTTATGTATTGAGGGGTATGGAAGAAGCGGTAGTGGAAAAAGAGGTGTGGTGTACCACACCGAACTTAGAGTTTTGCAGAGGTGTGGTTTACCACACTGAACTTAAAGTTCGGCAATGTTCTAGTTTTCACTAGAAAGGAGTGTGGCGTGCCACACCGAACTTAAAACTTTGGCATGGTTAATGAACAGAGGGGTATGAAAATGAAAGAAGAAGTGTAGAAGAGAGTTTGGATCATGATGTAGTTTGCTTAGCGATTCCATGCGATGGGTCTCTATTCTCCATCACACTCTGCTCCAAAAGAGACATGATGAAACATCAAATGAGAAATCCATACAACAGATCCATTAATCAGATAAAGGCGTGATGTATTTGATCTATCTCAGCCTTATTGAAGTGTATCATATTTTCCTGTTTGAGATATAACATTAGGATTCATAGACAAATCAAAATGAAAAAACACGCATTGGCTAGTTTTAAGTATTCTTTTCCAGGAAATTTGCAACGCAAAAGAGGTGATGATCACAGATTCGCAAAACAAAAGCCGACTAGATAAAGGCTTTATTTTTAGAAAACTAACAAATAGGAAGAAAAAAAATTATGAAAAAGAAACTAGAATGGAAAAGCGGGAAGCAATAAAGATAGAGGGTGGAGTGAAAGTCATACCACCCGCCCTCCACCTCGAACTTATGAATTTGCCCATTTCTGAACAAATATTAGATTCGAGGTGGAGGGGAAGGGTTGTGCGATGTTAACCAGGCGATCCTCTTAGTTGGAAGAAGGTCCGGCTAAGATGCCTTGCGATAGCTGGTGCCGAAAATAAGGAAACGGTCTGAACAACTTGTTGGCTGGGAAGTTGTGGCAACTTGAACGAATCTTCTAGATGACTTGGATGCACCTCACTTTGACCTCGTTGTCCTTCCAGAAGAATCCAGAGACCTTCCCCTATCAGCGAGGGAGGTGGAACATAAGCAGTCGAAACTGGAGGTCTATGCGAGAAATCAAGGTTATGCCCACTTGTGCCTTCTAGTTGTGGCTCACCCTTGAAGTTTAAAGTAAAACTACTTTCTTCAAAATCTAGGGCAGTTGATTGAGGGTCGGCTACTTGAACTTCCTCCTATCTAGGATCAGGTGGTGGGTCCGGTTCCAGCTTCATTTCATCACCTGGGTTTTCTTGTGTAGGATATGGTGGCCAGGGTGATGTTTCTTCTTCAAAGGAATTATTTTGAGAAGTATCATCATCTTTATCAATATTGAATTTGGTAAGAGCGTCGTTCCTCTTTTCAAGGTTTTGTTCGGAATTTTCTTTGTAGAACATCCTTAATTCATCCAAGTAACTAGAAGAGGATTTGACTGGTAGAATGAACTCTTGCTCAGGTGAGGAAATCATGGGATCTTGAGATAGGGGTTCCAGTGATGTCTCTTCATGAGAGGGATTAGTCCTTGACATATCATTTTGAGGGCTAAAATCCCTTGATGAACCCGTTTCTTCAATATTGGGACTGATACATTGTTGTTCCAGTTCTTGTTCATAACACTCCTCTAGTTCAATTGAGTGCTTGGGAAGAGTTTCTATGAGAGGAATGGAAACTAGCTCAGGTAATGGATAAATCTTAGTTTCATGAGTGTTAGAGGGGGCTTCTTCATAGGGATGAGTGGCTATAAAGGGATAGGTTTTTGGCTTGATGTCATCCCAGGGGTCCTTTTGTCATTACAAGAGTTTATGATAATATCATAATCTGTCCCAAAGTCAAGAGATGGTTCATGTTTCTCTTCATGGTGCACTTTCAACTCGTTCAAGTGACTAGAAGGAGATTCAATAGAAAAATCATGTTCTTGTTCGAGGGCTGGCTCCGTCAGAACTCCTGGTGGTGGTGTCATCTCATGGGAAGGACCCGTTATAAGATTGTCATCTTGAGACCCCTCATCCTCCCTTGATTCTGTTTCATCATCAGTGAGAATGGTATGGTTCGTCTCTGGGTCAGGATCTTGGTCAGTCCCATCCTCGAAGTTTGTTTCTAGATCAGCCGAATGATCAGAAATGTCTTCATAAGGAAAAACCGGATCCTTTTCCAGTAATGGAATCATTTGAGTCTCTTGCATAAAAGACGTCTCCTCATCTGAATCAGTCTCATATTCATCTATGTCTGACTGAGAAGGAGTGTAGAGTTCGTGTAACATAGACCCTTCTTCATTGGAATTCAACGACAAGACAGTTGAAATTGAAGAACATTTGTCATATAGGGAGTCAATCATTGATGGTTGTCCCTCAATCTGTATGGACGGATCTGAGTTTATGGGGGGAGAAGATGGATAATCATTAAAATTTGTTCCCAATTTATCTCCCAATTGAAGAAAATCTTCATATTGGTTACTCATGCTTTCATCTAAGAGCATAGTGCAAGAGTCATTATCTGGGTCATACTTCGGCTCGAAGAATGATTCTTTTTCCTGTGGTGTGGTGAAGGTATCATCCTTGAGTTCAGTCATTGGTTCTGAGGATGATTCCCCACCCTGTACTGGCACTTGAAAATTATTGGGAGGCACATTCCACATGATTTCGTAGTCATCATCATAATTTATTGCAACATGTGGACTAGAGATGTGCTTAGTTAAATTTTGTGGCTGTCCTGCATGTTGCTCAGGAGCATTGACAAGTTGCGTAAGTTGATTAAGGTCGGCTATCAACTTCTTGGTCACGGCTGTCTGATCAGCTAGTTGTTGAGCCACCAATGTTTGTAAGGCACGTAGTTCCTCCATCAATATGTGTTGATTTTCATGAAAAGGCTCTTCATGGAACCCGTTTGATTGATGTTGATAATAGATTCCCTCATCATAGTATTGATTTGAGTTGCTTTCCAATTGCCCTCCTGTATTGCAGTCTACACCTTGAAATCCGTCATAGTTAGGTTTCTCGTAGTAGCCTCCGGGATGATATGGAATATAACCTGTGTTATATCCACATTTGTATGGAGTGGCTACTCTGAGTTTCCCGACTATACGATTCATGATTACTTGACGCAAGGCCATCACGTAGAGAGGATGAACGTTGAAACAGTTGATCGATGCATGAGAATAGTCACCACAGAATTGACAACTATTGGTTGGTGGCACTGACTGCTTCATTTTGAAGAGAATTGGTACCTGAAATCAAAGAAATATTTTATCAAGTTTGACCAACCACTACAAATCCAAGATGATATGCAAGATTAAGTCCTTTACTTTTTAGGTTTTTGAAAAGAAAAAGAAAACCCTAAAGAAACCTAAATCGACACAAAGTTTGAAAAAGACGATTCTTATACCGTTGTCCCCGGCAACGGTGCCAATTTTTGATTGAGCTAGAACTTACACCAAAAGATTATTCTTCCAATGGAAGTCCTAATATGCACCAAAAACCCTAGAGAGTTGATGTCCTCACTAGGTTTACCTACAACTGGTGCTAGATAAATGCTCCAACCCCACAAGAGTGTGGAAGCCTTATCATAGTACAGATTTAGGATCGAACCCAAAGGACAACGTTAAGAATCTGAGTGTCTTTTTCTTGTTTCGTATCAATCTAAGTTAATCATCTAAGACCAGAAGTTTGATTTGAGTTATTTAACCTAAACATGTAAAAGTAAAGGCAAGAATAAAAACTAGTTTAATGATTAAAATCTAAGATTAGCAAATGATGATGGATCACTGGGGTGATGCAGGTATTCGCCACCACTAAACATGGATTGCACTTGTACCAATCATAGCAAGACTTGTAAGCAAGATACATGGATGTTGTACAATACCGATGTCTTAGAGGATAAGAGTAATGCACACATCCTTCACGGGTTGAGTAACTCTCATCCGGTACATATCTACATGTCAATGAAGATATGTAGTCTCCGAAGAGAAAATCTTACTCAACCTCGTGAAACGTGCATCGGAAAACTAACAAGCGAGCGATAATTACCAAATCGATTAGTATCCTTATAGACTATCCCTCTTTCGAGGATATAGCTACGAGAAACGTGAGAGTGTTGCAACGTCAGCCATTCTCGAACGAATGGTCAAGTACATTGCACCACTCTCTCCTCAGAGTGTGTTCCTCGACCTGTCAAGGTCGCACTTTTGTACGTCAACTGATTCCATTTCATAGTACAAAAGTACAACGATGGAGGTGAGTTTACTCCACTCCTTAGAAAGCGTTCCTAGATACCGAAACGGGTGCGCGGTGGATACACGCACCAGAAACCAAAACTAAATCGGTATTCGAGTCTCAAGAGCGGTCGTAGACAAACCACAACGAAAGACAATAGATGCATACAAGAACGCGGCCAACATTCAAGCATGTATGAAACGATTTAGTATTGAAACGGAATGATAACATCTTTTTAGTACTAGATACAAAACACAGGCAGCGGGGCTAGTCCCCGCACCCCAGTGGATGGAACTACTCGCTCCTCATAGAGGGAGCAACAAAGAAAGAGAAGAGAGAGAAAGAAAGCATCGTCGGAGCAGAAGAGTAGATCTGTGACAGCCCGGTGTAGATCGTCGCAGTCTCCGGGACTGCTCCGTCGTGGTCAATGCCGTCCATTTCTCCGCCTCGATCTTCGGGTCAACCTCCGGAATAGCAAGAGTAGGATGAGGTGGAGCTATGGTGTGAGCAATGGTGAGATGGTGATGGAAAAGCCTTCTAGATCTGCGCCCAGACTGGCTGCTCACCGGATCTGGACTCAGGATGGGATTCTGAGGCTGTGGGTGAAGTTTGGTCAGAAACGGTGCTCGGGCAATCTGGGGGCGTTCCGGCACTGGTCCCAGTCCGGCAGCCTTGGGCCGTAGTGAGATGAGATCCTTTTGAAGTGACCCTTGAGGTCCTATTTATAGGCTCAAGTTGAGCCCAAACAGTCTTGAGACCGTTTGGTCTCAAACGGTCTTGAGACCGTTTGCCTTCTCGCGGTCTTGGGACCGTGAGGCCTTCTCGCGGTCTTAGGACCGTGAGGCTTTCTCGCGGTCTTGGGACCGTGAGGCTTTCTCGCAGTCTTGGGACTGTGAGGCCTTCTCGCGGTCTTGGGACCGTGAGGCCTTCTCTCGGTCTTGGGACCGTGAGACCTTCTCGCGGTCTTGGGACCGTGAGGCCTTCTCGCGGTCTTGGGACCGGGAGGCCTTCTCGCGGTCTTGGGACCGCGAGGGCGAGGCCTCCTCGCGGTCTTGGGACCGTGAGGAGACTTTGTAATTTTTTTGTGCTTTAGCTCAAATGGTCTTGCGCATGTCCATTCGGTCTCGGTTGCCGCAAATACCCCAAACGGTCTTCACATGCTCAAATGGTCTAGAGACCGCATGGGTTCATACGGTATGGAGACCGCATGGGCTCATACGGTCTCGAGACCGCATGGGCTCATACGGTCTTGAGACCGCATGGGCTCATACGGTCTTGAAACCGTATCTCGAATAGTGGTCAAGACCGAGTGATTGGATGAAAAGGAACCGTTGGATCTCGATCGGATGGTTGCGAGTGATCTGCAGAGGGAAAGGAGAATGTGTAAGAGATAATATCATCGAATAAACTAGTAATTAGAACTATTTAGGCAATATTTGCAAGGAATTAATGAAACACTCAAGGTGAACCAAAGAGAGGGTAAATCAGTCAATATGAGGAACAAAATCCCTAGAATTGGCGACTGTGCAGATGAATCTGGAGGATTCATCAAAAACACAGAGAAAGTTGAGGATTCTAGAGATTTTGGAGCATTCAACCAAAGGTGAAGTGCCAGAACATGAACACAACATAAGCCAAGTGAGGCGAACTGAGCAAGACCCAAAACCTGTAGAAGGACAATGAAAAGGGGGAACAACATGTAGTACCTTGAAATGGTCCAATGGGAGGGCTCAAAAGACTCACCAAGCATTCCATAATAGAATCTATAGTTGGAAGACAGGTTTGAAGGCTCCGACCTTGGGGAGAGAAGATCAAATTGTAATTTTCAACTTATCTGAACATATATCAACATAAAAGGATATTGATTTAGCTATCATCTAAAAATAGAAGGAGGGGGGAATTATGTTACTCATATTTTATAATACCTAAAGGAAAATTATCTACTTGGGCTATTTGTGTTGAAGTCCAACATTTAAATTTAATTGGTGAGAATTTTAGTTGAAACCCTAAGCTTATTTTGTTCAAAAATTTGGGATGTTACAGTCACCTGATAGATACACCCTGACTGAGACCCCCCTTTGATCCAAGGTTGACGAATCCAACACCGATGGGCACACCTCAACGAGCAAACTTTGTTGAGTGAAAACCAAAGACCAAAGCTCATTGACCCCACCCTGATGGAATACATAGGGGGCATGTCTTGACAATTGTACCTGGTGATCACACCTGATGGATTCCAACTTGATGGTTTGAAATCAACTCAAGTTTGCACAATCTGAGTCAAATCCATCCACATCTACAAACTGTTCTGCCTACCATTATAAATACCCCTCCCTAGACACCAGGCCAAGGGTTCCAAAATCTTCCCATATTTTGGTTCCTAAACCTCAATATTAGAGCCTGATGGGGTCTTAATGCTTTCCCTATGTCCATCCCCTTCAGTTCACATCATCCACCATTGACCTCCACTCCATTTTAGTCAAGGACCTCATCTTCCACCTCCATTAGCCACCTTCCATCCATATCCACATCATGTTCCACCTGCATTTACCCATCCAAGCTGTTGTTTGGGACAAAATCAAGGAGAAAGGTGTAGGAGACCATAAGATCAAGGAGTACATACACAAGGATGAGATCCAGTCCATCTGGAGGCTAAGGAGAGGAGACACCTCTCATCCACAAGATAATCTCTTCTTCTTCCTCTTTTCTTCTATCATTATCCTTTGTTTCTGTATAAATGATGTTTTTTCATCTTTCTTCAGTGCCAAATATGCTCGACTATGGCTATGTAAAGAGTGAGACTCGAAAGGGGATCCACTCAAATGATATAATACAAGAGCCATGCAATAATAAAGCACCGGAAACAAAACTATTATAAAGTCACTTCATGATTCATTTATACAATTGTGCCTCACCATAAAAAGGTGATTACAAAAACTTGAACTAAGTACAACTAAATTCAGTAACAGAGGGTCACCCAGCCATTCCAAGCTATCCTTAAGTACAATTCTCTTTATATGATCTTCGAGCAACCTTGATCTTTAATGCTCCTAAACCTGGGTGGAAGGGAACATCACCCAGAACATAGGAAACAACAAAGAAGTCAGCAAAGGCTAAGTACGTACATATATAAAACACTTTGGGCATTATATAGGGTTAAAAATGTTAGAAGAAAGATGTTCCCACAAGAAAAGGGGGCTATTTTCATTTAGGAATGTTTAAGAGAAAAGTACCAAAAGAAATGAGGCATATTAAATTTCAGATTACAAACATGATAATAAAAGAGTGTCTTGCCATAACATTCATCCACAGATTCATATTAAAACAAAGAATATTTGCATGCACAACAATGTAGACTAAATATACCTAAAACAGGGCCATAACACCATAGGATCATGGCCTAAAAATAAACAAGGGTGGAAACACACACCCTGGGCGGAATACGCACGCCCTAAATAAATATGGTTGTACATAAGTACCGCTATTCTAGATATTCTAGTCATACAAGCAGCATGCTATAATAGAGTGGCAAGACTTATTATTTTAGTCATTTTCAATAAAGGCAACATGGCAGGAGGGGTCCAATGACCCAAATGAGCATAACAATATAAATATCACAGAAATAAAAGGAATTCATATCAGGAGCAATAAATGTCCAAGTATTTGGATTTTAAAAAGGGATTTACAATTCAAGAGATGCCTCATTAAAAGATATATGGATTTCAGTCATTTAATGCCCAAAATAAAATAGAGGATGTACATACCTTATGATCGAACCTAGATATTATGTAACACCTCCTAAGTTCAGGTTCAGGGTTGTCTCAACCTAGTCACAATATATGTGCATACAATTAATATAATATGCATTAAATACCTAGTTTAAAAATTGACCCTACTGTCGGTTGGAAATCTGGTTGTGAATCTTGTCCCAATATATCAGTCATATTTTTCTGATCCCAAAAACATATTTATTTGTATTTTTCTACTGAACCAATAGTTAGTTATGATTTTTATAAGATAAAATCAATTACTGATTAAAAAGGAAAATACGACGCGAAATGACCATATTGCCCCTGAATATATCAAGAGTATAAGGGACATAATGTCACATGAACTTTAGGAAATTAAATGGAATCAGGGTCCGGGTCAACATGGTCAAACAAAATTGATGTTTCCTATAATGCCCTCATGGGCGTGACATGATTAAACTGGGCACCATGGGTGAGACTGGGCTTTCGCTCCAAAGATTCATCTCCCTGTGTCTCGTGCCATTGGCCGCCTGGAGAAGCTATGACCACCAGTGAGCTGCTGAGGCTGGCTTCCTCATGGGCGGGGACCTTTTCCAGTGCCCCCGACTGGTCAAGCCGGAGTCATCGAGCCTCGGCGCAGGTGCTGGGGTCACCGGAAGAACAGTGATTCAAAGTGAAGGTCGATGATGAGGTGAAGGGGCATACCCGGGTCAAGAAGGCGGCAATCAAGGAACTAGGAACTGAAAATCGGCTTGAAGAGGTTCGATAGAGGGACCAAGGCGGGAGGGTCGTTCTATTGGTCCACCGGACTAGTACGACAACTTATTGGGTAGGAGGACAACCAGACGGGAAGAGCTGGGGGACGGTGTTGGCGGCAGAAAGCTACGAGAAAACTATGTCGAAGGCATAGAATAGATATCTAATAATGACTTGCGATCGGACATTCACTGGACCTCCAACAAAACCTCATGATGTGTTTGGTCGGGGTTTTGGGGTAGGAACTGGCGGGTTCCCTTCGCAACAGGGATCCAAGAATAGAGGACGTCGGCGGCCCTAGACGACCGAGTAAACTAGGGGAGAACGTGACGAGATGAAATGATGAAAAGAAAGGGCAATGGCCCTAGATGGTTACCTCGTGATGAATTGCAACATGGTGACTCTAGCTGCCGGAGGTTTGGGTTTTTGCTTTGGGGAAGACGACCTCCGTCCAAGCCCTCCAAGCAACCACGATCAAAATTAGTCGTTGGGATCGAAGGATGTGTCGTCGAGGTTAACTCTGGACCAAAAAAGGACGGAATGGTGGCTCCGCAATGAGGATCCAGTGAACTGGGGGAGAGCAGCGGCGGCTGCACATAACCTAAAAGAGGCGTTTCGCGAATGCTTGACTGCGAGGCCCGCGTTAGGGATCGTTGGAAAGAGCGCAGAATGGGGGAGTCGTTGGTGAAGGAATCAATTGATTCAGTTTAAGATAGGGGAAGATATTGGCGATGGACTCCATTGCCAGCCAAAGCCTGAGTTGCGTGCTATTATCCGGGGTTAGGGACGACCACGTCCCGACCTGTCCCGCTTGCCTGAGAAAGAAAAACCAGAAATAAACCCGACCCGACACCTTGGTCTGGGTGTGACCAAATAAAATAATTAATGACCATTAATTTTAGGTAAAAACATACATAGTCTATTAGGGTTTAGTTTTAAGGGTGCATTTGATGTCCAAATGTCCCTAAATTTTGAGGGATAAGAAAAAAGGATGTGAGGAACCCAATTATATGCTTAGATTTGGGTTTTGAGGTTACTTTAGCTGTAATTTTAACCATTGAGCATAGATATCATACACTTAATGTAATGGCTTAGTCTAATGGTCGATTATGATGAAACATTCCACCTAAAATCAATCCATGTCCCATCTGAGTTCCATGGCTATCCTAGTTCACAATTCTAGGGTTAGGTAATCTAGATTATCATAATTTCTATTAGGTGTCCCAAATGAGGTATTAAGCTATCAAAATCATATGACTTCATATCTGTGGATCTCTGAATGAGTCAATCTAGGGTTTGAAGATCAAAATATGGTTTCATTTATGCTGACACAGTAAAATTTAGATATTCAAAGGTAGACAACTGAAAAATGGGGAAAGAGAGATTGGATATCCACATAATCAATTAGGGGTCTAGAATAATGGAGGATTAGCCTATATGTTTGGAATCGAGTATGTTACAACACTCCACCCCTTAAAGAGGATTTCGTCCCCGAAATCCATCCACTTATGGTATGGTATGGTATGCTAAGTTATACTTTTAACCAAGCTATAAATTTCTAGTATACTTAATGTAGGTACTCATATCATACTATTCACGTCACACTTATGGTCTACTCACAAGGTGAAGCCATATGCCTCCATGTATCATGCATCCAAAAATCTGCTTATCCTAGATGTGGGTCTAGAAAAGTTACAACAAGACCTAGGATTATGTTAACCAATTTGTATCCATCAGGGCTACCTGCAATGTTATCGTAGTTTTTCCATTCTTTGATCATGGCCCACATCATTTTCCTTGTTATCATCATCAACACCCACATCATACTCTACATCATCATCATCATCCACTCACCATTATCATCATCATCATCATCCATTCACCATTATCATCATCATCATCATCATCATCATCCTCATTATCATCATCATAATCATCATCGTTATCATTAACATCTTATTATCTAAAAGGGTCACATGGGAAAAGCTCAGAAATTCCACCATACTGAGTATTCTCACCCTAACCTATACTATATAGTCATCCTTACCACTTAATTATTAGCGGTTTGGGGTATAGAATATTAATTTGAGCTTTGAAGTGAAGTTTTACTTTTACCTACATCTGATTAAATACATCCGTTAAGGGTAACTCAAGTTAAAATTTGAAAATCTATTTTAATCACCAAAGTAACATTTATGGTGGTGATTATCAAGGCTCATCTAAATTCCTGATTTGGTAGCCTCTACATAAGATGTCATTATTTCTAGGAGTTATCCAAGCCTTACTTGTTGTAGATGCTATTAATCCTGATTATACATTTTGATTCTTAATGAATAAACTGTGTGAAACTCCACCCCTTAAAAGGTTTAAACTATAACTTAGTGCATAACCTAGATGGGAAAAAGGGTGGATCCACTCGGTCTGATATATATATATATATATATATATATATATATATATATATTGAAACTAATTATGTCATTCTTAGGCCTTATGGTATTAGGGTTGAATATGCCAACCAAGGGCACTTCACTAAAGAGATTCTCTACTACTCAACTTTCTTGTGATGGTGACTTGGTTCCATAAATCATCGATAAAATCTGAAAACTTTTCTTTTTTAAATATAAATTAATAATGAAAATAAGTTTGACGATGCAAAACTTGCGGTGAAGAATTCAAAATTGGCACCAAAATCAACCGGAGAACCAAGTCAACCACCTATCACAAAACTACACACATACTGTTATTTATCGTCACATCCTTTTACTTAAAGGGTCTAATCCTTCAGACACCTCATAGGGAATTTGACTACACCTCAACTATGTTTTTACATGGGAGGGAGAAGGGAATCCCATTACGCATGGTCAATTTTATCAAACCTTAATGAGGTAAGATATCCACCATTCCCCATATCACTCTTAAGCATAATTGACACAACCTCATCGCAAGACCTAAGGGAGTCATATGATCATCCAATAATTATAGTAAGGTATATGTGTTCCTTCTACACTTGACGATTTACAACTATAGTCCCATCAAAAGACAAGATGAACTATATAGTAAATTTACCAATAACATCATTCACTGGGTAATCTAATTGCACCATGGAGGCGAGAGAGGCAAACTCCCCAGAATATTATACAAAACTTAATAGCTTCCACCCACTAAACCTCATCTATGAGGCATAAAAGCTAATCAAACATGGTATCCAAACCTTAGAAAAGTGGTCTTGGGACATACCTATGTTGTGATTCTTCACATTGAAGGCAAGGCATGCCTAACAATAACTAAGCTCGTTCATACCATCACTTAGTAACAAGGAAACATCTAAACACCTAGAATTTACATCGAAAATTTTATATTTATAGTTCATGTGTTCTCATCACCCCCATAGTATGTGTATGCAAGGTGTGCTCGAGAACAACAAAGGTAAAGGGATTTAAGGTGAGAACTAGAATATGCCTATCTATGACTATTTAAGTCAATCTACACTTCATAGCTCTTAGGCTAATATCCTAGAAAATCATGAGATGTAAACCAAACACTACAAGAGTCAGTTCGATGTGACTTCATCCCACCTCCATAAAGAAGGTGTAGGTGTTAAGGGTTACTAAAGACTAACTCACGTTCACATAGATGGGTCAAGGAGTGCAAGTGACCAAATTAATCAGGGGTTGAAAACCCTAATTAGTATTGACTACTAGGAAATAGGTTTATCAATAACCTCTAAGGGTCACCTATCTAATTAAGGGTCAACCAAGGATAACTTGAAATAGTCAAGTTACCGACTGCTTAGGCTCTGATACCATTTTGTAAAGAGTGAGACCCGAAAGGGGATCCACTCAAATGATATAATACAAGAGCCATGCAATAATAAAGCAGTGGAAACAAAACTATTACAATGTCACTTCATGATTCATTTATACAATTGTGCCTCACCATAAAAGGTGATTACAAAAACTTGAACTAAGTACAACTAAATCCAGTAACAGAGGGTAACCCAGCCATTCCAATCTATCCTTAAGTACAATTCTCTTTATATGATCTTCGAGCGACCTTGATCATTAATGCACCTAAACCTGGGTGGAAGGGAACATCACCCAGAATATAGGAAACAACAAATAAGTCAGCAAAGGCTGAGTACGTACATATATAAAACACTTTGGGCATTATATAGGGTTAAAAATGTTAGAAGAAATATGTTCCCACAAGAAAAGGGGGCTATTTGCATTTAGGAATGTTTAAGAGAAAAGTACCAAAAGAAATGAGGCATATTAAATTTCAGATTACAAACATGATAATAAAAGAGTGTCTTGCCATAACATTCATCCACAAATTCATATTAAAACAAAGAATATTTGCATGCATAACAATGTAGACTAAATATACCTAAAATAGGGCCATAACACCATAGGATCACGACCTAAAAATAAACAAGGGTGGAAACGCACACCCCGGGCGAAATACTCACGCCCTAAATAAATATGGTTGTACATAAGTACCACTATTCTAGATATTCTAGTCATACAATCAACATGCTATAATAGAGTGGCAAGACTTATTATTTTAGTCATTTTCAATAAAGGCAACATGGCAGGAGGGGTCCAATGACCCAAATGAGCATAACAATATAAATATCACAGAAACAAAAGGAATTCATATCAGGAGCAATAAATGTCCAAGTATTTGGATTTTAAAAAGGGATTTACAATTCAAGAGATGCCTCATTAAAAGATATATGGATTTCAATCATTTAATGCCCAAAATAAAATAGAGGATGTACATACCTTATGATCGAACCTAGATATTCGGTAACACCTCCTAAGTTCAGGTTCAGGGTTGTCTCAACCTAGTCACAATATATGTGCATACAATTAATATAATATGCATTAAATCCCTAGCTTAAAAATCGACCCTACTGTCGGTTGGAAATCTGGTTGTGAATCTTGTCCCAATAAATCAGTCATATTTTTCTGATCCCAAAAACATATTTATTTGTATTTTTCTGCTGAACCAATAGTTAGTTATGATTTTTATAAGATAAAATTAATTACTGATTAAAAAGGAAAATACGACGCGAAATGACCATATTGCCCCTGAATATATCACGAGTATAAGGGACATGATGTCATACGAACTTTAGGAAATTAAATGGAATCAGGGTCCGGGTCAACATGGTCAAACAAAATTGATGTTTCCTATAATGCCCTCATGGGCGTGACATGATTAAACTGGGCACCATGGGTGAGACTGGGCTTTCGCTCCAGAGATTCATCTCCCTGTGTCTCGCGCCATTGGCCGCCTGGAGAAGCTCTGACTAGCAGTGAGCTGCTGAGGCTGGCTTCCTCATGGGCGGGGACCTTTTCCAGTGCCCCCGACTGGTCAAGCCGGAGTCATCGAACCTCGGCGCAGGTGCTGGGGTCACCGGAAGAACAGTGATTCAAAGTGAAGGTCGATGATGAGGTGAAAGGGCATACCCGGGTCAAGAAGGCGGCAATCAAGGAACTAGGAACTAAAAATCGGATTGAAGAGGTTCGATAAAGGGACCAAGGTGGGAGGGGCCTTCTATTGGTCCACCGGACTAGTACGAAAACTTACTGGGTAGGAGGACAACCGGACGGGAAGAGATGGGGGACGGTGCTGGCGGCAGAAAGCTACGAGAAAACTGTGTCGAAGGCATATAATAGCGATCTGATAATGACTTGCGATCGGACATTCACTGGACCTCTGACAAAACCTCACGATGTGTTTGGTCGGGGTTTTGGGGTAGGAACTGGCGGGTTCCCTTCGCAACAGGGATCCAAGAACAGAGGACGCCGACGGCCCTAGACGACTGAGTAAACTAGGGGAGAACGTGACGAGATGAAATGATGAAAAGAAAGGGCAATGGCCCTAGATGGTTACCTCGTGATGAATTGCAACATGGTGACTCTAGTTGTCGGAGGTTTGGGTTTTTTCTTTGGGGAAGACGACCTCCTTCCAAGCCCTCCAAGCAACCACGATCAAAACTAGTCATTGGGATCGAAGGATGTGTCGTCGAGGTTAACTCTGGACCGAAAAAGGAGGGAATGGTGGCTCCGCAATGAGGATCCAGTGAACTGGGGGAGAGCGGTGGTGGCTGCACATAACCTAAAAGAGGCGTTTCACGAATGCTTGACTCGGAGGCCCGCGTTGGGCTCGTTGGAAAGAGCACAGAATGGGGGAGTCGTTGGTGAAGGAATCGATTGATTCAGTTTAAGATAGGGGAAGATATTGGCGATGGACTCCATTGCCAGCCAAAGCCTGAGCTGTGCGCTATTATCGGGGGTTAGGGACGACCAGGTTTCGACCTGTCCCGCTTGCCTGAGAAAGAAAAACCGGAAATAAACCCGGCCTGACACCTTGGTCTGGGTGTGACCAAATAAAACAATTAATGACCATTAATTTTAGGTAAAAACATACATAGTCTATTAGGGTTTAGTTTTAAGGGTGCGTTTGATGTCCAAATGTCCCCAAATTTTGAGGGATAAGCAAAAAGGATGTGAGGAACCCGATTATATGCTTAGATTTGGGTTTTGAGGTTACTTTAGCTATAATTTTAACCATTGAGCATAGATATCATACACTTAATGTAATGGCTTAGTCTAATGGTCAATTATGATGAAACATTCCACCTAAAATCGATCCATATCCCATCTGAGTTCCATGGCTATCCTAGTTCACAATTTGAGGGTTAGGTAATCTAGATTATCATAATTTCTATTAGGTGTCCCAAATGAGGTATTAAGCTATCAAAATCATATGACTTCATATCTGTGGATCTCTGAATGAGTCAATCTAGGGTTTGAAGATCAAAATATGGTTTCATTTATGCTGACACAGTAAAATTTAGATATTCAAAGGTAGACAACTGAAAAATGGGGAAAGAGAGATTGGATATCCACATAATCAATTAGGGGTCTAGAATAATGGAGGATTAGCCTATATGTTTGGAATCGAGTATGTTACAGGCTACTTGAGATTCTTCTTGGCTATGTAGCCTGATTTGGGTATGCTTACCTACCTTTATTCTAAGGAAGTAGTTTACCATTAGATCTAGCATGTTTTTATTCTATCTACTATGTTTGGTTGTGATTGTTGGTTTGGTTGTTCTCTTTCTTGATTGAACCTCCATTGCTACCCATATTGAGAGATTTACTATAGAAATGGGTATTGGATTTAGTTTGGACCAAAATCCAAGATGAGGAGGTCCAAGGGATGTCTAGAATACAAGTTTACAGATATCCAAACTAGAGCTGGGAATTCGACTCAAATTCCTTGAATTCGAATCTCATTCCCCTCATCAGTGTTTTGGATAGATCCTCTTTTACTCCTAATGCTCTTGAATGTCTTGGACCCGAGAGGTAATCTGGAATATTAAGGGGTGTTGGTCTATTATCCTTGAGAGAGGTTTTGAACTGTTGATGGGGTTTTAGTCACACTGCACAAGAGAAAGCAGGATGACCCCCATGGGAGTAGTTACCATGTTGCATATAGTGCTTGTATGTTAGTTGCTTGCTATGGTGTTAGAGGGTTGTCTATGCCTAAGAACGAGGTGTGTAAAGTATTTGGTTTGTGGTTTCATAACCATGAACTCCTCCTGATTAGTAGGGTTTGACATAATCTATTTTCTTTATTTTTCTTTGTTTTGTTTTGTTTTATTTTGTTCTATTTTGCTAAATTCAAATAATTCCTTGCATATATCAACCCCCGATTTTGCTAATTAACTAAAAACTAAATATTAGGATACTTAAAATCCTCATGTCTCTGTGTTTGACCCCATATATCCACTTCCACCCCATTTGAATTGTAGGGTCATGATGGTATTGAATTATAAATTTAAAGTTTGATCTTTCTGAATTTGCCTCCTTTTTGGGACATGCAATTTAGGCCGATCAACTTTTGACGATGTTGTCGATGACATGGTTTTTCAATGTTTAGACGACTGGTTTTGTTTTGTTAGCATAAGCTTGTACATATATGCAAATGTCTTCCTTTATTTTACACATACTTGTTCATACATACTGAAATTATTTTCCTTTCCTGATACTTTTTCAGCCATGGACCTTGCTTTAGTAAGGTAGGTTATCTTGTTCACCTATCTCCCAAATTTTTCTACAACCCAAACTGCTGGAAAATAATTGGAAGTCTTGCACTCCAGTTAGTTGAGTTGTACTCACCCCACCATTGGCATTTGTTAACACTCCAATAATGGAGAATGTTGATCTACCCACAACCTCTAATTCCCTATGGGATTAAGAACTTATCAGAGCACTAGCAGTAGGGAGGAAAAGTGTTGATGCACTCATGGCTGCCTTGGCACCTCATCTCGAAGAACAAAGTTATCCATTTTGAGAGCTACTCGAAAGGCGTGATCAACAGCTCCAAGAAGACACTTAGATTTGGGAGCATCAGAAGTATGCCTCAAGTTGTTGAACAAGGATTTATCCAAGTACATCAACTTGGTTCAGAGAGTTCTCACAACTGTACATGATGACATTAACTAACCTTGAAGAAATTTTTGCTCAAATGCAAAAACTTCAAAATGAGATTTTTGTGCATAGTAGGGCACTTTAGGGTCTAGTAAATCCAGTTCATACACTTTTGCAAAATGTCGTAGTACAAAAACGAGGATCTCAATCATTGAAATCATTCTATTGGGAATGAGGAGGAACTTATTTCACCATCCTATTCAGGCTATCAACAAGACTCACTGAGAATTTTCTGTGAAGACCCACCCATCCAGGAAAGCCCTTCATTTATCTAGATGATTCAGTTGAGAAACCAATGGAAGGAACACAAATTCCAAAAAAAAATTGATGGTGATGACTTCCACCCTTCTTACGATAGCCAAACAACCTCGCAACTGGAAATTCAATTTGAGCATCCCAATTCAACTTCAATTCTAGACCAATGTGACACCACTCAATCTGAGACGTCACTTTTCTTCAAGCGGCGTACCTACAATGGTTTGGAATAATTTGATTGAGGATGATGTAAATTGTTCAAATTTGGGAAGCAAATATATTAAAGACAAATTGGAGTTGAAGGAGCCAACATTTGCTACAACCCCCTTTCAAGGGTTTGACAATGTTGAAGGATAAGGATGGACAATCCACTATAGCATGACTACAGAACATGAGGATACCCCAGACCTCTAGAACGTGACAAGCTTGGGGTGGTAGAACTGCAAACAAATTCACCTTGGGGTACTTCTGTTCTATAGATATTTGATGACTCATAATGCGAATGAATTTTTTCAGTATCCAACCTCAAGTTCAGAGATGGAGAGGGAAGAGAGAACTCCTCTGGAGTACTTGAGACCTCTTTCATCCATCTCATCTTGTGTCGAAATCCTAGGGCCTACCTATTCAAAATCATATCTTTAAAGTACCTTGAGGATCCTCTACTGAGGAATTCATTTCAGTGCAGTTCAAATTAGTTCCAACACAAGAATGAATTCACTGAGTCATTGGATTCAATTCCTCTTATTTAGAGTTGGCAGGTTCAATCTATCCTCCTATTCTACTCCTATTGTATGGCAGACCCCACTGGCAAGACACAAGTGACACTGGTCCCAAAACTTAGAATTTGAATCCTATGTTAGTATCGTGGGGGCAAGAACCCCTCACTCTTACCCTATCCTTTATTTTCCTTTTTTATAAAAATAAATTGTGTTATTCATGTTCTTACTTAGATGGTTTATTTCCTCTATCTGCTTAAATATATCATTGCATACATGCATCATTCTGGGACTTTGATAAAACTATTTCCATGCATCTTTTCCATACTATCCCAAGCTTATTTCTTGCTTGAGGATGAGCAAAGTTTTAAGCTTGGTGTGGTAGGGCTATTCACCCTTCTATCTCTTCACATTTTCATGCATGCATGTTTACTTATTGCATTTAGGTATAAATTTCAAAATTTTCAGCTTCTTATACTAGCTTTACTGCTTCCTTTTTTTTGAAGGTAAGCATTTCCATTATATTAAGAAAAGTCATATGACATCTACAAAGACCGAAGATCCAAGAGATCTCGATAACAAAGTAGCAAGGGGGTACAAAGACGTAAAGCAAGATTGATCGGATGAAAATAAGACTCTTCTGCCTGAATTCTTCCCCAACACGCTGGACAAAGCAGCATTCAACTGGAATCACTCCACAATCATGGGTAGCACTTGCATAAACAAGACCCCAACTACTGAGACCAAGAGAACCGAAGCGCAGGTACTGATAAACACCGTCAACTTTCCGCCAACATCATAGCATAAAGAAGCCACTAACCATGAAGAAGGCACTAAGATAAGCCTCGACCATAAAAAAAGGAGAGACAATACCTACAACACAACACAAATGACAAAACCACCAGAAAGGTATAAACACAAACACATAACAGGAAACATAGGCACAAGGTGTAGAAGCTAGACAAACCCAAACACTATTGTACACCCATGGAAGAATAAGATTGATGATAAGAAAAGGAGGAGTGCACTGTTCGGAGGAAACCCACCACCTCAACCTGCCTAATACACATTTTCCCTTACTCAAACCTAATCTCAAGTAGCCACAAGGACAAACCACATAGAGGAAGGCCTCCATCATCCAACCAAGACCCCCTGAAGGTCCCCTTGTACCAACAAAACAACAGTGTTGGAAAAGAGCTCGCACCTAGGCTAGGAAAGCTGACACAGGAGGTAGAACAAACAACTTGGATCCTAATCTAGACACAACAAGAAACCTGAACCAAGAAAAAGGAAAAGGCCAAAGAACTGGCCTCCACTACACGAGACAGACAGACCAAAGGCAGACGAAGCTGTTGGAAACAAGGAAGACCACAAAATAGAAAGGAAAAAAGAAAAGATACCAGAGAGAATCAGAACGGGGGAGGAAAAGCTGGATCAGGGCTAGAAACACTGAACAGGGAGGATCCGACAGCCCACCCCACCTCGTCGGATGCCAGAAGCTTCAACCAAATCTAGAGTAGTAGCAACCAATACCCTTCCCCCTTGTACGCCGTACAAAACTCAGATCAAGGACCCAAAGCCTGACACGCCGCTTGAGAGGGCAGGCTAGGAGGGAGGGGGGACGACCACCCCAGTAGATCCAGTGAAGACGCTAGTCAGAGATGTGGCCCTGGGGGAGAGGGGTGGCGCCCACCGGCCGCGGAAGCCCCCTCCCCCAAATTTAGAAGGGTACCACTAGCCTTACCCTAGAATCGCCAGAGCGGAGAGTCCTTTGTTCTCCTCAAAACATGATCATGCACAAAGCTTAATAGTATGAAAATTACTACTACTAGATTTACTACTTAGTAAGACCTTGTTGAGTAATTTTTAATCTTGTAAATTAAGGCTATGTGGTGTAGATACAATAGTTAAATGTGTATCTCCATGTCTAATTTCCCAATTTTTGCCTTAATTGCTTGATCTCTTTCTTTTCTTTATTCATTGAATCTTCCCTTTTGATGATTGATCTAAGCTTAATAGCATGTCCATAGTTTAAAAATGCTTGTCACCTTGATTCGTGTTGTGAATGACAAATCCATGATTTGGGACCATTTGGATGGAGATTTTGCATGACTAAGCTTCGAGCCATATTTTCCCGATTCCAACTACATTCTAAGGATCCTTGAACCATACTAAATATATTCACTAAGGTATCAAGAAAATGACTGAGTTTTTGAGCTATAATCAAGTTGGATTTTTTTCTTGACGGTTTACACGCCCCTCATTTTACATTGAGTCAAAAAGATGAAGATAGAAAAATATGAAAAAGAGTCTTGGCTTCCTAAAAATCCCAAAAATATTTTCTTTGCTCTTCTCCTAGGCTAATAAAGTAGAATTAGAGAATAAAAGTCTACAGAAAAAGAAAATATATGAGTGTTGTTTGCTCTTTTAGAATAGTTGATGATGGTACCTAGAGGGTGTATGAATGTTCTCATGAATGCATGTATGTCATTCTCGGTAGTACCATTCTGAAAGCTCATTAAATAGTCTTTAGGAAACCTTAGGAGACTTACGAGATTATACAAGTAGCAGGGTTGGTTCGAGAATGGTATGAGGAGTTGGTCTCACCGCTATGGACCAACTAGTTCAGGCTGCATGGATAGTTGCTTGTTATGTAAACCAGCCTAACACATATCCAAATCCTCAAAAGTCATTAGAGTCATTTTCATTTATTTCTTATTTTTAGGATCTAAATAAGTGGGAGGCACAATGTTCCTGATTGGTTTGCATGAATATGCGGTGACTGCTCATTACTCACCTTCATCACCTGCATGATTCCCTGGGTGACAATGCCTTAACGCTCAAGCTTATGGTTTAAGTTCCCATGGATAAATTTGGGTTGAAGTGAATTCTCTTAAACATTCATGGATGCTTTTTTATCTTACATAGATAGGCTTTTCTTGAATGGTGGGTGTTTGTCTGAAAACAACATAGATCGGGGACCTATAGTTTTATTATGTTTTCCTAACCTTAGCATCTATCACAAAGCTTAATTTGGATGTTATCTTTTATTTTTTGAGTTGAAATATTTCTTAAATACAACTAAGTTTAAGCTTGGGGTGGTTGATAACACCCAAATTTAGGCATTTATGCTCATTATTTAACTATAGTTTCATGCATGTATCAGCCTTGACATGTCCCAAATAACTCTAGATTCTTAGTTTTTTTGTAATTTATCTCCTTTTGAAGATGATGTAGCTCAACTAGACAATTTTGGGACTTGCAAGCACCAAAATGAAGATGTCATCAATCTTCCAGATTCTGCTTGACTAACTCGGTTTGAATACCCTGAATTCTCCTTGAATTTACCTCCCTTTTTGTTGTTATTCACATTGCCAACTCCGTCGACTATTCTTCTATCAGGCCAAACTCTTCAAACATTTTTTTTTCAGGCCAACCTCATCAACCAAAGACCAACTGGTGTCTCAGCAACCAAAGACCAACAACCAACCCTTCGATCCAAGATCAATGAAGACCGTTCATCAAACATTTTTTTTGACAGAAAACGTCTTACATAGTTGAGACCAAAGAGGAAAGCTCGATGAAACTAAACCAACAAGGTTGAATTTGACTCGAATTCACCCAATTCGGGTCGAATATGACAAACCTATTTCCCATCGACCCATCCCTTATGATCCACCTCGACGAATGTCGCGTGATGGATATGCCTCGACATAGAACCCACGTTGACCCAAGGTCAATAACTCCAACTACGACATGCTCCCCTCGATAAACATATTTCATCGAGTCAAGATGATGCATTGTATATTTGTCATTTTCACATGCTATTTATTATTTATTTTTGGCACTTATTGTTCATTTTCATATTAATTTGTGCACAATATATAACTATTAGCTTGAGTTACTCAATTGCATCAAATAAATGTAATTTTAATGTTTTTGAATGATTTAGTAGATTTCTCGAGCTTATGTTTGGATTGTATGCATTTCAGGTGAATGTGCAAGAATCTACATAACTCATTGCTACTGACTTTACTGTCGGTGCTACCAACATCAGGTTAAAACATATAGAAATCGAGTCAATTCGGTAGTACCGACTCAGTGAGTCGATACTAATGACAACAACACATGGATTGATCAGAAATCGATTTAGAAATCTCAGTAGTAGTGACCTCAGATTCAGAAGTATCGATAGAAGAACAACGACTACAATTAATCGAGGGAGTCGGTAGTATCGACATCCTATCGGTAGTACCAACACGAAGGAAATAGGCAGATCTAAAAATCATGTTTAATCCAATGGTCGACAATTAATTTTACCCTAAGTCACTTCTATAACTTAAGGAGAGTTTGGATAGACCTAATCATCATATAATATTCCATTGTATGATAACCAAGGCACATGAGAGGAGAATTGTACATTTGGGAGGTTTCGAGCACGTACGGCCGGTAGAATTCATGACTTGCAGATCCATTCATCGCCATGGAGCATCCTAGTCACGTTCCTCTAGGAGGTTCATCGATTTTACTATGTTCTCCATGTTTTTCCTTCTTCTTAGCATGCTTTTGTCGATGGAAACCATGAGGGGCTAATCCTCGTGTTCTCCAGGACCCGGGAGTAGCCCGGTTGTACATTGTATATGGATCTTTTATATTAGTATATTATTTTCTTCTTATTTTTGGGCATGTTGCTATAAAATCATATTGAATTATCTATGTTGCGCAACATAGGTGATTGTTTGGATCCTTGATAGCTTCGATAGGAGAGTTAAGGATTTGAAATCTATAGTAACACACATTTTGTACTGTGTTTCAAGAGAAAGCCTACGAACGTGAAGAGAATAACCCAGAGTAGTTCGTTAAATCACCTATCTAACAACACAATCAATACGGGAGTGGGATCAGTATTAGGATAAGTAGTGGATTATGTCATGAAAGCGGGTAATTCTAACTACATGTCTCATTATCCAAAATTAGGAGGAACATATATTAATATTTGGGTAAAAATTGTAGTGTCAATCGTGGTGAAACCATAGTCCTAGAGAATTTCTTCTCATTGTGATCATGAACCAGTAAATTAGTTTTATTTTCATGCAATTAGTTTAATAACTCTCAAATCAAAGTTTTTTTGGCCTAGCTGATCGAAAGTAGTTAGTAGTAGTTTCTTGAATTATGTTTCTCCATGTACGATATCTGGGCCTCATTGACCTGTATTACTTTGACATGTACGCTTCTGTTCTACACATACATTTTAGTCATGTCAAGTTTTTGGAGTTATTGCCGGGGAAACGACATACTCAAGCTCTACGACTGTTGTAATTAGCCACTCTAGGCCACCCTCTTTATTTTTATTTTTACTCTTTCCAAAGTTGAATTGCAAATATCTTTTGATTCAATCACTAGTATCTCGTTCTCATATTAAACTTACAAATTTTAGGTACTTGTGCATGGTTCAATCGTGAAATACTAATTACGATCTCACAACAAATCTACAACCAAAAGGTATGGGTGATGCAATGGAAGAGCAGACCATCTGGGAAAAGATAAAGGCTTCATCTATAATAGCTCTGTTGGGACGGATAAAAAGATAGGCTATTAATGTGGGCAGTTACAAGATAGACCCTCGCTTGGTGGCATTGGTCAAGGAACATGCTTTTCATGGTCACAGTACTGAGGACTCGATGGCACATATCAATAATTTTGTGGAAAGCTATGGCATGGTAAAAATTGACAGAGTGTTAGTGATAGTCATTTACCTAAAGATTTTTCCATCATCGTTGGCAGACAATGCTAAGTGTTGATTCTCCAACCTCAATCCTGAGTCAATAGAAACCTAGGAAAAAATGATAGACACTTTCTTCAAGCGTTACTTTCTACCCTAGAAGGCGAATGAGTTGACCAAGAAGATAATCAACTTCAAGCAACATGTAGAAGAGTCATACTCGGAAGCATGGGAGAGGTTTCAAAACATGATGAGGAAGGCCCCTCATCATGGGATCGACTTGTATGTCCAATCAAAAATTTTCTATTATGGGTTGCATCAGGGAGAAAGGACCATGCTTGACAGTGCAGGGACGTGCTTCTTCCTCAACAAAACAAGCCGTCTATATGCCATGAGATCCTGAAGAACATGGCGAAGAATTAGTCCTGAGGTGAAGAGATAGAGTGCACAACATCAGTTAATAGCATCAAAGAGTCCAGAATTATTGTAGAGTTGAATGAGAAGTTGGATGTTCTCGCAAGGAAGCTTGAATAGAAATCCCACACTTCATCTGGAAGTGAAGATGAAGAATGCATGTTCATGCAACAACAACAACAGTAGGACAGGGGCCCTAGCAGGATAGATCACATAGAAGACATGCTAGGCAAGTTGGTCAATCAAAATGAAATCATTATTATCCAGACTAAGAGGGACCTACAAAACCAAGGAGCACTGATCCATAGTATTGAATATCAAATTTCTCAACTGGCGACAGAGGTGGCTTCCTTGAAGAATCCTAGTCAACATGGGGTCCTGATAAATATGTTTTCATCACTTTTATTTATATCTTTTAGATATCTTTTTATGATTATTGTGTTGTTTATTTTCTTAGTTTTATAATTAATTACATTATATTATATTTTTCTCTTCAAGTAGAATTTTAATCATATTTTCTTGGATTTTGTAGGAAATGGGATAAATATTTTTGGAGTACAATTGCACAATTTGCAGCAGTCCTGTAATTATTGTATATCTATCACCAAAAGTGTCATAACTCTTGCATCCAAAGTCCAAATTGAGTGTACACGTATTCATTTGAAAGGAAATTTAATTTCCTAAAAGAATATCCTATTATTTGGACCGCTTTTGTGCGTTTTACAGGAGTGAAATGTGCTCGAAATTTCTGCTGCGGGAATCAGTATTGAAGAGAGTTACATGGTCAAGACAATTAAAGTCTATCAAATTCCTATTGACCAAATCTTGAAAATTCAAAAGGATAGCTCCCTCTCTTTTCCTCCCTCTTTTTTTGGATAGCCTACCCCTCCTCCTATAAAAGGAAGGGCACTTCCTCCTCCCAAGCATCATCTTTTTGTATCATCTTTTGTATTGGAATTCTGAGCATTTGTTCTCCTATTATTCAAGCAATAGAATTTCTTCTTGGTGTTCTTTAATTCTTGCAATTTATATTCTTGTAATAGATCTAGTTGTTCTTCCTCTCTTCTTCTTTCTCTTCCATGGATTGGAGCAAGGGTTGAAGAGATTGGCCATCTAATTGTCTCTAGCCTAAGGATTTTCCTTTAGTAAGACTGGACTATGGCCATTTCGCTTCTCCCCTCCGCCTCCATGTTTTCCACAAGCATGTGTGAGTAGACTTCTATCGAGGCAAGTGGAATAACCCCTTATCCACGGTTTTAACGACTTTTTCTTAAACGACTAGATGGTAATCGATTTTAATTAACGGTTGATCTTCAGATCCCACGTTAATCCGGATGGAAATGACCATGGAAATCCGGATTTAGAACAATAAAATCGATTGCATAGACGTTTTGATATGACCGTGGATTTTCATCTTTTAGGATGATAAACTAGGAAGCATGAGCACCAAGACCAATGGTCTCATGTGGAGTTTATCTCTTGTGAGTTTCTTTTAAATTTGCAAACCTTCATCGAATCGTCACTTAAGAATTAGTTGTTATCGCCTAGGCTAAGGTGGTGAAAACCCCTAAGACCCTCAATTCTCTCTCTTTGATTTCAACCTCCATTGATTTGTTTTCTTTACTTCTAGTCTTTTTCCATTCACAATAGTCTACTTGTGCTAACAATTGTTTCTTTTCCTTGTGACAGAGGCAAAATAAATTCTTGTTATTACATTGTTACTTTGTATTTATTTCTTATTTTAGTGTAATCAATCAAACCCCCAACCCAACTTTTACTTTCCGTTCTAAATCTGAAAATACAAAAAAATAATAAAATAGTTCTTCAAAATAATTGGGATAAAAGAAACAATCTTAAAAAGTTGTCCTGTGGGATCGACCCTTTCTATACTAACCTTAATTGGAAAGTTGAAAAAGGATTAAACTCTAGGATAATTATCTAAGTGATTGTAAGTACTAAGCGACGCATTAACAATTTGGCGCCGTTGCCGGGGACAACGGATTTGTTTCTTTCGAACCCCAAAATTTTTGAAAACACTTTTTTTTTCTTTTTTTTATGCCTTCCGAGTAACATTCCGGAAGTGCTACTCCTCCTTCTGCCGAGTTTCCATTCCGACAGTTCGTTTTTTCTGCAAATACGCTAGTTTGTAAAAAAATTGTAATTTTAGTTAGTTTTGTAAATTTTAACCTTGAGTCATAATCCCTTAGATTTTTTTTGTAATTTACGGTCTTGTAAAAAATCTTTAGCTCTTTTTTGAATTGTAAAAAAAACCTTTCAAATGGAGTGGGCATTGCAATACCCCCCACAATGTTATTATTGTGGTCATTGCCACCACATATCTCTTGCATGTCCAACTTTATCCCATAGTACCCCTCTTTATGAGCCCTTTCATCCTGGTGGGTACAATGTAAATCCTTATTTTTCTGAGAACCATTATGGGGAACCTTGCTATCGATATTCTGAGAGAGGGTATGAGAAATAAAACTTTGGGAGAAATGGACCTATTTATGATACCCAATATAATCCTCAACAAGAAGAGAAACTTAGGTCCCTAGAGAAGATGGCAGCAAAACTCATAACTAGCCAAACCTTGATGGCCACCTTGTTGAAAGCCCAATCCCAAAACCCAGATGTTCCAAATATGTCCCCCCATGACTCGGTGACACCTTGTAATATTGTATCTTCCCACCATGATGAGAGTAATGGAAATAACAATCCACCATCTTCTGAAGATTATTATGAGGAGCATATTGGGTACCATGACCAAGATCCTTATGGGGGGAATGGTGAGGATGGTAATTTTTTTGGGATGTATGAATCTAATAATGAAAATCAACTAAAAGAGAGACTTGGGGCTTTAGAAAAAATGGTAGTAGAAGGACAGAAAAACCTAGAAACCATCCAAGCCCTTTTAGCATCCTTACTAGAGGCCCAAGCACAAAAATATGTGGAGGACTTAGAGCAACCTAAGATGGTTCTTCCCGAAGATGATGATGATGATCTAATTTTTATGTCATATACGTCGGATTCTAAAGAAACAATACATACCATTGGGTCATATTTCTTGTGTGATGAGGACGTTGGCATTCCTACCCTTCCCTTGAAGACTTTATTACTCGAGTATGAAAATTCAATCTCATAGACTCATCCTAAAGACCCAACAACCTTTCCCATCAGTTGCAAAAGTCCAATTGTTATCGACGACCAATCCCCTCTGGTAGGATCTATTCTGGATAATGAGCAGCCCACCTCCATTGATGAAACGATTCCTTCCATTCTGCCACAACCAATTCCCATTCTACATAAGGATGATATAGAAGGGGAGAACTCCTTACAAGAAATATATATACCCCCTTCTACTGGTTGCAAGGAATATATCCGCATTTTTATCCTTCAAGAACCCTTGGGAAATCCTTGCATAGAGGAACTACAATCACCTGCAATATCAACTATGAAATCCATCTATCTCAAGGTTGATTGCATGAATTTTGAGGAGAGCCAAAATATGTATGATGCTAATTTAAATTCGTGTGTCCCTTTCATATTACCACCAATTTTACTATATATAGATCAATATGATAGAGGAAAACCAAAGCCTGATCCCGCACCCGATGTTGCAGAGTCGACACCATATGTGCCACCCACTGAACACCCGCCAATCCCCCTCAAGTCACTCACATTTTTGACATTTCCTTTACTACTAAAGGAATATGTGTGGATCCTTTTAGAAGGAGTGCGAGGAAAAAGACATTATGAAATCCTCTTTCAGCCTCTACTATCACCCATCAATTGGGTCTACCATGAAGCTCCTTTGTTCAAAGCTACAACCATCATCAACATCCCCTTCAGTTGGACATTTTTTGAGCTACCAGGACCTCATGGTGATCCCAGTGATTTTCTTCCCTCCATCCTGGATTTGTATTTTGCTCGGGACAAGCAAAAATTTAAAGTCTGGGGTGGAGGTGGGTGGTACGTACTCATTCCACCTACACTATCTTATTTTTCTGAAATTTTTCATTATGTTATATAATTTAGTTTTAATTTCCTTAAAAAATCACAAATTTTCAAAAATTTTAGTTTGGCCCTTATCTAGTCGGCCATTTTTTATTTCTTTTGTTGTAAAATGGCCTTTATCTAGTCAGCCATTGAGTAGACATATATCATTGTACCCCAAATTGAATTTAGTAAATTTTTTACAAAGACTATTACAAATTGCCATGTCTGAAACCACCATGTCACCTAGGATCCTTAATAACATCACTCCTCGGAATAGTTGGCAAGTCATAAGGAATCGATTAGAACCAAACATAATTTTCCCTATATTTAAACAATAGATTATCTTGTTATAAAATTTGTATGATGTGATTTATAAGAATACTCTAACTAGAGCAATGACACTCTCCGACAAAAATATATGAAAAACAAAATTGAAAGTTATAAGCATAAGAACATCTCTTCCTTCCCTCTATTTTTCTTCTAAAAAAGAGAAGCAAAGAATCACCACCAGACAAAAATCAAGTACGGGGTGGCATGCTTCCCAAAATGAAAACTCCATACCCTACAAAGGGGCGTACCATCAAAAGATGCCAAAAGTGCACATGAAAACAAATTGTGACCAATGTAGCCACAACTCCATAAATTCATATCCCGAGTCGAATAGAGGAGGGATCAATATATTTTCATCACTTCTTTCTTTATTTTCACACCCCCAAATTCGTCCTATTCTTGTGCAATAACTTTAAAAAAAAAGTAAAAAAAATTGAGAGTGTCAAAGTGAAAGTAAGAGATGCCTATTTTTCTACAAATTCTTATTTTAAAAGCTAGATTTGACAATTGTTTTGATAGGGAATATAGAATTTTATGATATGTGGTTCTAGGAGATCGGGTCACTTGGCCAAAATTTAGAGGTGAGGATTGTAGTGATGTTATTAAAGTGAGGATGACATATTGAGAGTATAAATTGGACTTTATTTGTGATTTTACTTACTTGAGGACAAGCAAAGATTCAAGTCCAGGGTATTTTGATAAATATGTTTTCATCACTTTTATTTGCATCTTTTAGATATCTTTTTATGATTATTTTGTTATTTATTTTCTTAGTTTTATAATTAATTACATTATATTATATTTTTATCTTCAAGAAGAATTTTAATCATATTTTCTTGGATTTTGTAGGAAATGGGATAAATATTCTTGGAGTATAATTGCACAATTTGCAGCAGTCCTGTAATTATTGTATATCTGTCACCAAAAGTGCCATAACTATTGCATCCAAAGTCCAAATTGAGTGTACAAGTATTCATTGGAAAGGAAATTTAATTTCCTAAAAGAATATCCTATTATTTGGACCGCTTTTGTGCTTTTTGTGGGAGTGAAATGCGTTCTAAATCTCTGCTGCGGGAATCAGTATTGAAGAGAGTTACATGGTCAAGACAATTAAAGTCTATCAAATTCCTATTGACCAAATCTTAAAAATTCAAAAGAATAGCTCCCTCTCTTTTTTCCCCTATTTTTTGGATAGCCTACCCCTCCTTCTCCTATAAAAGTAAGGGCACTTCCTCCTCCCAAGCATCATCTTTTTGTATCATCTTTTGTATTGGAATTCTGAGCATTTGTTCTCCTATTATTCAAGCAATAGAATTTCTTCTTGGTGTTCTTTAATTCTTGCAATTTATATTCTTACAATAGATCTAGATGTTCTTCCTTTCTTCTTCTTTCTCTTCCGTGGATTGGAGCAAGGGTTGAAGAGATTGGCCATTTAATTGTCTCTAGCCTAAGGATTTTCCTTTAGTAAGACTAGACTATGGCCATTTCGCTTCTCCCCTCCGCCTCCATGTTTTCCACAAGCATGTGTGAGTAGACTTCTATCGAGGTAAGGGGAATAACCCCTTAGCCATGATTTTAATGACTTTTTCTTAAACGACTAGATGGTAATCGATTTTAATTAACGGTTGATCTTCGGATCCCACGTTAATCTGGATAGAAATGACCATGGAAATCCTGATTTAGAACAATAAAATTGATTGCATAGACGTTTTGATATGACCGTGGATTTTTGTCTTTTAGGATGATAAACTAGGAAGCATGAGCACCAAGACCAATGGGCTCATGTGGAGTTTATCTCTTGTGATTTTTCTTTTAAATTCTCAAACCTTCATCGAATCGTCACTTAAGAATTAGTTGTTATCTCCTAGGCTAAGGTGGTGAAAACCCCTACGAGCCTCGATTCTCTCTCTTTGATTTCAACCTCCATTGATTTGTTTTCTTTACTTCTAGTCTTTTTCCATTCACAATAGTCTACTTGTGCTAACAATTGTTTCTTTTCCTTGTGATAGAGGCAAAATAAATTCTTGTTATTATATTGTTACTTTGTGTTTATTTCTTATTTTAGTGTAATCAATCAAATCCCCAACCCGACTTTTACTTTCCGTTCTAAATCTGAAAATACAAAAAAATTATAAAATAGTTCTTCAAAATAATTGGGATAAAAGAAACAATCTTAAAAAGTTGTCATGTGGGATCGACCCTTTCTATACTAACCTTAATCGGAAAGTTGAAAAAGGATTAAACTCTAGGATAATTATCTTAGTGATTGTAAGTGCTAAGCGACGCATTAACATATCCCAACAAATACAGAGACATTACATCATCAAGTGAAATATGTCTTTGTTGTAAGAAGGCAAAACATGCTTGTATTGAGTTACCAAAGCAGCATACTCCAAAGCCTGACCGGGCATATGCGCCTAAAGTCCCATATCCCAACAATTTATATGGACGACAAGGGGGGGTACAGATTCCCGTATATTGTGCTTGTACATGCACCTCAGCGGACCCCATTCCAGAAAAGTTGTCCACACAACAAGAGTAGGTGATGGTTCTAATCTACAGTGGGATAGTCATAGTTAATAAGGAAGCAACTACAACTCAGAAAGAGCAGCCACCGATAATTCCACCCGTGGTAGATAAGCCAATTTCTAGTGCTGAAGCAAGCTTAGGGAAGGAAGTTCATAAAGGGCCATATATTCCACCACATAAGCGAGCATAGAAGTCTGATGTGTCATCTCCAAATTAATAGTCTGAAGCTGAGGAAAAAGGAAACACAATTCAAAGAGTTCCTGGACATATTCCAAAATGTCCACATCAATTTTCCATTGGTGGAGGCGATAGAGCAAATTCCCGCTTATGGAAGATTTTTGAAAGATATCATCAATGAAAAGTGGAGGATTAAAGACACAAATATTGTATAGGTTGATGAGGTGATGAGTGCATTGATCAACGGGAATCTTCCAAGTAAGAGGAAGGATCCATGATGTTTCTACATCCCATGTTCTATAGGTGGCAAACATTTTAAGCAGACACTATGTGATTCAGGAGCGAGCATTAATCTTATGCCTCTTACCACCTTCCCAAAGTTAGAATTGAAGGAACCAACCATAACAACTATGGAAATCGAGTCGAAGATGGTTTTATTGTGCGGCCATAAGGGATATGTGAGGACGTGTTGGTTAAAGTTGACACGACTTTGTTGTGATGGATATGAAGGAAATGAAAGGATCTGAGATATTGTTAGGGAGACCGTTCAAAGCTATGGCTGATGTGATCACTGCCATTGGGAGAGGCTACTTGACACTCAAGATAGACGATGATAGAGTAGAGTTCAGACTGCCAGGTGATTCTTCACCACCATCCTGTGACAACCCAAGCTGATGAAAATCACCTTGTCGAGCTTAGGACATTAAACAAGGTTTCTTCTTGGGAGGAAACCCAATTTTATTTTTGTTATTTACTATTTTTTTAGGTATTTTGTTAGTTACATTTCATTTTTTCATATTAGATTTTAGTTTATGTAAAAAGGTACCATGATACTCTTGTTTGGTGTGCAAATAGGGTCAAAGTCAGTACTACCGACACCCAAGTTGGTACTACCAACTCCTTATCAATTAAAATTCTATAGAAAGTGGGTACTACCAACACCGAAGTTGGTGCTACCGAGTTTTCTGAGGGAAAATCACAAAATCCTGGACCAAAGTCGGTACTACTAAGTCCCAAGTTGGTACTACTGACTTTTTCAGCAAAAGTGACAAGAAAGACAAGAAAAAAGATGTCACTACCACCGACACATGTGTGAGTGGGTATCGATTTTTAAAGCTCAAAAAAGGAGAGAGAATGTCATATCTTGATGCTAAAAAAGACACAAATCAGTGGCACCAACAAGAGGGATATATGCTTGCACAACTTCATCCAAAGAGCCACCAATCATCCACCACCACCACCATTCAAAGCAACTGGTACCCCCTTCTACTTCTATGTTTGAATTTTGATTATGAAGTCATAGTCAAGATCAAGCTTAGGGGGTATTAGAATGACTTTATCTTTATTTTATTCCTTAGTTTTTTTAGGATCCACATCTACGATCCTATTATTCTAAACTCCATAAATTGGGCTCACATTTGTAGAAAAATCATACCCTCACCATACAATATCACCAGAGACTTCACCATTGAGGAACTCAAAGATGCAATATCATCATTAGGAAACAAATAACCATGACCTGACAGACTCAACATAGAATTTTACCTCTCTATGTAGGAACACATCAAAGGGGACTCCATGCACTGTCTCCTTTCCATCCAAAAAAATAAAAACTTCCACAAACACATCAAGGTACTAAACCACACCAACATAGCTTTGATTAAAGAAGTGGAACAACCTGACTCGATAAAACAATTTTGACCTATTAGCCTTATCAACACTTCCTACAACATATGGCAAAAATTCTTAGCAACCGCATCAAACCACAGTTGGAACACATCATCGACCACAACCAAAATACTTTCCTAAAACATAGAAACATCCATTATTCTTACATTATGGTCAACAAAACTCTACATCTCTGCTATAAAAACAAAACACATGTATTAGCTATCAAACTTGATTTTGGAGAAAGCCTTTGACCTAGTGAATTGGAACTTCCTTCTTAACACAATGAAGGGATACACTTTCCAACGAAATGGATAAATCAGGTTCATGCTTGCATCTATACCAACACTTTATCCACCAACATTAATGAATCACCTTTTGGACACTTCCATAACATAATGGTCTCAGACAAGGAGACCCCTTATCTCCTTACCTCTTCATCGATCATGGTCACATCTCTTCTCACTAATATGATTAAGATGGGCACCTCACATGGTCTCATCACATCACCACCTGAATGCTTTAAAAACATCATTCAATATGCAGATGGCACCATAATTTTAGTTAAACCTAGAGATAACACCATCTACATCATCAAACTTTTCTCATACATCTCGAGACTCAAGATAAATCTTGAAAAATCATCCATTATTGGTGTTAACACATCACCAGAGACCATCTAGAGACATCAAACCTTCTGGAATGCAAGAATGATACCTTTCTGATCATGTACCTTGGACTTTCCATCTCTCCACACCTCACACAACACCGCTCATGGGTCCCCATCATAGAAAAAGTTCATCATAAACTTTCATCCTAGACAAACAACATCATTAGTTTGGTTTGTCGTATTACCCTGCTCAATAGATCCATCACTCCCATTACCACTCACTATCTTAATTGCATGCCTTTACTAGCTAAAACCCAAAATATGACTGACTCTATCAAGAAAAAAATCATTTGGAACCATTATTCCACAAACTTCGATAATACCAAAATAAACTTGGTCAATCGGGGAACCATTTATGCTCCCATCGATTATGGAGGCTGGGGCATCATTAATATCAACACACATGCAATTTGTCTCATCACCAAAATCATACAAGCTCTCACCACCAACTCATCAAAAATATGGAAACCCTACATACTACATAAATACTACAGAAAATCAAATGCATGGAACAAAGCAAAAATGTATATCTTCGCCACTTTGGAAATTCATTAATAAAAATTTGGATATCATCATACATATGATTAATACACCTCCTCATGCCTACACCAACATTAGTTTTTGGTCTGACCCATGGTACCACAACAACATGATTCAAAACATCAAAAACACCTTCAATATACCATGAAATCTGAAACATATTAACACAACCAAAGCTTTTCACCTTCTTACCAGCAATAGACAAAACATCTTCAAAACATATTTCTTATTAAACCTTAACACTGATACCATTCATGATATCATCCAAAACCTAGAAAACAACACCACTAATTGCATATCACATAAATGGGGCAACACCTAATCTCCTAATAAAGCCTATCATTATCTCACTTATAGAGGACATATATCTAATCTAAATTTTCTTTTGTCTCATTACCAAGAGCAAAATCTTTACAGATCACTACCTTAGTCAGAGAGGCTTCGCGATACCAACCAGATGCCACCTCTGTCATGTAGAAGATGAAACCACAAATCAACATTTCACTCACTGTCCTTTCGCAGCTCATATTCTCTACCATTATTTTCAACCAAAATTCCTAGGAGACTTTCTAACTCACCCACTTAGATCAGAAGTTTCAAACCCACTCACACTAACCATGAACCTCACACTTTGATTATCACAATTCTTTGGAACATTTGGATAGAGAAAAACAACATGAAACAAAAAAGTACTTCTTTTCCTTTGATGCTGATACTAAATGAGATTGAACATTCTTTATATATCATTTCACGTTGCAGGACTGACATTAAGATCAACACAGGTGATGGCAGATGAAGACATTCAGATGGAGATCTTTGGTGACCACAATGATGATGGACATTACACCATGAATGAGATCTTAGACAATGACAGTAGCTTCTTGTAACATCCCTGACCTGGGTTATAAACTAACCCTAGGTGTTTTGCCTAAATATGTAATTAATTCCTTGTGATTATCTTTTGGCATGTAATTAAGTTCCTAAGGGACATACATTTTCATTTCTGTCCTTTTTTAACAATGATTGTAGTATTGTTTGGTAATACAGGGACTTATGTGCAAATTATCCAGTTAAGGGGTTTAACTTGCAAATTTAAAAAGTTAAGATGTACCTTTGATGATGAGATATCATATGAGTGGATATTATGAGGTAAGATGGATTTCCCAAGCTTGGGCATCAAGATGCAGCTTGTGGAATGATCCTTATGCTTAAAAATCCTAATTTGGATTAAAGTGCAATTTACCCAAATGTGGAGTGCAACTTATAAAATACACCATCTAGAACATCTTTTATGACTCTTGAAATCATTTAGAGTAAAAATGATGAAAGGGACACATGAATAAGTGATCAGATAAGAAAAATGATCTTTGTACATAAAATTCACTAAGTATGAGAATGGAGACTTTTCATATATGAACTCTAGTTGAAAGTTGGTTTTCTTTACCCTTAGATCTAGAGTTTTGATGATATTTACATAAGTTTCATAGCTTGGGCGTGCCTTAGAAACAAGGAGGGACTTAGATGAGAATTCCATGTTTTAGAGGTCCTTATGGTGGAAAATAGCCTGAAGTATATAAGCCTTCACCCTTGCAAACCAAGTGAACGTATCCTTTATCCTCTTCATTTCTCATCTTTCTCAAAATGGACAAGGCAGAGCTCTGGACCTCAGGGAGACGACCAACTAGTGCTAAGGTGAGTAGGAACCATCTTCAAGCTCGAATTCATGAAGGAATTCTTCTTAAAAGGTTGGTTCTATGGTTAACTTACTTAGATTCTTTGTTCTAGCCGACCATCCCCATCTTTTCCTTGAAGAAACAACCTTTGATGACCTATGGAGATCAAGACGCCATTAAAGGCTTGAAGCTTGGAAGCTTGGAGCTCTAGGAACCACGTTTGAGGCGGGTTTTATAACTCTAAACTCCTAGCTTTATTATGCATATCTTTGTTCTTACTTTTAGTGCTTAGTTCTTCTTCTACCTCCCTTCTTCCTTGCACTTTTGCAAGCAAAACGGTGGTGTAAACGACCTGAAAAGAGGTTGAGTATGATGGGCGTGGATTCCTAGGTAACTTTGTCAAATGACCTTGGACCCTTTTGGTCCAAACGGTTGCAACCCGTTTAAGGTCAAACGGTTTCAACCCGTTTGATCTCAAACGATCTTGCAAGATCGTTTGGATCAAAATGGTCTCAAGACCATTTGATAGGGTTGACCAAGGGATGAACGTTTGAGGGTCTGTTCATAATATATTCAATTTCATTTCTACAAAGAATTATAATCTAATTCCTAACCAATTGAGAGTTGAAGGCACTTCAACACCCTAACCCTAATCGGGATAAAATTGCTGATTTCAAGTATAGATCTTGTTGAGTTTTGGGTTGAAGGACCCAAACGGGTTCAAAACTGTTTGGGGGTTCATCCAAACGGTCTCACACTCGTTTAGTGACACCCCAAGACCGTTTGGAGGTCTAGGGTTAAGGAAATTTGATGGTTTGAGGGTCCAATTTCAATAGGTTGATGAATTGATAAAAAATGCTGATTTTAGATCTATTTAGGGTTCAACCCTTATCCAACCGACTTGGTTTTTGGTCAAACTTTGGGCAAACGGTCTCAAGACCGTTTGGAGGTCATCCAAACGATCTCAAGACCGTTTGGGCCAAGTTTGGGCCCAATTGGAGGTCAATTGATAGGTTCAACCTTGATTTGATTCACATTGTTGAACATTGATGATTATCCGATTGAAACCCTAATTGAGATAGACTTAACCCTAATTGGCTTTCAATTGAGGGTCAATTTGGTGTTCAATTGGTTAAGTCCAATCCTAATTGACTCAATTTGTAGGTGGTTAACATGGTTTTGGCCAATTGAAGGCTTCAACATAGGAAATCCTATTCAAACATAACCTTTATGTCACCTTTTATGTTCATGCGGTTTGAACCCATGTAGGTCCACACTCGTTTAAGCCCAAACAGGTTCACACTCATTTAGGCTTAAATGGGTCCACACTCGTTTAAGGTCAAATGGGTTCACACTCGTTTAGGCTCAAATGGGTTCACACCCGTTTAAGCTCAAACGGGTTCACACTCGTTTAAGGTCAAATGGGTCCACACCCGTTTAAGCTCAAACGAGTTCACACTCGTTTAAGGTCAAATGGGTCCACACCCGTTTAAGGTCAAATGGAATCACACTCATTTAAGGTCAAATGGGTCCACACCCGTTTAAGGTCAAATGGGTCCACACCCGTTTAAGGTCAAATGGGTTCACACTCGTTTAAGGTCAAATGGGTCCACACTCGTTTAAGGTCAAGTGGGTCCACACTCGTTTAAGGCTCAAATGGGTTCAAGGTCGTTTGAGATTAAATGAGTTCTAGGTCGTTTAAAACCTAAATGGGTTGAAGGTTGAAGGTTAAACCCTAAACCAATTGGAGATTTTCAAAGTTGTTTATACTTAATCACTTGAAGGTGTAAATGGTTCAATGATGATCTAATCTAAACTCTAATAGTAACTTAAGACATTAAGGGACTAAGTGACTAATGAACTGACCCATGATGATGATCAATGGGTAAATTACCAAAATGCCCTTGAGGGGTTAATTTGAGTGATACCTTGTTCTAATCAAACCCTAATCATCTGATAGTGATGATTTGGTTTATGTTAATCAAGGATGACTTGACCCAATCTATCTAGAGTGGTGTAATCACCATCTATTAGTGAGAGGAGAGAGAAAGTACCATTTATGGTCAAAACTCAAGTAAAATACCTTCAATGTACTTGAATATGCAAGATTAGGTATGATCCACTTATGTGAGATCATGGAAACCCTAAATCTAATAATTGGTGAATCTTAATCTTATCTGAGGGCTTTAATGATGATGTTTCTCATACATGGTGATGTTATGAGACCATTTCACCATGAGGTGAATAGTAAACCCTAATTCTAGGGTGATGACATGTAATGTCAATAGTAAACCCTAATTGGTGAAAATCAGGGAACCTAACCCTTGTAAGAGTATGAGGGTACAACTTTTCATATGAATTGCTTACTATTATCAGTTGAATTAACCATGCATGTTCTTATACATGATGATGATCATATCCAAGTAAGGATTATGATTTCATATTCATTGAAAGCATGTTATTAGCTTTATGAATAATGACATATGTCGATGCCTAGTAAGTGGCATCTTATGAGAATGATAGGCTGTGAGAGCCATGAGTATCATCAAGGTCATGCTTGTCAGATGACTTGTGATGAGATGATTGAGAAATGATAATTGATGAGAGTTAGACTTGATACATTTAGTATTCTACTTTCATAGCTATTGTTCTAATGATTAATGTTTGAGAACATGTATGATGTTAAAAGAATACTGAAATGTACCTAACTAATAAAGTATAATCATACCATGTAGAGCCCTGATCATAGATCCATCATTGCCAGGAGTTAAATGATGGTGAAACATGTTTTCCTAAGGGAACTCCTGGATCACATACTTTTGAGTATGTGGGGGAATATGGATGTGAATACCCTTACATCCTAGTGTAGGAATTGATGTAGATGTATCTTAATCTATCAATACTTCACTATGTGTTTATGCCGGGGTGATGTAATACTAATCTCCCGAGGAAATCTTTTGTACCGCATCAATGAGAGATAAACAAGAAATCTTTCGATGGCGAAGAGAGTACAGAATGCCACTGTGACTCTAATAGCGAAGTACCAGAATACCCTGGTAAGCTATAGTAGCAGAGACACTAGATGTCCTACATGTTTATCCTCATACTGACTGAGGAAGATGAGGTCATAAGAATCCGGCTCTTTTGATGACCTATGTATGATACCGATGCGACTTAATAGTGATCGGTTGGAGTATGAGCGGTATACCTCATCTCCGCAGGGCCTAATAATGTTTGTAAAACATAATCAACCGCGTAGCATATCTGCTTAGGTTGAACTACGAAATACATTGGTTGAAGTTACATTACTTAGTATACATGTTCTTCATATTCCTTAAATGTTGTTGTTCTTATTGATAACAATCTACTGCCGATCACCTTAAAGCTTTTATTGCTTATGTTGCTCTTTGATTGCTATAATAAAGCTTCTGGCGGAGAGTTATAACTCTCTCTGGGACAATTATTTAAAATTGTCTCACCCCGTAGATTTCAACTTTTTAGGTGGTCATCGAGGACGAAGGAACCAGTCTGCAGGTGATCAGAATCAGCAGCAAGAGCACCAGGGGCAGCAGTGAATCTCAGGTGGAGATACTGACTGCTAAGTCATGTAGTTAGAAAGTCTTATGTCGTCTCTGTACTCTCAGGTCCTTGGAGTCTTTTGGTCTGAGATTTTGGGTTTTAAATATTGAGATTTTGTATCTGGCTGTGTATAATCACTCATGAAGTGATCTAACAGAGATGTAATCTGTTTACCTTGTTTCTTATAAAAGGAGTTTCATGATTTCAGGATCTTGTCTAAAAAAGTTTTAATTTCCGATGATTTTCGTATTCCGTTGTTAATCGAATCGCTTCCGCTATGTTTATCTTGTGTTTTGGAGATCAGAGCCCACAATTAGTGGTATCAGAGCTCTAGGTTCGCTGAGTCTACAGAGACATAGGACTTAGAGTATCAAGTCTATCCTTAGTACTTCTTTCTTATCTAATAGAGTCTTCTGCTCCTCAGGAGAAGAAGATAATTAAGGATGTCTGGACCACAGGAGGAGTACGAGGCAGAAAGTAGTGTTGTTGCACCTCGAGAAGGTGCAAGGAACCTAGAAATAGAGCAACCTGTACGTGAGCCACCTATGGAGCCACCTCAGTTTGGCCCATCTGACATGGGAAACCCAACTGTTCAAACCATGTTCGGGTAGTTTATGACTGCCATGACACACATCACTGACAGGATGCCCATGCCTGCTCCTAGGGCACCTACCCAGCCTGAAGGACAAGGTATCGGTAAGACATTCGAGCGACTTCGTCGTGTCGGAGCAACCGAGTACTTTGGAACAGCTGATCCTGCAGATGCCGATCTGTGGTTAACCGAGTTAGAGAAAGCTTTCAGAATCTTGAACATCCCAGAAGCTGAGAAGGTTAGACATGCCGTCTATCTTCTCAAAGGAAGTGCTGGTCACTGGTGGACCATGGAAGAGCAGAAGAGGCCTGGAATGGAGATCTCGTGGGAAGATTTTCGTCGGGGATTTGTCAACAGATACTTTCCAAAGACATTCCTAGACGAAAAGATTTCTCAGTTTGAGAGATTGAGACAAGGCATGATGAACATTAGCGAGTATGAGGCTAAGTTCATGGAGTTGTTGCGATTCTGTCCACACATGGCTGCCACAGAAGAAGAGGGGATTAGAAGGTTCGAGAAGGGTTTGAACGCCAACTTGGCTACTCCCGTGTCCGCCCTAGAGAGTCGGGAGAGGTTTGCTACCTTCGTTGAGTCAGTCCGAAGGATAGAGAAATCCGTAGTCGAGAAGAGACAAACCCATAAGAGATATCCACAGTTCTAGGGTTCTTCATCTAGAGACTTTAAGAAGCCTATATTCTCTGCACCTACACCTCCACCACCCAGATCTGGTTCTCAGACACAGTGGTCCCCAAGTAGAGGTAGAGAACGAAGCCTACCACTACAAGAGACTCGTAGTTCATCGTCAATGTCAGTCACAGGACCACCCAGACCACAACAACTAGAAAGAAGCTGCTACAACTGTGGGAAGGTGGGACACTTGATGAAGGACTACAGGTCTAGGCCTCTCAATGTGACACAGCCTCAGAGACAGAATCAACAGGGATCACAGAGAAAGCAGTCTCAAGGAGCAGCTAGAGGACGTGAACAGGCGTCCCAAGCTGGATCGTCAGCACCAACTCAACCTCAGGTGACAACAAGGTTCTATGCTATAAACCCACCAGATGTAGTGGTTAATCCACGAGTTGTGGCAGGTCAGATGGAACTTTTATATTCTGATATGTCTACATCTTGTGTTGTATCTGTTTTGATTGACCCGGGTGCTACACACTCCTTTATCACTCGAAGAGTGATTCGTAACTACAATATGACGGTCAGTCATAGGGCAGATAGCTTATTACTTGAGACTCTGTTGAGAGGGTTTGCTGTGTTGCAAGAGGTATGCTCTCCCTGCATCCTCTTCTTTTCTGATCATCGCATTCAAGTGGATCTTATACCACTTGAGATGCAAGGATTTGATATAATCCTTGGGATGGATACCTTGGAAAGGTATAGGGTTGTCTTGGATTGTGAATCCAAGCAGGCTGTGTTTGCTGATGAAAGCAACACATGGATCTTTCAAGGAGAGAGAAATATTCTACCCACCTGTCTTGTGTCAGCTATGATTGCTGATAAGTTGATGAGGCAAGGATGTTATGCATTCTTGGCCCATGTGGTAGATACTACCATGGAGAGTCCTAACCCTGCTGAAGTTCCTGTAATCAGGGAATTCGAAGACGTGTTTCCTAAAGAACTTCTAGGTGTGCCACCGCCTCAGGAAATTGATTTTGAGATCAATTTGATCCTAGATACCCAACCTATAGCCTAGACACCGTATAGGATGGCGCCTACTGAGATGGCAGAACTCAAGAAGCAGCTTCAAGAGTTGCTTGAGAAGGGTTTCATCTGACCGAGCACTTCACCTTGGGGTGCTCCGGTCCTTTTTGTTAAAAAGAAAGACAGGTCAATGCGGTTGTGCATTGATTACAGACAACTAAACAAAGTAACGATAAAGAATAAGTACCCTCTGCCGAGGATTGATGATCTCTTTGACCAGTTGTGTGGTGCAACCGTCTTCTCAAAGATAGATTTGAGGTCTGGATATCATCAACTTCGTATTAAGGACAGTGACATACCCAAGTCTGCTTTCAGAACAAGGTATGGTCACTATGAGTTCACAGTTATGTCGTTTGTACTAACTAATGCACCAGCTGCATTTATGGGACTCTTGAATAGAATCTTCTGACCTTTCCTCGATCAAAGTGTTGTCGTCTTTATAGATGACATTCTGATCTATAGTAAAGATGCTCAGCAGCATGAACAACATCTTCGTCAGGCTCTAACTTTGCTAAGGGAACATAAGCTATATGCTAAGTTTAGCAAGTGTGAATTTTGGCTATCAGAAGTATCTTTTCTTGGACATGTGGTATCCGCTTTGGGTATTCGTGTTGACCCTAAAAAGGTAGAATCTGTTCTACAATGGGAACAACCAAAGACACCGACGGAGATCTGTAGTTTCTTAGGGTTGTCTGGCTATTATCGAAGGTTCATTAAGAACTTCAGTTCCATAGCCTTACCCTTGACTAAGTTGACCCGGAAGGAAGTTCCTTTTGACTGGAGCGATAAGTGTTAGAAATCTTTTCAATTACTAAAAGAGAGGTTGACAAGTGCACCTATACTTGTGCTACCTGAGCAAGGCAAAGGATACATAGTTTTCTGTGATGCCTCCAAGAATGGACTCGGATGCGTGTTGATGCAGGATAAACAAGTGATTTATTTTGCTTCCTGACAGCTTAAGAAACACGAAGAGAATTATCTGACACACGATTTGGAGTTGGCTGTGGTGGTTCATGCCTTCAAGATCTGGAGACATTATCTCTACGGAGAGACATTCTAGATTTTCACAGATCACAAGAACCTAAAGTATATCTTTTCTCAGCATGAACTTAACATGAGACAACGTCGCTGGATGGAGTTAATCAAGGACTACGATTGTACAATTGATTACCATCCAGGAAAGGCCAATGTAGTTGCAGATGCCTTGAGTAGGAAATCAGCAACATCAACCATGGATAGATCACAACTAAACTCTTTAGTATGCTCTAAGGGAGATATGCTTATCTCTTTAAGGCAAGACAATGTATAGTTGAAGGTGTCATTGTTAGCCGGGTTGTTGGTTGAGATGCATATTAAACCTACCCTAAGAGAGCAGATTAAGGAAGCACAATAGGTTGATAATGTAGTTCAGCAGATTAGGTCAGAGTATGGTGATGAGAAGCGAGATGGTTTCCATGACTCAGATGATCAAGTGGCATGTTATCATGGGAGGATGATAGTGTCGGATGTAGATAACTTGAGAAAGTTAGTCCTGGAAGAAGCTCATTCTTCAATATATGTTATGCATCCAGGGAGCACCAAGATGTATCAGAACTTGAAGGATATGTATTGGTGGCCTGGGAAGAAGAAGGATGTTGCAGAGTTTGTGATGAGGTGTCATGTGTGTCAGCAAGTTAAAGCTGAACACCAGAAGCCTACAGGGACAATGCAACCTTTACCCATACCACAGTGGAAGTAGGACCATGTGACCATGGACTTTGTTGTTGGCCTACCTAGGACAAGCAAAGGACATGATTCCATCTAGGTAATAGTTGATAGGTTGACAAAGACAGCTCATTTCTTACCTGTCAAAACAACCTATTCTGCTGAAAAGTTATCACAGTTGTATGTTCAAGAGATAGTGTGTTTGCACGGAGTTCCTGTCACTATAGTTTCTGACAGAGGTCCCCAGTTTACAAGTCGTTTTTGGGAGCAGTTGCATAGAGCTTTAGGCACCAAGTTAAGGTTTAGTACAGCCTTTCATCCACAGACTGATGGACAGTCAGAAAGGACTATACAGACCTTGGAAGACCTGCTGAGAGCATGTGTTCTCCAGTTTACCGGGAGTTAAGATCTACACCTAAGCCTAATAGAGTTTGCCTATAACAATAGCTATCAACATAGTATTGATATGGAACCTTATGAAGCTTTGTATGGTATACGTTGTAGATCACCCTTGTGTTGGTATGAGACTGGTGAGCATCAGTTGTTAGGTCCTGATCTTGTGCAGCAGACCATAGAGAAGATTAAAGTGATACAACAATTGATTAAGACTGCACAGGATAGGCAGAAATCTTATGCTGATAAGCGTCGTAGACTGTTAGAGTTCCAGGTTGGAGACATAGTGTATCTCAAGGTCTCGCCTTGGAGAGGAGTCCTTCGCTTTGGAAGGAAAGGAAAGTTAGCTCCTAGATTTATGGGGCCTTATCCAATCATTGAACGGGTTGGAAAGGTAGCCTATAGACTAGAGTTACCACCTGAGTTGCAGAGGTTACACCCTGTGTTTCACATTTCTATGTTAAGGAAATGTCATCCTGATACCGAGTCAGTTCTACAACCTATGGAAGTAGAATTGAATGAAGATATAACTTATGAGGAAGGACCAGTGTCAATCCTTAATAACAGAATTAAAAAGCTAAAGAAGAAAGATATAAGCCTTGTGAAAGTCCTCTGGAACCACTGTGGTGTTGAAGAAGCCACTTGGGAACTAGAGGATGAGATGAGAAGGAAATACCCTGCTCTTTTCTCTTAATACGTTTTATCGATTTTGGGGACGAAATCCTTGTAAGGGGTGGATAATTTGTAACATCCCTGACCTGGGTTATAAACTAACCCTAGGTGTTTTGCCTAAATATGTAATTAATTCCTTGTGATTATCTTTTGGCATGTAATTAAGTTCCTAAGGGACATACATTTTCATTTCTGTCCTTTTTTAACAATGATTGTAGTATTGTTTGGTAATACAGGGACTTATGTGCAAATTATCCAGTTAAGGGGTTTAACTTGCAAATTTCACAAGTTAAGATGTACCTTTGATGATGAGATATCATATGAGTGGATATGATGAGGTAAGATGGATTTCCCAAGCTTGGGCATCAAGATGCAGCTTGTGGAATGATCCTTATGCTTAAAAACCCTAATTTGGATTAAAGTGCAATTTACCCAAATGTGGAGTGCAACTTATAAAATACACCATCTAGAACATCTTTTATGACTCTTGACATCATTTAGAGTAAAAATGATGAAAGGGACACATGAATAAGTGATCAGATAAGAAAAATGATCTTTGTACATAAAATTCACTAAGTATGAGAATGGAGACTTTTCATATATGAACTCTAGTTGAAAGTTGGTTTTCTTTACCCTTAGATCTAGAGTTTTGATGAGCTTTACATAAGTTTCATAGCTTGGGCATGCCTTAGAAACAAGGAGGGACTTAGATGAGAATTCCATGTTTTAGAGGTCCTTATGGTGGAAAATAGCCTGAAGTATATAAGCCTTCACCCTTGCAAACCAAGTGAACGTATCCTTTATCCTCTTCATTTCTCATCTTTCTCAAAATGTCCAAGGCAGAGCTCTGGACCTCAGGGAGACGACCAACTAGTGCTAAGGTGAGTAGGAACCATCTTCAAGCTCGAATTCATGAAGGAATTCTTCTTAAAAGGTTGGTTCTATGGTTAACTTACTTAGATTCTTTGTTCTAGCCGACCATCCCCATCTTTTCCTTGAAGAAACAACCTTGGATGACCTATGGAGCTCAAGACGCCATTAAAGGCTTGAAGCTTGGAAGCTTGGAGCTCTAGGAACCACGTTTGAGGCGGGTTTTATAACTCTAAACTCCTAGCTTTATTATGCATATCTTTGTTCTTACTTTTAGTGCTTAGTTCTTCTTCTACCTCCCTTCTTCCTTGCACTTTTGCAAGCAAAACGATGGTGTAACTGACCTGAACAGAGGTTGAGGATGATGGGCGTGGATTCCTAGGTAACTTTATCAAATGACCTTGGACCCTTTTGGTCCAAACGGTTGCAACCCGTTTAAGGTCAAACGGTTTCAACCCGTTTGATCTCAAACGATCTTGCAAGATCGTTTGGATCAAAATGGTCTCAAGACCATTGATAGGGTTGACCAAGGGACGAACATTTGAGGGTCTGTTCATAATATATTGAATTCCATTTCTACAAAGAATTATAATCTAATTCCTAATTAATTGAGAGTTGAAGGCACTTCAACACCCTAACCCTAATCGGGATAAAATTGCTGATTTCAAGTATAGATCTTGTTGAGTTTTGGGTTGAAGGACCCAAACGGGTTCAAAACCGTTTGGGGGTTCATACAAACGGTCTCACACTCGTTTAGTGACACCCCAAGACCGTTTGGAGGTCTAGGTTTAAGGAAATTTGATGGTTTGAGGGTCCAATTTCAATAGGTTGATGAATTGATAAAAATGCTGATTTTAGATCTATTTAGGGTTCAACCCTTACCCAACCGACTTGGTTTTTGGTCAAACTTTGGGCAAACGGTCTCAAGACCGTTTGGAGGTCACCCAAACGATCTCAAGACCGTTTGGGCCAAGTTTGGGCCCAGTTGGAGGTCAATTGATAGGTTCAACCTTGATTTGATTCACATTGTTGAACATTGATGATTATCCGATTGAAACCCTAATTGAGATAGACTTAACCCTAATTGGCTTTCAATTGAGGGTCAATTTGGTGTCCAATTGGTTAAGGCCAATCCTAATTGACTCAATTTGTAGGTGGTTAACATGGCTTTGGCCAATCGAAGGCTTCAACATAGGAAATCCTATTCAAACATAACCTTTATGTCACCTTTTATGTTCATGCGGTTTGAACCCATGTAGGTCCACACTCGTTTAAGCCCAAACAGGTTCACACTCATTTAGGCTTAAATGGGTCCACACTCATTTAAGGTCAAATGGGTTCACACTCGTTTAGGCTCAAACGGGTTCACACCCGTTTAAGCTCAAACGGGTTCACACTCGTTTAAGGTCAAATGGGTCCACACCCGTTTAAGCTCAAACGGGTTCACACTCGTTTAAGGTCAAATGGGTCCACACCCATTTAAGGTCAAATGGGATCACACTCGTTTAAGGTCAAATGGGTCCACACCCGTTTAAGGTCAAATGGGTCCACACCCGTTTAAGGTCAAATGGGTTCACACTCGTTTAAGGTCAAATGGGTCCACACTCGTTTAAGGTCAAGTGGGTCCACACTCGTTTAAGGCTCAAATGGGTTCAAGGTCATTTGAGATTAAACGAGTTCTAGGTCGTTTAAAACCTAAATGGGTTGAAGGTTGAAGGTTAAACCCTAAACCAATTGGAGATTTTCAAAGTTGTTTATACTTAATCACTTGAAGGTGTAAATGGTTCAATGATGATCTAATCTAAACTCTAATGGTAACTTAAGACATTAAGGGACTAAGTGACTAATGAATTGACCCATGATGATGATCAATGGGTAAATTACCAAAATGCCCTTGAGGGGTTAATTTGAGTGATACCTTGTTCTAATCAAACCCTAATCACTTGATAGTGATGATTTGGTTTATGTTAATCAAGGATGACTTGACCCAATCTATCTAGAGTGGTGTAATTACCATCTATTAGTGAGAGGAGAGAGAAAGTACCATTTATGGTCAAAACTCAAGTAAAATACCTTCAATGTACTTGAATATGCAAGATTAGGTATGATCCACTTATGTGAGATCATGGAAACCCTAAATCTAATAATTGGTGAATCTTAATCTTATCTGAGGGCTTTAATGATGATGTTTCTCATACATGGTGATGTTATGAGATCATTTCACCATGAGGTGAATAGTCAACCCTAATTCTAGGGTGATGACATGTAATGTGAATAATAAACCCTAATTGGTGAAAATCAGGGAACCTAACCCTTGTAAGAGTATGAGGGTACAACTTTTGATATGAATTGCTTACTATTATCAGTTGAATTAACCATGCAGGTTCTTATACATGATGATGATCATATCCAGGTAAGGATTATGATTTCATATTCATTGAAAGCATGTTATTAGCTTTATGAATAATGACATATGCTGATGCCTAGTAAGTGGCATCTTATGAGAATGATAGGCTGTGAGAGCCATGAGTATCATCAAGGTCATGCTTGTCAGATGACTTGTGATGAGATGATTGAGAAATGATAATTGATGAGAGTTAGACTTGATACATTTAGTATTCTACTTTCATAGCTGCTGTTCTAATGATTAATGTTTGAGAACATGTATGATGTTAAAAGAATACTGAAATGTACCTAACTAATCAAGTATAAGCATACCATGTAGAGCCCTGATCATAGATCCATCATTGCCAGGAGTTAAATGATGGTGAAACAGGTTTTCCTAAGGGAACTCCTGGATCACATACTTTTGAGTATGTGGGGGAATATGGATGTGATTACCCTTACATCCTAGTGTAGGAATTGATGTAGATGTATCTTAATCTATCAATCCTTTACTATGTGTTTATGCCGGGGTGATGTAATACTAATCTCCCGAGGAAATCTTTTGTACCGCATCAATGAGAGATAAACAAGAAATCTTTCGATGGCGAAGAGAGTACAGAATGCCACTGTGACTCTAATAGCGAAGTACCAGAATACCCTGGTAAGCTATAGTAGCAGAGACACTAGATGTCCTGCATGTTGATCCTCATACTGACTGAGGAAGATGAGGTCATAAGAATTCGGCTCTTTTGATGACCTATGTATGATACCGATGCGACTTAATAGTGATCGGTTGGAGTATGAGCGGTATACCTCATCTCCACAGGGCATAATAATGTTTGTAAAACATAATCAACCGCATAGCATATCTTCTTAGGTTGAACTACGAAATACATTGGTTGAAGTTACATTACTTAGTATACACGTTCTTCATATTCCTTAAATGTTGTTGTTCTAATTGATAACAATCTGCTGCCGATCACCTTAAAGCTTTTATTGCTTATGTTGCTCTTTGATTGCTATAATAAAGCTTCTAGCGGAGAGTTATAACTCTCGCTGGGACAATTATTTAAAATTGTCTCACCCCGTAGATTTCAACTTTTTAGGTGGTCGTCGAGGACGAAGGAACCAGTCTGCAGGTGATCAGAATCAGCAGCAAGAGCACCAGGGGCAGCAGTGAATCTCAGGTGGAGATACTGACTGCTAAGTCATGTAGTTAGAAAGTCTTATGTCGTCTCTGTACTCTCAGGTCCTTGGAGTCTTTTGGTCTGAGATTTTGGGTTTTAAATATTGAGATTTTGTATCTGGCTGAGTATAATCACTCATGAAGTGATCTAAGAGAGATGTAATCTGTTTACCTTGTTTCTTATAAAAGGAGTTTCATGATTTCAGGAACTTGTCTCAAAAAGTTTTAATTTCCGATGATTTTCGTATTCCGCTGTTAATCGAATTGCTTCCGCTATGTTTATCTTGTGTTTTGGAGATCAGAGCCCACACTTCTAGACTTGTAATCTCAGGACACCTCTATCTTTTTACTTGTTTTGATCCGTTTCTGAGGCTTATTGTTAAGGGGTGCCTGCCCCAATACATTTTTCTTTCATCATTTCCTATTTTTAGACTTTTGGCTACAACTCTTACATAGAGTACACACTTCTGGTGTTGTTAGTCTGGGTTTTTATCATGTACTCTGCGTTGTTTATATAAGTCATTGTTTGTAAACATTATTAATATATTTGACCTTCTATAAAAAATTATTATCACTAGGAGAGGATTAGAAGAGAGCAAGATGGAGATGTTTTCAATTTCTAGTTCTATAAGAACCAAACATTGCGTCCTATGTTGTCTCTTTTACAACACCGAGGGGGACTGACTACCATAATTAGTTAAACTATTTGTATCCCCTAAATTAAAACATGAGTAGAAATTAGATATAAAATGAAAGATAATACATAAATTATATATAAGCCCATGATGTAAGTATAAATTCTAGAACTTCAAATATATTTTTTATTGAGAAGATCCTCAAACAATGACCATATGGTACAAGCATCATCTCAATCACATATACTCTTAGATATACATAGAAAAACATAATGCACCCTACTTCTACTATTGGTTGGGTGGAAAATCTATTCTACACAGATGCGTCCTCTTCCACAATCATTATGTGAAATTGAATTTTCCACTGTCAGTATGTCAATGCATGCAACTAATATATTTAATAAAAAATATGCTCTTCATAGCAAAACTAATTGGATGTACTACCAAGAATGTGTCATAAGGTCATCTTAACAACTATCCTCTTGGGATCACTCATGGAAATGGCAACAATACATCACACATTCAAAAGAATTCTTATCGAATGCGTGTCATGTTTTTTCTTTCTTATTTAGTATTAGCAAAATCCTAAATTTTGATATATGACTCTTCAAAAATAAAGTTAATCGATTATCATTGGCAAAAATACCACATATTTTGATATAGACATGTCCGTTGATAGTTTGTAGAGTATACAAGCTATCCTTTGCTTGAGCTCTCAACTAGAATTCAAAAGACAAGGTAATAGGTAGTCAAGTCACACATATATTTAACAACCCCCACAAAAGAGACGGCTGCACTTGTAGGAAAGGAAATGAAGGAGATAGTTTTCCGTTGTATTCCAAGACATTTCAATAACATGGTTTCAACACCACTATCTCCAACAAATTTCTAATATTTTGGAGAACTTGAACAACAACGGCTTCACAACAATACAAATACAAAAATTTAATAACAAAAGTGGACTTAAACTAACAAAAGAGCGGTGTGATATGATAAAAGGCACAATAAAAAGGTTTGAGGAACCATGATGGCCATTAAACCGGTGTATCATTTGCCTTTCTCATTTTACTTGTATTGTGTGACCAAGGAGTCGGTGACAAAAGATCATGCGACAAGATTGTTGGTTAAATAGGGGCTTGAAATAAGGATAACACAAGTTGTCCGACATGTCTCTGGTATGTAAGTACAACATTGCCTCTTAATTTAGCCTCAAATGAACACAATCTTAATGCATGTTGCCTATTATAGAGTCTATTCTTGATGGAAATAATTCAATGGAAAATGATATCACATTTTGAAGTATAATGCTAGACACCCCCACTCTCCCACGTGGGCGCCCACCCAATGGTTGGGAGGGGAGTAATTCTGATGTGGTAGAAAAGTCCACTTAAGAGATAAAAATGAATAAAAAGAAGAGAGAGAAAATGATTTTGCTCATAACTTTCAGTCTCAAACAACTTTTTTGTCAAAATAAAATATATTAGATTCCTTATGAAAAAACTTTCTAACTAGACCAATGTTTTAGAGAAATAATAATATGAGAGAAGTATAATATTCATATTTCAAGGTAGAGTATCTATAATTTGGGGTACAATATCCATATTTTGAGGTACAAAACGTCATCAATAAACATTTGTATTGTTCCCTCCAAATCCAGAGTAATGTACTCTAAAACGGGTATTGTACACCCGCGTATAGTCTGATATTTTAGGTGTAATACTTGTATTTTGGAATAAATTGCTCCTGATTCTGGAGAACAATATCAATGTTTAATTGTTGTATTGATGTACATATCTTGTGTTTGGGGTATATACTTGTGTTCGGCGTACGACAACCATGTTTGGGTACAATACCTATGTTACTGTGTTTGGTACAATACATATTTTTTGAGGTATGGTACCATGTTTTGGGGTACAATACGTCATCAACAAACATTCACACCGTACCCTCCAAAATAAAAGTAATGTACCTCTAAAACATGATAATGTACCCAAAACACAGGATTGCATTCCAAAATATTAGTATATATTTCTCTCATATTATTCTTTTTTCTAAAGTATGTCAACACTAGTGTTGTTGGAAAGTATATTTTGTAAAGAATCTAATATTTTTTATTTCATAAAAAAACATTACAGATTAAAAATTATGAGAGATATTGTATCCAAAATATGAGTATTATATTCAAAATATGGATTATTTACCTCATATGATTTATATTTTCTCATGTTATTTTTTCTTGTATGTCAATGTTAGTGTTGTTAGAAAGTATTTTTTATTACGAATATAGTACTTTTTGTTTCATTGAAAATTCATTATAACTTAAAAAGTTATGAAATACAATTTTTTTCTTTCTTCCTACTTTCCTTCTATTTAAAATTAAAACAGCTGTCCCACATTAGATTTAGTGGGGTGAGCAGCTGGTTATTCTTAGAATTATTCATTTTGAAAGGAAGTTGTATGCCGATTTCGGGTAACTTTGATTCTAGGCATTTTCCTCTATGTGGATTTGTCCTACGACTCTTACCTCACTTGCTCTGCTCAAACCTAAATTATCTTTTTGAGTTTTGAAAGACTATTTCCAGAACGTCCTGCATAACACGGCAGAAAGGTGATAAAAGCCCAAGACAGGTAAACAGTGACAGGAGAAGAATTGGATGATGTTATTGTCAACTTTGCTGTTGATTTTGGGAGCACGGGCCATCAGACGAAAGAGGCGGTGCAATTTTTTTTTTTTACTTAGCATTAAATAATTTTACTTAGCGTTGAATTTTATGAGCTTACACTTGTTATTTATACTAACACCCCTTTACATTTACCCGCAATGACGAGGAACGGGTATTAAAGTTCTTATCCTTTCCCCAGGAGGGCGTGGCATTGCCGAGCGCAGCAAGAGAGACCACTCTCTAATGGCTCAAGCAGCTTCCTGCAGTTCCCTAGTCTCCTCCTTCGCTCCTGATGCCGCCATTTCTCCTTCACACAATCCACTCAGCCAAGTTTGCCTTTCAAACAATGGCAGATCACTTCGAGCAAGGCGCCAGCTTCCCACCGTGAGAGCTTCTCTCTCCGCAACAAGAGAGCTGGTCCTCAGAGACTTTCGGGAGAAGAAGGCCCTCAAGGTCCCGCTAGATTACCATTATACCACACGCCATTCGTTTTGATATCAGTCGTTACTTCCACCTTGAATGATTGCATGTTAAGTTTATGCCTCTTTCCTGCTTCCTTTCTGGTTTCAGATCATATCTGGACTACAAAATTTCGACAAGGAGAACGTGGCTTCCGTCGTTACAGCCGCCGATAAGGTACGTAGTCCGTCGATATTATTTAGGGAACGTCCTATGCTCTGTTATTTTAGTCCTCCTTTGTTTGCCAATTTATCCGGACTATTCCGAGTCACGATTTTGTTTCTGGAAGTGACCCTGTATATACAACGCCTCAAGTGAGCCTTACATTTTAAACTACAAAAACCTTCATAGTTGACGAGGAGACTGTTTTTGTGGATTTAGTTGAGAAGGGTTGACATTATATCTCATTTATAAACGACTCGATCTCATATATTGATTATGGCAATTCATCCACATAATTGATATTCGTGCCCATACCAGCGTAGCTCTGAGAAAATTGTGATTGTCTATATGTACAGGGTGGAGCAACTCATATTGACATAGCTTGTGACGCGGAGTTGGTCAAGCTTGCTTTTAGCCTGAGTTCACTTCCAGTATGTCATGTCCCCCAGCAAAACTACTGCAACCTCTATTGAGTAAAATGGTCTTTATATTTATCTGAGCATTTTTATCGTGACCTGAAATTTCGTTAAAGAAGATGCAATGCATCTATTTTGCTTATTTTAATGTGGTAGACTTTATATGTGCTTACTTGTCATAGAACTTTAAAGAGTCCACTGATCTTATTCCATCAAACTTTTAGATATGTGTTTCTTCAGTAGAACCTTCCATGTTTCTCCATGCAGTGGAAGCTGGTGCTCACATGGTAAGAGCAATACGTCACTATACTCTGGCATCCGCCATTGAGCTGAGAAGTGCTTATTGTCGATAATATAAATATGTTTCAAATGCAGGTAGAGATAGGAAATTACGACTCTTTCTATGAAATGGGTCGAGAATTCTCCTCAGATCAGGTACGCAATTGCCAAACATCCAGTATTGTATGCACGGAGTCATTGAAACATATATACTAGCTTCTGAAATCTGTTCCAAGCAACCTCTGTGTGTGGCTAACTAAGAGTCCTATATGAACGTGACTAGCTAATGCTTTTACCTTTTAAGACGCCTAGAAGTTGCATACTCCCTAAAGTGCAGTTAAGTGTTGTAATCACTATAATAATAATATACTATGTCAAATTGTTATGCTTACTACTTTGAGAGGAAATGTTTTCTTCACCTCAATGTTAGCAAAAAAATCTTGGCTTTACTAGTTATGTAGGCGTGTTATACATCAATTACAAACTTTTGGTCAAGTTTATTGTTTCATTTACTTTCTTTGTTGTGTGTATGGTTGCAATCTAGAAACGTGAGCCACTGAACTGGAGTAGTACTGTTGGACGCTATATCCTTGTTTACCCGATTAGGGAAGATTCTAAAATTCATCGCATAGGAAGAAACAATATACACAATTTTCCTGTGTTTCACCAAAATGCCTTAAATCTAACATTTATTACCCAATGGTAATATGGCTACCATTCCCATTATCTCAGCGAAGCATGAATTCTCCTCTTAACTTTGCAGTTACAGATGCATTGTGTAACATATCTACTTGAAGTTGGTAGTAACTATTAGATAGCTATCAAATGGAAACCATCTTTTTTTTTTGCCAATTTGATTGCAAAATAATGGCACAATTATTTTTATGGCACTGAATGCGAAGAAAGTCAGAAAACTTATGAAGTTATGATTGCTGCTTAATAATTTGTGGACTCTTAACACAAACAAGAAAGAGCTTCTCGACTTATAACATTAAGGATCAAATATAAGTTTAAATGCCAACTGGCTAAGGAAGTGATTCTAGGATGTCGTTCATTTCTCCACTTTTCTAATAATTTCTAATTTATTGATTTATACCACCTAGCAGTGTAATATATTCTGATTTGTATATTCAATTTGTTTTTTTTATTATCCGGATTGATGATGCAATCTAATCTCATGAATTTTTGCTTCTTTTGAATATTTCAGATTCTATATTTGGTAAAAGAAACTAAAAGGCTTCTTCCTTCTGTTGTACTTTCTGTTACTGTGCCTCATAGACTGCCCCTCCCAGACCAGGTTGCTGAATTCTACAAAATATATTATTCATGAGATGCCTTTCCCTTGAAATTACTAATGCGTTTTTTCATACCGTGGTGCTTCTCTAGATAAAGTTGGCAGAGCTGTTGGAAAATGAAGGTGCTGACATTATCCAAACAGAGGGAGGGAAGTGCAGTAATCCTTCCAAGGCTGGAATACTGGGCTTGATAGAAAAGGTATATTATATCCTATTGATTATACCTTCGTAAGGAACACATAATCATGTAATCGATCAAAATGTGTTTTTGATTGAAAACTTAAAGAAGTTTATAGTGAACAGTGAAGACGTAGTTGTAAATTACTTGTTTCAGTGTACAAAATTTACACCCTCACTATTGGTGGAAGCCAAACGACCATTTCAGTTTTTCAAACTTTTCTTAAAATAGCAGTCTTTCAAGTCAAGGATCATCGCCTTTTGTGATATCAAGTGAGGAATTTTTCAAACATCAAATCACTCATTGAACATAACAAGCTTTGAAGCACATCCCCTTCTCTTTTTCTCAAGAACCACTCATTTTCCACGTTCTAGCACGTCTTCTTCAATGTAGTCTAATCAGTGTTTCAAAAAAAGGCTGCACGGATCGCATAAGCGGCCCGCATATACTTACCCGCTTATAAGGCCGATTAGTCAGCAGTTTTTAGATAGACATTCATTATCTCGGCCCAAACTAGATTATATTTTTATTGATAACATTTTCTTGATGTACTATTTCGTTGTATGTTGTGTACACAGGACACATGCTTATTTAACGTTTGTTATTTTGGACCTCTTGGACATACATGTATTTTTTGTATGATTTGGTTAGTATTGATTGTTATCTACTTGTGTTAAACCATTTTGTGAATGTCTCATTGAAGTTTATATTTAAATAATTCTAGAATGCATTTAAAATGGTGTTTTACTTTTATTGAAACTTTATATTTGAATCTATCTCAGATTTTAAGGTCTAAATATGTAATGGACTAATTAAATACACAATTGTGCGATTACTTTATATATACTAATTAATTATTAAAAAAAATTCAAAACCACATATACTTCCGCATATACTCCCGCATTCTGCATATACTCTATAAGGTGACCTCTCCGCACGCATAACGCATACTGCTTTTTAAAACTATGAGTCTAATGTTATTAGGGGAACAGTTATTGCACTTAGCTTGCTTCTATTAGTTCAAAATTGGTCTAAAAGGGAGATGCATCAATCTAACTGGAAATAGAAAGAAACAATATGAGGTGAGAATTTAGATGTTTTCAGGTTTATATGACAGCTGGTTTTCTAAAAGAAGAGATCGTTGGTTCTTTGAGAAAGCACGTGTGACTCTTTTTACTTAGTTACGATTTATGAGCACACTGAAATTCCTACCTGCAGTATTTGCCTCTACGATTTGTATATATTTGTGGAAAATTCAATTTTATATAGGTTTTTTTTTCTTTCTATAGGCTTGCTAATTTGATTTATTTTACAATTCATAGGCAAGTCCAACCCTTGCAGCAGCATATGCCATCTCCCGGGCTGTTAAGGTTCCAGTTTTATGCTCTTCTGGGCTAAGTTCTGTCACGGCACCATTGGCTATTACAATGGGCGCATCAGGAGTGGTTAGCATCTTTTCACTGATCTTTTACAGTATGCCAGTATCCGGTAGAAAATATACTAATGAAAAAGCAACTGGAAACATTGAGAAGTAGCGATCATGCTGTCGTGTTTTGTTGCTTTTACATCATTAGGTGGAGCCTTTTGGCTATGAAGTTTATCTGTTGCTGGGTTAGAGCAATGTGGAACTAGGAACAGTAATGAGTCATCAAAGGATTCCATTTTTTTCCTAATTTAGTTAGTTCTTGAAAAGTCGTAATGTTCTGTAAAGCTCTTATTTTGCTACACCAATCAACTTTGTTTAGTTGATCTTACCCATCAAATTTCGGGAAAAGGCCCATAAATACATACCAACTTATTTGAGACAGGTTTTTCAATAAATAGTACAACTTGGCAAACTACTTTTCTGTATAACACCGATGGGTTTGTGTTGTTTAAAGCAATGGCTAGGTTTAGGCAGTCACGTAGTGTAATTAAATCCACTCAGTTGAATATGGATACACTGCATAGCCCTTCTATTTTTTCCCCTGTGACATTCTAACTACTTATCGCTCACTAGACATGCCCATAATTTTTTAATAAAAATTGCTTTGATTGTTGGTTGTACGTTCATCAATACTCAACTGTTCAAGATTTATAGTATATCACTATATCTTGTGGTCCGAATGGTGTATGGCAAGTCGATATTAGATATCTCATTTTTAAGACATCATTTGTATCTGATATTATCAAAATTTTAATTCAACTATATTAATTCTGCATGGTGTGTATGGTACAAAGCAGCAAGTTATAATATTTTGGACTTTTTGGTACAGGGTATCGGTTCAGCAATCAACAAACTTGATAATGTAATTGCAATGATAGCTGAGGTGAAGAGTATTTCAGAAGCAATGGGCATTTCAGCTGTGCCAGAAGAAAACAAGCTTCTTAGTGAAAGTAGATGAATCACTTTCTAGTATCTTTGCAGTCAAAATATAGGCTCACATAGGTTGAATCATCAAGTGAAACAGTGCAGCTGAATACTCTGTTTACTTATTGTAATATGTTTTTAGTGGTTCAGTAGAAACTAGTGATATCATTAATACCATTTTGTTGGAAGGAAACTTTTTATTTCAAAGTCGTTGCATGTTTGTATTAGTTTGAATGAGACAAAAGAGAGAGATTTGGAAAAAAATTATGGTCCCACGCACTGGCCAAAAGTCCCATGTTTTGTGTTTAAATACAAAGGTCCAGTGGTTAGTTTACAGAGAATTAGGTGCGAAAATATCGGCACCTAGTCCTGAGAGTTTATTATTTCGGAAGGCTTGGTTGTTGAAACAGAATTTCATTTGCTGACTATGCTTGAGCTGCGTGCTGCTGAGCTGTAACAGCATCTGTACGCCAACGCCCCCACTCAAGCTATGTCTGTGAGAATTGCAGACCCAGCTTGAAAAGTAGGCGACGAAATACATCGTTGGTTGAGAAGAGCTGTAGTATGTAAGTCAGCGAGCTGATCCTTGGAGGAGGTGAATTTGCTGATGATATGTCTAAAAGCGAC